>JADWQK010000846.1:2400000-3000000 GCA_017933935.1 Sesamia nonagrioides
CAAAAATATATGTTGATCCCTAGACACTTTTGATGTGTGTAGTTTCAAACCGTTAAAGGTTTTGCTGTTATCTTTTCAGATGTATCTCTTCAAATACTTCTTCCTGTAGTGTCTATCTAACTGTCTTGATTGCCAGATTGTCTTGATTATTTTTATAAATGTCAAATGCTGCACATACTTTGACTTCACTTACTGAACTCAGACATCAGTTATTTTTATCCATCTGTCACAGGTTAGTTCGAGCGAATGCCACAGCTACTGTTCTTTAATAATACTATTTTAATTCCATAAATTATTTTTGCTTTTCCTTATTAAGAGAGCCGTTATCCCTTCTCCTATTAAAAATGTAAATACATAATTGATTCTATATTTTAATATACATACCAACTATTACGTACACATTATGGAATGCAATAAATTATTGAGTATTGAGTACAACCTGGCTTTTAAACCTTTCACCAAATTATATTGGTAAAGTCGTTCAATATAAATGTAAGTGAACTTGTGTGTATCAATAAAGAATCGAAAACAATGAGCTTCTATTAGAACAACTTAAAAAGGAGAAGAAAAAAGACTAGAGTTGTATCTGAAAAAAAACATGATTTTTTGATAATGATTTCTTAAAGCAATTGCCAATACAGGAAACGGTAGAAACACAATTTTATTTTCATAGTTATGAAAAACTATCTCTTGGTTGGCTTCACATTAAACAAAGAAAATGTCACAGGTTTTCTATTTTTCAATAAATAGTGGAGCATGTTAAGAGCTATTTGCTAATCAAAGCTACTGTCAACCCGACTTGCGTGTTTCCGTCGGACTACAATTTAAGTGTCTACAAGGCTAGAGTGAATAGGCTCTTAATAAACTAGTGCGCTTTACCATCAACGATTACCATCACTACTTACCATCAGGCGGGATTGCGGTCAAGCGCTAGTTTATCCATATTAGTATGGATAAACTAGCGTTTGACCGCAATCCCGCCTGATGGATGGATAGACAGACAGACAGACCGACAGACAGACAGACAGAGTTACTTTTGCATTTATAATATTAGTATTATAAATGCAAAAGTAACTCTGTCTGTCTGTCTGTCGGTCTGTCTGTCTGTCTGTCTGTCTGTCTGTTACGCTTTCCCGCTTAAACCTCTCAACGGATTTTGATGAAATTTGGCACAGATAATCTTTAGACCTCAGGGTCTAAAGATTATCTGTTCTTTCTCAGGAAAGAACATAGGCTACCTTTTATTCCGGAAAAAATGATGTTCCCGAGGGAAATTTAAAAAGCGCGATACAACTGAACTCCACGCGGGCGAAGCCGCGGGCGGAAAGCTAGTTATTTATAAAAAAATATTAAATACCTACGAACAACCTTTAAAACGATTACCATATTTTTTTATTTTATCGTATCAAATTATCATTTGAATTACGAAGAAAATTTTATTAGTTTTAGGTATAATTTTCGGGCATTGTGTCTTTCTATAGATTTTTTTATTCAATGACCGAAAATCAGCTTTATAAACACAACTGTGTAATATTCGATAACATTCTCACGTATTTTTGCACAAAATAAATTCATTTTGTTCAAATCTATTTTATAAAAGGACCAGTTTTTCTGCTGGAAAATTCTATGAAAGGTTTTTACTTAACAAACTACTGCGAATTATCTCACGTCTAAATTTCGTCTCTAATTTGAGCCTTGTTTCCATTCAAGGACCTTCTTATCCATTACGCCGTGTAGACGCTCTCTGTTTTTGTTTCTGACCTCTATCAGATCTTATCTACGTAATCCTGCATCTACGTGCCTTTTTGTGCGATCCGCTCAAGGGAACAGAGGGTATTGGATTCTTTATGAACAATTCACACGCTGACATCGATACATTTTCGGCTCATCGGACTCTGAAACTACATCTGAAAAATTGACAATCGATTGTCGATGAACAGGGAGTTACAGCGGAGTTTGAATTGCTAAACCGCCAAAATTATATATCCATACTAATATTATAAATGCGAAAGTAACTCTGTCTGTCTGTCTGTCTGTCTGTCTGTTACGCTTTCCCGCTTAAACCTCTCAACCGATTTTGATGAAATTTGGCACAGACAATCTTTAGACCCTGAGAAAGAACATAGGCTACCTTTTATCCCGGAAAAAATAGATGTTCCCGAGGGAAATCAAAAAGCGCGATATAACCGAACTCCACGCGGGCGAAGCCGCGGGCGGAAAGCTAGTCTATCCATAAAAAATACCTGAAATCAGTACTGAAAAAGTTACATCAAATCATTCTTTGCTTTACAAACATGAGCACTAAAAAGCCACACCAAACGTTATCACACATAAAATCACACTGATTACTAGCAGGCCAACTTTTCCCATTAGGCCTACTATGGCCCCCGCGCCCCTACCCCCGTCATCCCCTGTTCAGGTACACCCACGCACAGCTCAGAATAGAACCCCACACCCCGTCTACGTCACACAACTGCGCCACAAAACAGGGAGACGGGGGAAATGAGCTATTTTTAGAAATGTACAGTAGCAGAAAAAAATGTAATAAGTTGAACTGTTAAAACCAAGGTATAAATTGCTACTTGCCGCTGTGTTTTGTTGATTTTTCTGGTCCTTTGTGCCGCGGTATTGACTTGAAAAAATAATATTTATGGTTCACTTCGTTGAAAGGAATTTCTTAATTGACTGCTTCGATATTTTTGGAGCGATGACACGCAGAATTCTTGTTTGTATACATAATTTGGTTACTTTAACAAGCATTATTGTAGATACTGTACAACTAAATGGTATTCCATAGATACCTCTATTGAAGCATATGAACACGAATGTCAATGTTTGCTTTCCTTTTAACATATTTGTCACGAACCCAACGGTATAGAAAATTTTGTTGCTTATACATAAACCTTATTTTCCCACTTTTCTTCCATTCTCAGGGGCTTATACTTGTAAGTTTTATAATATATTTGTCCAAAAATAGTGCTATTCTTTGTTGGAGGGACAAAAAGGGCTATTTTTGACACATTTCACCTTAAGTAATATTTGAGGGCAGTAAATTTGGCTGTCATTGTATTCATGTGGGAGTCTCATGAAAACCGATGTCCCTAATCGGGAACACAATAGCATGTTATAGTGATTGATGTGCTCCGAATCTCTTATTTATTTATTTGTGCGTCTCAGAGGTCAATCGTATTTCTTAGAAAATAAATTGAAGTAATAAGGACTTCGTTTTTTTGATATCTCTAGAGACGAAAAAGTAATCGTTTGGTAATGAGGTTTTTACTTGTTCGAAGCTAAGGGATCAGATATAACAAAAATATATTATTATATATTTCTGGTCTTTTATATTTTCTAAAAAAATATTATTATAATATATTTCTGGTCCTTTATATTTTCTGTATTACGATGATTTCAGGCAATTATCTATTTATTATTTAAAAATAAGCGTGTTATATTGATTGATTTGCTTCAAATTTGGTATTTATTTATTATAGGATGTCTCAATCAATCAATCAAAGCATTTATTTCAAATAAACCAGTTACAGGCACTTTTGAATTGTCAGAAGGTCGGTCAGTCAATAAGATGAAGCTAGTCGCCCATTCCAAAGAGTAGGTACCTATGGAGAAGAACGGGCAAGAAACTCCATGGACACTCTTTTAAATTTTCAAGCTATTGTTACAAATATTTGATTACATCATTCATCAGGTCATAACCTTTGGTAATGAGATTTTAACTCGTTTGAAGCTAAGGATCAGAAAGGAGTCAAAATGCTTTATGTGTTATTTTACATTATTTTTGTCATGAAAAAATAAGGACAACGTTTACAAATATCGATTTGCATAACTTGTAATATTTAAGCGTAATCCACTTTGAGGCTATGTTGCCTCGCAGATCTAAGCAGGAAAATTTTAAAATACGCAGGATGGAGCAACTAGATCTCCTTTTTTATTCTTGGGACTGGTATATTAAAAGTTTCAATAAATCAGAAACATATATCTGAAAATCTTTATATAATTATTCAACAGAGATACCTTTATTTATTTAACAATCAATCATATAAAAGTCAATAATCTGGTCCTTTGTTACGGAATCAACTATCATAAATTCAAATATTTATCACAAAGTTAGGCAGTAAACAAACAAAGCTTCAATCGTAAAACATCAAAATCCCACCAGAACTTATTACATCGAAACAGGAACAAGAAATGAAAAATATTAAAATCAATTGAGTAAGCTGAAGTTTAAGGTACAAATTGGCGAAGGAGTCGTTTCGTGTGTAACGACCCTTTCAGCGACTCGTGGGGAGAGGGCACACCATTCAAGGAGGACCTTTAAATAGAACCTCATACCAGGACCGCACCAGAGGAGGAGGACTAGGAGGAGGTATCGATGAAAACGAATTTTTAATTACAACTAATTATGCTGACGTTGGGATCCTTTTCGTGGTACTGGATTTATTAATGTTGGAAGAATAATGCGTGACAGTGTGTAGGGCTTACAGCTTAGCGTTGATGAAAGGTATATATTAAAAACCCTTTTGCTTATAATATTAAAAACTTTGAAGGATAATGTAATAAAGCTTTGTCACTTTAATAATAAAACGCTTAATTATATCGAAGCTGAAAATGTATGACATAAGAAAGAAAGAAAGAAAAATGCATTTATTGACATTACAGTAAAAACATAAATTTAAAACTATAAAACTTGGCTTGTAATGCCAAAAGGGCCTCAGCTCAGCATAATGTCAGATGACAACACAAAGTGTACCATCTGACGCTGATTTTCAGCTGCAACCCACGAGTGCCATACGCTAGAATTACAAAACACAGTCCGCAATAATATAAATGATGTATTATAATAATAGTTATCCAAATGATAGAAAAACTAAACAGAATCTCATGAAAATGTTGTGACATGCATAAATGAGTGTGTGTGTATATATATGTTAAATATATTGTAATTAATCAAATATAAAATAAGCATTCAATTTACATTAATTTTATAAACAAATACACATGTGAAAAAAAAATTGACATAAGCAAATTCTTCACACTGTTCCATCCCTACGTTTCGTATCCGGGCACTTGAAACGTATCAGTATTTGTTTGTATCGATATTTAACCTCAAGCTCCATTAGCAGCGATATCGTCCCCACACTAGAACAAAGTCGGTCGCTGTCATTGTCTGTTTGTACAACAGCTTCTGATCGCTTCGCTTTTGAAATTTATTTGTTATAGAACTTTGAGGAGATACTTATGAAAAGTTGGAGTTTATTTAGAGACGGAAAATAATGGTTGGAGTGATTGTGGAAGAGTTTTGGAACTCGGAAGGAAATATTGAGGTTTAAGAGCAGAAGTTTAGTCAGTATTTAAAGATGTCTGTTTTCTGTATTATAGCGTCAGTTCCTTATAGAATCCTTCTATTAAATTTTATCATCTAATACTCTTATTTTCCTTTAGCATCCCACTTTATAAATACTTTGTGCTTTTTACAAAGAAAGGCTTCACATACAATAGGTACCTGATGATGGATGGCGTCACCGAAGTCGGTCTTGAAAGAGATCGCGAGACGATCTGGACGCATAACGTAATGGCCTTTGCGCTGCAGCGGGACAATATTAGCTAGTAGTAAAAACTATCAAATTACTAACCGTATCCTTCCTCGTCAAAACTTTTATTTGTTATATTAATTATTCAAATGATAACGACATCAATTTAACTTGTTAACAGCTTCAATATTTTCATCCAAAACAAAACTGTTTACCCATCATCAATCACTCTGTTTATTGTTCTTTTAAATAATATTCCAGTCTTGTTCAAGAATCTAAACCGCATTACGTTGGGAGGAGGGAAACAATACGGAGAGCTGAGGACCAGTAATTGTGTGAAGCCGGATTGAATATTAAACGCGTCTTCTACGTGCCCCGTCTGTAAAGACGTCGGGGAGTTTCGTAGCAGAAGGTGGAAATTGTTTAGGGTCATCATAGTCATACATATATTTGTTCGGTGCGGGAATCAGACCTTCACCACTCAGCGCAGTATTCACTCACATGAAATATTTTAAAGGGACGGTTGACGCCAGTTATTACGGCGTCAACTGTGCTTTCATAATATTTAGAAATAAGCGCCTCCAAACAAAGATACGTCCAACTCTTTAGCTTTATTATTGATATTGTTTTAAGGAAATTCTTTAAAATAAGTTACAATGTATAATAATAGATAATGATCATTTATTTGCAGACAAACTCCATAGTGTTAGCATACACATGAACTTCTATCAAGAAAATTCTTAAAATGAAATCTCTAATATAATTTTCATAAAAAATTTTTGCATAAACTTTTTCCTACTGTAATGCTCCTACACAGTGAGCTTCTCTCAGATGTATTCCTCGAACACTTATTAAGTTAGTTCGCCCACTGGTGACGTCGTTAGAGATGGCTACAAATTGTGCCTCCGCTGATAAACAATTACATCTACACACATCTTGTTGCTAAGACATTTATTTGACTTGAGAAAAGTTTGTTTGATCTAAGTCAGGGTACAACATTTATTGTGTCTCTTCCAGTTCAAGATATTTTTCTTGGTAGTGCCTCTATCGTTGGTAACTATGGTTTTTATGGTCCGTTGGTCATCTTTATATTGCCTAATGAATTTTATGAAGTTCTTTAAAATTCCGGAGAAATTGGTCCTAGGTGTCAAAAAGGACCAAAAATAAAAACCTTAAGCAGAATATTAAATTGATCGGTGTTGGAAATGACAATGCTGTTGGAAATGTAAAATAAAAAATGAATTAGTAATTTGAGCACAATGTACGCATTCAAAATTGAATAAAGGCATAATCTAATGTATACTACAGACAAACGCGTGGCCGGGAAAAGTTTTATGATTTGCTATGTTTAGATACGTTCTACATCACATTCACAAAGGTTAATACATTCGTATGTAAATATCTATTGTTAACCTAAGTACATATAATCAAAAATAGCATTGTATAAGATATTGCTATATTACAGTCCTGAAATCACCTTCAGCTCCTACGTAAAGAAGTTACAGATAATCTTGTTAGCATGCAATCGTTCTACACATGTCATGTTCATAAACTTGTGTGTGTGTGTGTCTAATAGACGGGTGTATTGCAATGCAAAGTGATACCCCTGATCTATTTGTTTTAAAACTGCAAAGTGATGGATAAATGGTAGTATCTTTCCTGCGCTATTTCAAACCAACCCTCACGGTACGCATCCAAGTTATTTCGCCACCGCGTTCTAAACTAAACCTGGCGACGCCGTCCATCTGCAGACATTCATTGTATTTATTCCAAGGGTAAAATGGTTTTAGCCATAGTAATTATTGCATAAAGTTTTTTTTTTTCACCACTGTTCAAAAAAGGTGTCTACAATCCAAGATCCAAAAGCAATGGCAGCCCAATGATGGGTTTGTAATCATTACAGATACGAATTAGTAGGTCGTAGGTCCGAACCTAGGTAGGCAGCTTACTTTGTATAAATAATTTCATCACCACTGCTGTCAGTGATGGAGGAAAACATCGTTAGGCAGAAATTCCAAGACAGGCATCTTAAATCTTTATCAGCCCGTGCTGGTATTGCGTCTGCCCACTCTCTATGAAAGGAGGTCTCTGTCCGAAAAGTGGAAACATTGCTGATTACAAATAACCAGGTAATTACTGGTAATTAAGTTAAGTTAGATTAATATCATGTCTACAGGAGTCTAAGATAGAAGGACCAGTATTTCAAAAACTCTTCCTTGGTGGTGGAACATAAACAGTTTCTACTTATTGTTTGTCTTTCATTTCCACTTCAGCATTGCAATGCTGATGAGATGTTCTAGTTTAAAAATTAAATTACGCCTTGTATATAGAAACAGCTACTTAATTCTGTGTTGGTGGCTAAAATTTCAGGAAACTTCGCTCCGCAAATATTATTCGGAAGTTTTCAGCAGAATTGTGGTCAAATATTTTTGTACGGTTTTTATATATTTTTCTTCTACCTTACGTGTTGGTATAACGAAAACGCAAAACAAAACTTTATTATGTTTAAATTATTGTCCATTTGTTTGGTTTCTAAGTTTGACTTCATCATTTTTATTAACCTACTTCATTATTTTACAGTATATGGAAATCATATTTTCATCTTCATTAAAACATTAAACTTTCTCAGCAACTGAAACATAAGATCTCATATAAAATCACTTCCAATTTCCATACAAACACTCTCCAAGTTCGTTTGAAGAATATGGTTATAGTCCCTCTTACGAGTGACGCGAGGATTACGTCAGAAGGCTCCGTGGTGTGACGTCACAACCACCGCCTAAAGAAGGGGGAGGCAGCTGCGTACTGCGTAAATGCGTCGTTTAAAAGTACCATCACAATCCATGTAAGCCCAAGCAATATTGAACCTTAAACCTTTTGGGACAAGCTTTCATGTTGTTTGTGTTGTTATAACCAGTATATGTTAGTAGTATAGTCGGGTAGGTTAGGTCGTTCAGTTGTCATATACACTCGTTAGCAAGATGGCTGTAGGTACAAGAGGTAAAAATAGGGCCTGGGCTAAATGATTGATATGAAATACAAAGTAAAGGGTAGCCTCGAACAGGTAACGGGTGGGACATCCGTTACCTGTTCGAACCTAACCTAAGCCTGTAAATGTCCTGATATTCCTGAATAGGATTATTAATCCAAAATAACAATTAATTCGTTTGGAATAAATCCGGGGCTAAATTATAGCCCCCCCTTATTCATAAATGAATCAACATAAAATATACGCTAATCACTAGTTAACTTTAAGCAACGTTTATGAATAAGGAGGATCACCTATATAGGTCGATCGATTAATCGGCACTTGCCGGTTCGTCTGTGTGGTGACAATAGTTACATACCGAAGCCCTTCAGTGCCTTAAAAATCATGTTAAGCTGTTAGTTCCGGCTGTAATTCGTACATCTCTGATACTAGAACTTGTTTCGGTATCATTGGAGCAAATATCCAGATCCGGATCAACTACCTGTAGGCCATATAATTATTTATTCTGTGCAGAAATGGAAAACGCATCACGCAGAGCAGCAGTCGACTGTAGGCCTAGTATGAGTTTTCATTACGAAAGTCGATCGTCGATATCGAGCGCGCTTGGTGCTCTCATTTGTTGAGAGTTCTTACAACCTTGAAGCGGGCCAATCGATGAATCTAACGCGGTCGATATCGACGATCGAGTTTCGCAATGAAAACTCATACTAGGCCTACTGCTCAGCGTCTGCACCAACTGTGTTGATTGTCTTGCATAGTTGACATTACATTAACCGGAGACATCAAGACACATTCGATTATGTCATGAATGGCCTTAACTTATGTATTGACGTCATAACAATCTAGTTCATCATCATCATTTCAGCCGAAAGACGTCCACTGCTCGACATAGGCCTCCTCCAAGGATCTCCACGACAACCGGTCGAGTGCCTCCCGCATCCAGCGGTTTCCCGCGACCTTCACCAGGTCGTCGGTCCACCTTGTCGAGAACCTACCCATGCTGCGTCTATCAATCTAGTTCGGCTTGTTTATTTTTCAACGATGAATAACAATAACAATTGATTTCTAAAACGCCGATATCTCGCTCTAAAAGTAAATGTGTCGAAAACAATTCATTACCTATGAATTGTTTCCGAACCCAAAAAAAAACTCAACTTGAATAACCGGAAAAATACTCCGGCATTTACCTTTTACATACATATTCCTACACTAACTTATATACTTTATTTCCCATTCTGACCAGTTATATTACCTTCTCCAGCTAAGTGCATTACCCTAATTCCGACTTATAGACCACTTCAATTGGGCAAAGTACTGACCTTATAACCCAGAGTTCTCGTAAAACGAATATAAAACTATAGTAAAACTTAGCAGTATGAAGGAACTGAATTTATTTGAATAAATAATAGGGTCACATATTTACCCTTATTCATAAACGCTACTTAAAGTTAGTGATTAACGATTGTTTAACCTTAAATTTTTTGACCTTTTAACGTCACTTAACTTTAATCAACCTTTATGAATAAACAGCATGGATTTTAAGGGGTTTATTCATAAACGGTGATTAAAGTTAAGTGACGTGCAAACGTCTAAAATGTATGTTTAAACAATCGCTAGTCACTAGTTAACTTTAAGCAGCGTTTATGTATGAATAAGGGGAAAATTGTTCACTCATTTGTTTTTCGGTACGAAAGGTCCTAACGTCCACATTTTGGTCTTTCGTTTTTAAAACTTTGTTAGATAAAAAAAATATGAGAAAATTTTCATTCACAGACGACCCTTGAATATATGACACATATTTTGACATATTACAGTTACCGACTCAGCCAAAACTAAAGGTCGTGTCTGCTTTTAGCATAATAAAGTTTACGTAGTCCGATAATAGAATTAAAAGGAGGTGTGATACAAACTCTAACACCATCCCTTGTGCTAAGTTCTTCTTCTACTTCAGCCTATAGAGGTCCACTGCGGAACAAAGGCCTCCCAAGGCTTTCATTAAATTGGGGCGTTGGGTTTGCCATAATTCCCAGGCGTGGCTGCCGGGTTGGCGATCGCAGTACTTTGTTATTCCACAGGAGAAGCGCTACTGCGCGCAATTCTGATTCCGTTGTTAGGACCTCTGTTGGCGACACTAAACCCTTCCCCATCACCGTCGGAGTACACCAGGGATCCGTCCTTAGTCCGTTCCTGTTCAGCGTGATATTAGATGTCTTGTCAGACAGCATCAAGAATTCACATGAGCAACCTCTCTGGTTGCTCATGTATGCTGATGATATCGCGCTGGCAGACGCGGACAGGGAACGGTTGGTGCGGCGGGTAAATGCGTGGAAAAACTCGCTTGAGAGCGGAGGTCTTAAACTCAACGTGGCGAAGACGGTGTACATGGCCAGCAACACCATAGACCCTATGCCTATGTTTGCATAGGCGGAGACACGGTCGAGTGCACAGACCAATTTAAATACTTGGGGTCTGTGCTCCACGCGTCCGGCGACATTGATTGCGACGTTAAAGCACGCATTTCCGCAGCTTGGGCAAAATGGCGTGAGGTGACAGGTGTCATTTGTGACCCCAAAATGCCGGTGAAGCTTAAGGGACAGGTATATAAGACCATCATTAGACCTATCCTTTTGTATGGCAGTGAGGCGTGGCCTGTGCTTGAGCGACACAAGCAGGAGCTGCGTGTCACGGAGATGAATATGCTGCGGTGTATGTGTGGAGTTACGCGGAAAGACCGCATTAGGAACTCCCGCATCCGTGGCAGTCTCCGTGTCCGTGACATAGCAGACAAACTGCAAGAGAGTCTGTAATGTTATGTACATATTCAGATATACTTACACTTATTATTTATACTCATATTCATACTTATATATGTATCATTCATTTCCACGGTCCATAATATGCTTTCCATTATTATGAGGCTCTGTTTTGATCATATTCCACTACACCAGGACTCATTTTTCTGTTTACAGACTCAGTCCTCAACTTTACGCCTAAGTTTCGGCGACTTATTGACCCCTTAGCGTAGGAAGCCGTACCTATGCAGGACTGTATCACTTTTTCCTATCAAACACTGCACTTTTTAATTTAATACCATTTATATTTACATTGTTACAGAACATTTTCATTATTTTGACATTTTTTGACAACATTGTTGATGATGTATCCATGACAACCTTCTCATCAAAATTCTTGTTGGTCTGCTATTTTTATTTCATAATTGTTATTCGAACTCTTTTATGGTAAAATTATTTACCGTTCCTCGTCCATATTTTCGAATATTTTAAATTTCGACCTCCAACCGTTCTGCGAGGTTTCTTTAGGAATCATCGCAGAGCAGTGGTCAGTCGAGCTCTGGCTTCCAAACAAGCCTCTTAAAAGTAGGTCTCCAGTAAACGCTGCCTCGAGAGCCCTTCTAGGGTGTTTCCTGCTGTGCCAGTCTCTATATAACTGGTGCGCCTGGAGCTGCCTGGCCCTTTGCCGCCGGAGCCCTCGACTGCTGCCGGCCTCGTGACGCCGGGGCAGTCCCTCTTCTGTAGCTGCCGCCGGTCTACCAGGGCCGTTCTTCTGTAGCTGCCGCCGGTCTACCAGGGCCGTTCTTCTGTAGCTGACGCCGGTCCACCAGGGCCGCTCCTCCGTAGCTGCCGCCGGTCCACCAGGGCCGCTCCTCTGCAGCTGCCGCCGGTCCACCAGGGCCGCTCCTCTGCAGCTGCCGCCGGTCCACCAGGGCCGCTCCTCCGTAGCTGCCGCCGGTCCACCAGGGCCGCTCCTCTGCAGCTGCCGCCGGTCCACCAGGGCCGCTCGTCCGTTGCTGTCGCCGGTCCACCAGGGCCGCTCGTCCGTTGCTGTCGCCGGTCCACCAGGGCCGCTCGTCCGTTGCTGTCGCCGGTCCACCAGGGCCGCTCGTCCGTTGCTGTCGCCGGTCCACCAGGGCCGCTCGTCCGTTGCTGTCGCCGGTCCACCAGGGCCGCTCGTCCGTTGCTGTCGCCGGTCCACCAGGGCCGCTCGTCTGTTGCTGTCGCCGGTCCGCCAGGGCCGCTCCTCCGTAACTGCCGCCGGTCCACCAGGGGCCGCCCTTCACCATCACCCATCAATCATTCATCTACATTATTCATTTTTATACTTCCATCTTGTCTTTTCTGTATGCTTAATAAATACTGTCTCCCTCTAAAGTCTTTTCTTGTCGTTACACGACAGTTTGGCGCCCAACTAAAATTTCCTGCACCCCCTTATCTTCCTAAATTCAAAAGAAACACTTCGTCTAGTGTCGTACATTCTCAGCTCTTTGGTTAAATATTTTGGCTATTCTATCCCTTTCATTTTCTCTTAACATATACATGACTCATTCACTCATATACATATACTTCACCTAACTTAATTTTCTTTATTTTCCCTAACAGGAAAACAAGGTATACTTTTACATACTTAACTATCTTTTTTATAACTTAAAATTAAATAATAAATATGTCTCGTCCAATCAAATTTGAACTCTTAAATAAAAACGAGCTTGAATATGAAGTTACAATTAGACTGGAGGAACCAGCAAAAACAGTTATATTGTTAAAGAAGCAGATACTTCTGCTAGCTCCTTCTACACCATCGGAAGATATTTTAACTTCTCCCATTCCTATAGAGGAGGAGTTAGCTCAGATAGATAGTACTCTGAGTTATTTAAATATTAAAATAGATAATCTATTACAGGGTAATTCCAAATACCATCGCATAATAGAATCTTTTATTAATCATTTATTTTACAGGTTGGAACGTATAGACACAGTCTTGAACCCTGACTATAAACTTAATCTAGACACTTTAAAATCAAAATTTGAGACACTTGAAGGAAGTTTCAAGATTTATTGTTCAAATCTAAACTCTATGAATCCTCATTCATATATCACTGCTCCCTCTACCCCTCCTATTCATACTCCTCTCGCCACTCCCTCTCCTGCTCCTATTTCTCCTCGTCTCACTGCTCCCTCTACTCCACCTATTTACCCTCCTTTCACAGCTCCTCTTTCCTCTCCTCTTTTAACTTCTCCAAATCATAATTTATTCAAAGATCTGAAACGATATACGTTTAATGGAAAATCTTGCCCTAGATCGTTTTTACAAAAACTTGACGAATATTGTCTTGTGCGGAATATACCCAAAAATTTGTTAATTACTCAGGCGTATGATATTTTTACAGACAGTGCCCTACATTGGTTTAGATTTAAAATAAATCAAAATCCAGATCTAACATGGGATGAAATTTCTTTGTCTCTAATTAAAGATTTTGGCGGTTTTGACTATGATTTTAAATTATTGGAGGCCATCAAAAGTCGTACCCAAGGTCGTGATGAACCAATCATAATTTATATCTCAATTATGTCGGGAATGTTCTCTCGTCTGGCTAAAAAATTGTCTGAAACGGAACAGTTAGAAATCATTCTAAGAAATATAAGACCATGTTACTCAGTATTCGTGGCACTAAAAGATATTAACTCTATTGATGCACTCTTGGCTACATGCCAAAATTATGAAAAATTCTTAGATCGAGACAAACATTTTAAAGAACCAAATAACCAACAAAATCCCCTTATTTCAGAATTTGCTTATAAACAAATTCATCCAACTTCTTCGGAATTTTCTACTTCTGACCCAAAACCTCCTTCATACACAAATAGATTTTACAAAAACCCTCCCAAACAAGTAAACAGTCTAAAACAAGCTAACTCGCAAGAAAATTCATTTTGCGTTCGTTGTCGTATGCATGGTCATACCTTAAATACTTGTACTCAACGTCACTTTCTAATTTGTTTTAAATGTGGTCTTAAAGGTTTTAAAACCCCAGACTGTCCTAATTGTTCACCTAAACCTAACTCTAGTTCAAAAAACTAACGACTGACTTGAAAAGTAAAACAAACTTTGATGCCAACGATTGGAACGATTGGATTAAAACTCTTAAGAATTTCTTTTCATGCTATAAAATCTCTTCAACTCTATACTCTAATGAAAAGGATTTTAAACGACCTTTTGTTAACATCAAAGTTTACAATTTATCTTTGACTGGATTACTTGACTCTGGTAGTTCAATCACTATTCTTGGTAATAACTCTCACTTAGAATTTCTTAAACTAGGCTGTAAACTTTTCAAGTCAGATAAAATTACTATTTCTACAGCCAATAACCAGAAAATTAATTCTGTAGGTCATTGTTACCTTCCTATTTACTTTAACAAACAGACCCACTTGATTAAGGCTTATATTTTTCCTGATATTTCACCGTCTTTAATATTAGGAATAGACTTTTGGAAAAAATTTAATCTTCTACCGAATATTCTCTCATCGACTGGTCTTTCAGAACTGGAGTGCTCAACCATCGAGACAATGAATGTCAAAGTATGATCATTTATGAGTACCTTATGATCATTTAACTGCAAATCAGAAGAATATTGCTGATGATATCATCCAACGCTTCAAGACTATCTCATTCGAAGAAAAGGGTGTTCTGGGGAACACTAATCTCATCACTCACAAGATCGATACCGGAGATTCGCTACCCATCAAACAAAGATGTTACAGACTGTCTCCTGAAAAACAAAAAGCATTGATTACTGAAGTTGATAAAATGTTGAAATGGAACGTTATTGAACAATGTGAAAGCCCTTGGTTATCTCCAGTAATAATTACTCCAAAGAAGAACGGTGAATGGCGTTTTTGCGTAGATAGCAGAAAGCTTAACGCAATTACAAAACGTGATGCTTATAGTCTGCCACTTATAAGTGAAATTTTGGACAACCTCAGAAATGCTAAATACCTGTCAAGTATAGACATTGCGAAAGCCTTCTGGGAGATTCCTCTGAACCCTGCTGATAAGGACAAGACTGCTTTTTATGTACCTGGAAGAGGCATGTTCAGATTTAAAGTAATGCCCTTCGGACTCACCAATTCACCAGCTACTCAACAAAGATTAATGGACATGCTGTTCACTCCAGAATTTGAAAATAAAGTGTTCTGCTACTTAGACGATATTGTCATAATTAGCGAAACTTTTGAGGAACATATATCACTGCTCCTGAAAGTTCACGAAAAACTTTCCTTCGCTAAATTAACTATTAACTTTGACAAAAGCCAATTCTTCAGAAAAGAGTTAAAATATCTTGGCTTCGTAGTGGATGAACATGGCTTACGTGCTGATCCTGATAAAATCAAGGCTATTGTGGACTACCCAATTCCTACCTGCAGAAAAGAAGTTCGTAGATTCATTGGCACCTGCAGCTGGTTTCGAAGATTTATTCCAAATTTCAGCACTATTGCTACGCCACTCAACAAATTAACCTGCTCCGGGAAAAATGCTCCGAAATTCGGATGGAATACAGAAGCGGATGCAGCCTTTCAGAAGCTTAAGGATGCTTTAATAACTACTCCTGTTCTGGCCTGTCCAAACTTCGACCTTCCTTTTTCAGTTCATTGTGATGCATCTAACTACGGTACTGGCGCAATGCTCACTCAACATCAGGAAGGCAAAGAAGATTGCCTATATGAGCAAAGCTTTGCCTATGAAAGAGAAACACTTGCCGTGATAACTGCTTTAGAAACTGGCGTTGCTTCTACACCGACCACGCTGCACTCAAATGGTTTCAGAATTTATCCAATCCTTCAGGAAGACTTGCACGTTGGACTTTACGCTTATCTTGCTTCAACTTCGTTCTAAAACATAAGAAAGGAAAAGATAATGTAGTACCGGACCTTCTATCAAGAGCCAAGTCACAAAAACTCCCTGAAATACAAGAAAATAGTAATGTACCACAAGGTGTACATCCTATTTCTATGAATGATACTACTAGAGAACTGGAACAATACAATAAAATATTTCTGGGCTGTTCGAATAATCCTGATTCTTACTCAAATTATACGATAAGAGAGAATAAACTCTATCGTTGTATTCACACGCCTGACCGCCTGAACGACGACTTCACATTTGGAAAGAAGTTCCATTACCTCAAGAAAGACGTTTAATAATTGAAACAAATCATGGCTCTAGTCAAGAACCTCACCTAGGAATTTTTAAAACATATAAAAAAATATCTTTACTATACTATTGGCCGGCATGTTTAGAGACATTGCTAGGATAATTTCTAACTGTCAAACCTGTCTTGCTTATAAACATCCTAATCATTCTCCATATGGCCTAATGGGCAAACCTAAGATTTGCTCTAGACCTTTTCAAACTATATCTCTAGACTTAATGGGTCCACTTCCTATGACTAGAAAACGTAATAGGTTCATTTTAGTAATTAATTGTATCTTTACTAAATATACTTTGATTTTCCCTCTAAAACAGGCGACTGCATCTAATATAATTAATATTATGGAAAATTCTGTTTTTCTAGTTCATGGAGTTCCACAGACTTGTATAATGGATAACGGTCCACAATTCCAGTCACGTGAATTCCACTCTTTTCTTAATAGATACAAAGTTCCTTTCATATTCCATTCGGCCTACTATTGCCCACAATTTAACCCGACTGAAAGTTATAACAAAACAATAATTACGGCTTTAGCTTCACTAGTAGAGGACGACCATAGATCCTGGGACAAACATCTTAGTAAAATTCAATTTTCTATGAACAATACTACTAACGTTGTAACGGGCTATACTCCATCCTTTCTAGTCTTTGGGAGGGAAACAATTCCTTGCGGTTCTTTTTACTCTCCGTGTCACAACCTCGAAGAATTAATCTTTATGCCCCGTGATATTTACGCAACAAATGCTGGGTTCCTCACGTCTATATTTCACAAAGTTCAGTCTAACTTACATATAGCTTACGTTAAAAACAGCGCTCGTTATAATCTTCGGAGGTCGTTCAAAGAATTCAACGTTGGGGATACGGTTTGGCGAAAGAATCATGCATTAAGCGATGCTGGTTCATATTTCAATGCTAAACTAGCCCCTAAATTTATCAAATCCAAAATTTTAAATAAACTATCACCTTTAGTGTACTTATTAGAAGACCCAGATGGTGCTGTAGGTAAATGGCACATAAAAGATATAAAATGTTGAATTCTTTCTAAACAACTCTAAATTATTAATGTCAATTAAATCACCTACTAATTATTTATGTAAATATTACTTCTTTCTTTTGTCTACAGCTGCACATCTTATTTATTTTTTATATTATATATAAACATCACTCACTACACAAACATTACATTACATTTGCTCGACCCTACTCTTCAGTCTCACTCTTTTACCGTATGGAGCGGATTGCAACTCATTAAATAAGCCTATGCAGGAGCGGTTGGTTACTCCTAAAATAAGCCTAAACCAAATTCTCTCTTTCGCTCTTCTAGGAGCTTAAATTTCTACTGACATTATCTAATGTTTTCTTTTTTTTTTTCCTTCCAGTCTGGAGCGGCTGACAACTCCAAAAATAAGCCTTGACGTCATTCTAAAACACACTTCTATGAGTGGCAGTCATCAACTGTGAACTCCACCCATACCTGTATGAAGAAGATTGCTTGAAAGGATAGGTGGTATGAATGGGTGAATGGAGATGGATGAATGTGTGAAGTGTTGTTTTACAGTCCCTACTTGAAATCTTATTAGAAAATTTTCTACAGTTGAAAATTTTTCCAGGGTCGGGGGGAAAATGTAATGTTATGTACATATTCAGATATACTTACACTTATTATTTATACTCATATTCATACTTATATATGTATCATTCATTTCCACGGTCCATAATATGCTTTCCATTATTATGAGGCTCTGTTTTGATCATATTCCACTACACCAGGACTCATTTTTCTGTTTACAGACTCAGTCCTCAACTTTACGCCTAAGTTTCGGCGACTTATTGACCCCTTAGCGTAGGAAGCCGTACCTATGCAGGACTGTATCACTTTTTCCTATCAAACACTGCACTTTTTAATTTAATACCATTTATATTTACATTGTTACAGAACATTTTCATTATTTTGACATTTTTTTGACAACATTGTTGATGATGTATCCATGACAACCTTCTCATCAAAATTCTTGTTGGTCTGCTATTTTTATTTCATAATTGTTATTCGAACTCTTTTATGGTAAAATTATTTACCGTTCCTCGTCCATATTTTCGAATATTTTAAATTTCGACCTCCAACCGTTCTGCGAGGTTTCTTTAGGAATCATCGCAGAGCAGTGGTCAGTCGAGCTCTGGCTTCCAAACAAGCCTCTTAAAAGTAGGTCTCCAGTAAACGCTGCCTCGAGAGCCCTTCTAGGGTGTTTCCTGCTGTGCCAGTCTCTATATAACTGGTGCGCCTGGAGCTGCCTGGCCCTTTGCCGCCGGAGCCCTCGACTGCTGCCGGCCTTGTGACGCCGGGGCAGTCCCTCTTCTGTAGCTGCCGCCGGTCTACCAGGGCCGTTCTTCTGTAGCTGCCGCCGGTCTACCAGGGCCGTTCTTCTGTAGCTGACGCCGGTCCACCAGGGCCGCTCCTCCGTAGCTGCCGCCGGTCCACCAGGGCCGCTCCTCTGCAGCTGCCGCCGGTCCACCAGGGCCGCTCCTCTGCAGCTGCCGCCGGTCCACCAGGGCCGCTCCTCTGCAGCTGCCGCCGGTCCACCAGGGCCGCTCCTCCGTAGCTGCCGCCGGTCCACCAGGGCCGCTCCTCTGCAGCTGCCGCCGGTCCACCAGGGCCGCTCCTCTGCAGCTGCCGCCGGTCCACCAGGGCCGCTCGTCCGTTGCTGTCGCCGGTCCACCAGGGCCGCTCGTCCGTTGCTGTCGCCGGTCCACCAGGGCCGCTCGTCCGTTGCTGTCGCCGGTCCACCAGGGCCGCTCGTCCGTTGCTGTCGCCGGTCCACCAGGGCCGCTCGTCTGTTGCTGTCGCCGGTCCGCCAGGGCCGCTCGTCTGTTGCTGTCGCCGGTCCGCCAGGGCCGCTTCTCCGTAACTGCCGCCGGTCCACCAGGGGCCGCCCTTCACCATCACCCATCAATCATTCATCTACATTATTCATTTTTATACTTCCATCTTGTCTTTTCTGTATGCTTAATAAATACTGTCTCCCTCTAAAGTCTTTTCTTGTCGTTACACGACAAGTCGCCTGCGCTGGTACGGTCAAGTCTTACGTAAACCGGCGGGTTACGTGGGTAAAAAATGTCTTGCCATGGCCATGGCCTCCGCCGGGCCGGAACAAGCGAGGTAGACCAAAGAAGTGCTGGCTTGACGTTGTAAGAGATGACATGCGTGCCAACAATCTCACACCACGAGCTGCCAGTGATCGTGTGAAATGGAGGCGTATGAGTAGGTAAGCGGACCCCGGGCTCCAACGCGAAAGCCGTGGATGCGACCGGGATTATACGCTGAGATGATGATGATGATGACTGGACAGAGGTGTAAATTGTTCTCTTGGCTGGTTTTCTACGTGGTTATTTTTAATTTAAAAATATGCATGTGTATATATTGGATACACACAACATAAATCCGAGAATCTATTCCTTTATATACCGTTTGATATCATTCAAAGAAGCTATGTCTTTGGTATATACTCGTTTGTAAACATATATACCCTTTCCGCATCGCGTTGTATAGACCTTTCTTTACTTGTTTATTTACTTATGTGAAGACTGCTTCGCAACACAAATACATCATTAAATTCAAATAATAAAACAAATCAAGACATAAACAGAAGGAGAAAGTAAAAGACAAAGCCGAGTTACAATATACACGGAAATAAATTGTGCAATTGTGCGTCAATTTTATTATATTACTATTGACAAAGGACGAACTAGTAGTCGAAGATATATTTAACAAGTAGGCTTTACTTGTACCTCTTGATATCAATATGCAAATTGTTCGCATTAACATGTGTTATGCGTTAATTGACCCCAATTAATACACAGCTCTAAGATTACATTACATAAGAACACCAACTCAATACTAAATCATATCTAGGTATATCAAATCATACATGTATTAATAACGTATTAATATGGCCTCAATTTGATAATAATTATTATTTTAAAACTTTTTTATTTTCTAAATTCCCAAAATCGGGAAAAAGATTTTCTCCATTTTACTAATTTTCACGACCTTTTTGTGTAGTGTTGTGACCTAAAACAGCAAAATATAGTATTGTAGCAAAATGATACGGAAAGCGTAGCACGAAGCCTACGACGCTACGTCGTAGCCGAAAATCTACTACGTAGTAGCCCGCTACGAGGTCAATCGATAAAAGAACTTTTTCTTTCTTCTGCCATTATTTGTAAGGGTACTTATAATGAGTATAATATTCTTTAGACTGCCTTAGTAGTTTAAACACGAACTAAAGTTCCTAGGTTGAATTCCAGGATCGGACAAAATGTCCCTTATTATGTGCCTCAGTACCTGTAAGTTGGAAAACATACAATCTAATTCGCATTTTGAACAGTGCCTCCATAATCCTTCCGGGCCAATATTCCTCCCATACTAATCAACCAACTGCGCCTCAGAAAATAATAACGTGAAAACCGGCGAAGCAACAGCTTTGCGTCATCCATTCAGCGTAAAGCGTGGGCGGCCACCCGCCACCCTCGCGCCTTCTCGCTTGCACTTGTTCCTATTCTAAATTGCCATCCCCCTCTGTCTGCCCACGCATTCATTCACCACCTACGTTCCATTCAAGTATGGTATTGTATGTATATGGCTCATCGGCTATTTGAATTATGTTGCGAGTTTCCTTCCTCTAATTTACGAGTATGAAGGGAAATGGTGTTCGTTGGGTGTTATTTATTCTACGGAGCATAGGATTAAAGGATTGATCTTGATTTTTGTGGGTAATGAGAATAGCCAGTGTGTATAGGGACTATTAACTTGCTTACTACGTGGGTAGGCAGAACATTCAGAAAGCTAACTTTTACGATTTTTTTTTAAATGTTTTATGCTTTTTGCTTAGTTTACCTCATACTTGTCCCAATCGTCACTCGTCTACATACTTTGAAAGAAACAGAACGAGACACAATATAATCCTTATTGTTGTTGGATTCGGACGAAGCGTTTCGCCTCCTCTTTCATACCGCGTACATCGAGGGACTGGAACAATTTGCCAGCGGCGGTGTTTCCGTCGGACTACAATTTGAGTGCCTTCAAGGCTAGAGTGAATAGGCTCTTAATAAACTAGTGTACTTTACCATCATCGATTGCATCACTGCTTACCATCAGGCGGGATTGCGGTTAAGCGCTTGTTTATAATTTATATATATATATATAAGTCTGGGGTGTTTAGTGTCATCCGAATGTATTAATAAGAATAATGCGAAGAACAATCAAACTAAATTTAATTTAATTTCAGTTAATCCTCTTCTTTCCATCTCATTAAGAAAAGGACAAAACATAAATACAAGTTTAATAGCGCCTGATGTAATTTGACGTATTGTTAGTCACCATGTTTTAATCGTCTAAACTGTTTATGGAGTATCTTAATTTGACAGGACTTAAATAACATTTTATCTTCTGTACGAAAAACATGCGCTAAGCTTAACTTTAGTTGCGCGGGCTTACGAACGGTGAGCAGGCCCGAGTCAAGGCGCATTGTTTTGCGCGTTTATGGCGCGCCTGAGATGTCAGCACATCGTGACGGGGTCCACGAGGACCGATGCGTCCTGAGTCAGGGTTGCAGGTTAGTTAAAAAAGTAACCCTCAACCTCTGGCACTTAGGGCACATGCAAATTAAGAAACACGGGTGGGTTTTAGTCAGTAAAAGTCTGACACGCCCTTCCGCTCTTCTTCTGTCATTTGATGATTTCCCATCCAGAACAAAGAATGGAGCTTAACTTTAGTTTAGTTTGTAAAGAAGAGAATTGGGGACAATGTTTTAAAAAAAACCTTGTTTTGTTATTGAAAAGTCGCTTATGTTAATTCAATAGGTCGCTTATTATTTAAGGCTTCAATCGTTGGATACAATAAAGAGCTTATGTTCTTACTTGTCAATTTTTGTGGGTAAATAGTTAAGTCGTTAATTGTAAACGCAAAGGTAAATGTTACCCATTTAATTAAAGCCAGCGTGGGCTGTTTTCATGACAAACAATCATTAAATAGTTATATCCTTCCTTTCTGTCTGTCTCCTTTATTAAATATTACTTTAAATTATTGTTATGCAGGATAATCACAAAAGGCAATATCTTACTTATATATTTCACGTATTCAAATTTAATGGTTTGCGCCTAAAATATTGTTAATTAAGTTCACAGCACACAAGGCATACCATTATCATTCAGAAATGGAAATTGTATGCCTTGTGCGCGCGAAATAATATAGCATAATAAGTTAATTATTATTTGGAGTAGGTACGCGAGGCAGTCGATGGCGCGGTCACGTCAATAACTGTAACGTGATTATATTGACCACAAATTGATAAATAAATGTGGTTGGGAATAGTTGGTTATGGTAAATGGGTTAAATGAACTGTCCCGTGATACACTACCCCGTTTCCATGTAATTATAAAGTACAGCTTTACCGCAATCACGTCTAATGCTAAGCAGCGATGCAATGGTTGATGGTAAAGCGCACTAGTCTATTAAGAGCCTATTCACTCAAGCCTTGAAGACACTTAAATTGTTGTCAGACAAAAACACCGCTGTTGGCAATCTGTCCCAGGTCCTCATATAAAAGACGAGGCGAAACACTTCATCCGGATCTTAGTGGTATCAACAATGTATACTCGCCGTACGACGGTCGACCGATGATGGAACGAAGATGGGGAATTAAGTAATGCAATGCCCTCGCACACTCTCACACACCTTCATTGTTAAATATGCAAAGTACGTGAATAGGTGTTGTTTTCAGTGGCTTCATTTTTTTCAAAATATTTCATCAACATTCCTCACAAAAGAAAACCATCGTGAGAAAACAGGCCAGTGCGGTGGTGGATACCAAAGCCACGTGCCACTGGTCTCGCGTGGTAGATTACGGCTCACTCTCTGAGAAGAGTACTTTTTCTCAGTAGTGGGAATATGAAAGGCTGGTTATACATGTATGCCATAATCTATTCATTATTACACTTGGTGATTACAGCGATATTTACCTCACAAATTCCCTACCACACTTTAATATCTGAAAGAAATTAACTAATACATTTTCGTGGTGATTTGAATATGCAAATGTGATGAACTAAATTCGTGGCTTGTACGTAATTATGTAAATGGGGTACGTTCGACCGGCGCCTCGTGAACCCTTTCATGTTAGGGTTGAGGGATAATATCTTAAAATTCCATGAAGTGTGGTCATTCTCATTTTTGTGGGAACCCTTCGTGGTTTTATTGCCGTTTGGAAATGAAATAGATTTGAATAGATTGTTTCGGCAAATCGATTGATGGCCCTTTCAGTGGCGCTAAGGATGTGCTTTCTATTTTGAGTTTTGGTGTAGGTTTTTATTAATATTGCTGTTTTATTTGTAGTGTTTTTACACATTAAACGTATTTTGGTGCAGATTTAAAGGTATGAGAAAAAGGATGTAAAGTTCAAGCGTCCTCCATAGAAAAGGGAGGGTCCTCCGACCGGACGGGTGTTATGTCTGGCGGGCACTTGCCCAGCAGTTGATGTTAAGAAGTTGTATATGTCCTAATTGTACAGTAAACTCTGCCTGCGAGATGTAGAATCTGTGTGACGCCAATATGACGTGTTGTTCATGTGGCGTTTGTAGATACCGCTACACAGACAAAAACACACATTTTTCTTTAGTTGTGATTGGCAAGTCAAATCTAATGAATTTGTGCAGACGACAGCACATCAAGCTACCACAATCTGTCAAGTTCCTTTAATAGATTTTAAAGTTTATCGCTAAAGCATTAAGGCTCAAGTTGATTGGGAATATTTGACAGTTTCGGGTATCTTGACTTGCTGTCGTATTTACGCCAGGAAAACGATAGGCTATATTTATCTAGTTTAGTTATTAATTTGTTGGCTGGCAATTTTAATTTGTATGGCATGACTCTATACAATATAATATGAATAAATAAAATAAATAAATAAATATATACGGACAAATCACACAGATTGAGCTAGCCCCTAAGTAAGTTCGTGACTTGTGTTATGGGATACTAACACAACGATATTATATTTATAATAGATATATATATAGATAAACATTCAAGACTTAGGCCAATCAGGAAAAGATCGTTTTCCATTATGACCTGGCCGGGAATACTACATATTAACCTTTTTTTTTAATGGGACGTCATCAAATGGCCTCTACCGATCTGACCGGAGCGGAAGGACGTGTCAGACCTCTACTGCCTAAAGCTGGCCATACACGGACTGCTTGAAGCAGCTTCAAGCTGTTCAGTATGACTGCAAGAGCGGTCCATATACTTTGATCACTGACTAGCTGCTCGAGCGGTCCATGTATGGCCGCCCTAAAACCCACCCGAGTTCTTTAATTTGCCTATGCCAGAGCCTCGGTATATCTCTCAAATAACCCACGGCCCTTGAAGATACATCAAGTATCAGAAATTAATTAAATGAAACTTTAGTACTTAATAAAACCGTATCATTATCAAAGGGCTTTAACACATTGTCCGCAAAAAGGTTTAGCAAAATATGATCCTCCATTCTTTGGTCACACACTTTTTGTTGTTGTTATCATAGTATGATGGGTTTAATTGCTTTTTTGGGTCGAACAGATTAGATTGTGGGAAAAAGTAATTTTAATCATCCGCCCTGTAGGGTTAATTTATTACAGGCCGGAGTAATTTGTGTTACGTTTTTGGGTCATTGTGAAAATATGTAAATGTAAACAAAAAGGTTTAAAATTATACACTAGAACCTTTGATTTGTTCCTGAAATACGTACTTACTAAAGAGCAACTTTGGGACTGTTGCCGCGCGGCGACAAATTATTATAATAAATATTTTTTCATACTTTTTTTGCGCGACACCACGTCATCTATAGGTGAATGCTTTATATGATTTATTTCCAAAATAAATAAGAACTTCTATTAAATACCGGACAATCCTCTTATGAAAAAGTCCAAAGATACTAAAGTGCATTACAAGCTTAATTCCATAAATAAGCTTAGGATTTATTTCTTAAAGTTTGACCCCACACTTGGAAATACTCCTGTACCATGGGGTTTAAACACACAAATATTTATACTCACATACACATACAGCCAGACCCGAAACAATTACCTGTAGGCAACACAAATATAATGATCCGCACGGGAACAGAACCCGCGACACGTAACGCCAGCCAGTTTGCCAGCTGTATCGTCAATTTATATTTAAGTGCGTAATATACAATATGTTAAATTTAATAACAGAGGGCGTTCCCTTAAACTCGTTAATATATATCATTAATAGATTAAAATAAAAATATCAGCATAGAAAAATAAGCATAAAAAAATCCGAATAAAAAAAAATTCTAATTGGAAATAAATTTGAAACCTCCTGTTTTAAATCAAAATAGTAGTCGTCATGTATAAATAAATTGCGACGTTGCCGTCTTTCATGTTCGCGTGTACAGTGTGTTTCTTTTACATGTCAATTTAAAATTTTTATTGAATATTTTCTAAATGGAATCTAATGAATGGAAATATTTTTTTTAGCATGTATGTATGCTATACTATTTCGGGTTAATGGGAACGTCCTCTGTTAGTTAACATACTGTATATGAAGTACAAAATAATAGGTATTCTAATTTATTCTTTTACACGATACGTGGCACTCCAATAGGCCACATAACTTTCTTATTAAATAAATTAGTACCAGAACCAATCACCTAAAAATGCTATTCCATTCATAACACGTAGTACAAACCTTTCACATTCATAAAACAGTTGTTCTGCGGAAATCGATCCTTTGCAATCCCCATTGCGCAATTGCAATGACCTTCGACCTTCACCTTCACCCCCAACATTATGCTACCGCCCACGCACCACGAAATACCAAAGTTCGGCACTACGGCCAGAAACATAAACACAACATAGATAGCTGCTTTTATGCGGAAACTTTCAGAAATTCCTGTTTTGGACCAGAGATGTTGTGGTTGTTGTGCAAATTGCGCAGCTTGTGAGAGTAGGCGTTTCATTCAGTTTTCGGTATATCAGTGCAGTAAATATTGTAACTATTGCGGAGTTTGGATTGGAGTAACTTTGTTTGTTTGTGCGCTGAAATTGAGGCTGGATTATATAAAGTTTGTTTGAGTTTAGCTTTTTGTTGTCTTGTTGCTTTTTAAACATAAAATATTGAATTTACATTGCAAATTGTTTTGTTTTTTGAACTTTAATGTCTGGAGTACACATTTTTTTTACTTGTTTATTTATTTGTTTTGGGTTGCTAGTGGCATAATAATAACAAACCTATACTGAAGCCTTCTTCCCATGGGGGTAGGCAAAAACCACAGAACCGGATCGATCCTGTACTCCTTACATGATAACAAGTTATGATATTAATTTAGTTTTAAATAGTTATTTAATCTGACTTTTACAGAACTTTTTGCAAACCTCTTTGATATATGATAAAGAATCCTGCAACTATCTTAGAAAGAGATCAACTTCAATTTAAATAGACTCTCTGTCAAACGTATCAATTTTCATCAGGTCATTTTCAAAGGCCAAAATTAGGATCAGTCGAATGTCAGAACACAGCTCAGAAAGTATTCTTAAAATGAAATCGATTTTCCTTCAGACAAAGTTAGGATAAATTTAACTGGAACACGATAACTTAAGTCTGAGCAAACATTTAGGGCAAGGACATTAACTTAGCTCTAGACTCCACTAAATTGGACTTTATGACAAGTCCGAGACTGGACGTTTTTATGACAGTATCTACCTCAATCCGGGAGTATATTAAATGGGGCGTACCTAGTTTTTGAAATATAGTAGGTACTTTATAAGTTAAATTATGCCTTGAATTCGCTGTGTTTGTTTATTTGCCCTTCATTCATATTTATTTTTGGGCTCTCGGAAAATTCATAATGTGAGCTATTGTTTTTTTATGCTATCAACGAATTTATTATTTAAAATTACGGTATTGCGGTATTTTCTCGTTGGTAGGCCATAACATCGGCTGCCGGCAGAAGTTACCGCCTACGAGACAAAGTCTTACCGCCAAGCGATTCGTCGTGTTCTGTGATGTCTGGTGAAGCCGTGTGGTGGACGGGTCTGAGCAATTGTGTTGCAATGTGTGCCGGGTACGATTCATTAAATGTTGTTGTGTCGGGAGATTGGTCGTGGAGGGTCTCCAGATCAATCTCCCTCTGGCGCAGTATCGTTAGTCGTGTTGTTGGGTTTAACATTGCATCAACTCGCTCAACTGCCGTCTTCCTTCCTATTCACTAAGTTTTTTAAGGGAATAATAAACTAGCGCGCTTTACCATCAACGATTGCATCACTGCTTACCATCAGGCGGAATTGCAGTCAAACACTAGTTTACAATTTAAAAATAAAATAAAAAGGTATAATCTAGACTGCTCAAAGCTTTAATGGAAATTAATGTTGAAAATGCAATTCAATTCACATGTAACAATTTTATGATTTAAAAGAGTGTTCGAGGAATATCTTGCCCATTTCTCCATAGGTACCTACGCTTTGAAATAGACAACTAGCTTCATCGTTCCTACTGATCGACCCTTTGACAATTCAAAAATGCCTGTAATTGGTTTTCTTCTTTTTTTTACCGTCCGTCCAATTACTTAGTTATGATGATGAAACACACTTTTCAACCGTTTTAATGACACGACCCCATAGTAACTAAAAATACTTCGCGACCCCCTCCCCTCCGCGACCTTCGAATTTCAGCCTGTCACTTTGAGTAGGTCCTTTTTTTAATAAATAGGGATGTTTCCTGGGTAAAAAAAAATTGATTGTATTTAGTCCGTCATTCAAATAATAGAGAAATATTGGAATTATAGAAAGATATTTTGTTTTATCAAATCAGTAAAAAATTACAAATATAAAAAGCATCAAAGATCAGTAGTGAGGGCTCGTGACGTCACTTGTTGCTAAAAAGTGTGGCAAGGAGTGACGTCACACAAAAGAAAAAATACGTGGCTAGTTTTTTTTTTAAATCTGACTGACTGACTAATTATTTTTTTTAGTCAACTACCCTATTATAGACTAGTGCTTGACCGCAATCCTGCCTGATGGTAAGCAGTGATGCAACCGTTGATGGTAAAGCGCTAGTTTATTAAAGACCTATTCACTCTAGCCTTTAAGACACTTAAATTGTAGTCCGACGAAAACACCTCCGCTGTCAAATTGTTCCAGTCCTTCGATGTAGATACGTGATATAAAAGACGAAGCGAAACGCTTCATTCGGGTCGTTGGTAGTGTGAACAACGTAAGGGTGGAAACTCGCCGTACGACGTGTCGATACCTTTGCAATACCTTTTGGTTAAACAAAAAAACAGAATTTCTGCAATAACCACGGAAACTTTAAGATTGACAGGCAATCACACGTTTTCGAGAACATTTATGAATTGTAAATTTTTCCTCCATAAAAATGCGTCCAATACTGCTTTCCTCGTTGATATTAGTTACAATGCAATACAGCACAACTTTATGCCTCTATCATGAAGTTGGTGAATACCTCGCCGCAGCCTTTTGTTTCATTTTACAAAACACTCCTCTTGCCTGCATAATGGATTAATTCCTTCATCAATGGTTGGTACCTAGTGCTTACAGTAATTAAGGTAGAATGACATCTAGCGCTATTAAAAAACCAGCCAGTTATTTTTGAATGAATGAAAATTGCATTTTATAAAAAGAATCTTTTTAATCTTGTACTGAGACGGTGAAAATTAAATGAAATGACGTTTTGTGGACTTTTTTATGTTTTTACTCGACAGTAATTAAATGAGGGAAAGTGGTATTTCTTTCGTGTGGGCGATGTAAGCTGCATAAAAAGGAACACCGAGGAGTTGGAGCTGGTCATATTTCTTCTCTTAGAATGTTTCCTTTTTTATATTCCTTATTGTTTCTATTACATTTAGGTATATGAAACTGTCGTGGTGAAAAATATCGTGGTGGCCTAGTGGTTAAAACACCAGCCTCTCAAGTATGAGTGCGCGGGTTCGATTCCAGGTTAGGCAAGTACCAATGTAGCTTTTCTAAAGTTATATGTACTTTCTAAGTATATCTTGGACACCAATGAATGTGAATGTGTGAAGGTGAAGGAAAACATCTTGAGGAAACCTGGACTTTCAAGTCTGAAATCGCCAACCCGCATTGAGCAAGCGTTGTGATTACGCTCAATCCTTCTCTGTATGAGAGGAGACCTGTGCCCAATAGTGGGACGATAAAAAGGTTGTTGATGATATGAAACTAGCTTCCCGCTCGCGGCTTCACCCGCGTAGAATTCGGTTATATCGCGCTTTTTAGTTTTCCCTCGGGAATATCCAATTTTTCAATAAAAGGTAGCCTATGTCCTTTCTCAAGGTCTAAAGATTGTCGGTGCCAAATTTCACCAAAATCTGTTGAAAGGTTTAAGCGAGAAAGCGTAACAGACAGACAGAGTTACTTTAGCATTTATAATATTAGTACGGATTATAATATATTCTTGTACAAGTTTTGCAATTCTTCGGGCTATATCGGTTACTCTCGTTCTTCTGCGGATCTCCACCAGTTCAGCTACCAGTTCAGCGTGCAAATGCACCGACGTAATCACCTCTGGGTTCCTGTCTTAATAGTAATTTGATGATGTTTGAAATACCACACAGCACTGCGTATCCCCATTGATAATTAATTATAATTATAAGCTACAAAACTAATGTTACTGACAATTAACACATTCAGAATCAAATACAAGAACAATACTACACATAATACATGATCAACTCCATTCGAACATTTGGCGGTCACATTCGAAAACATGATTTCCTAGTAACGACTCGCTTGTTAGGTAAAAAGCTTCCAATTATTAATAATAATAATTACCTCTCTTTTGTTTCAAAAGTTACTATTATTCTGTTTCGGAAGTCAATTATGAGTATTTTACGATTGTATTGAAGGCTACGTTGGTATACTCGTGGGCTGAGGTTAAGATTTTTGGTTTGGTTCATGAAACACATGAATCAAAACACAAACAACCGCTTGTTTGTGTTTTATTTCATGTTTTCTTACATTTCTTACAGCTTTAATAATAATACTCGTAGGTACATCGTAAATTAAGAAAGTTATGCTTATTCAAACTAATATATCAAATTGATATAATTTCACGTTAAATTGATAATTAACTTTATTCCAATTATAATAAAGTTCATTTCAGAGTGAACACACTATGGAAATCCATACTAATATTATAAATGCGAAAGGAACTCTGTCTGTCTGTTACGCTTTCCCGCTTTAACCTCTCAACCAATTTTGATGAAATTTGGCGCAGACAATCTTTAGACCCTGAGAAAGGACATAGGCTACCTTTTATTGAAAAAAAAAATATGTTCCCGAGGGAAATCTAAAAAGCGCTATATAACCGACATCCACGCTGGTGAAGCCGCGGGCGGAAAGCTAGTACAGTTATAAAAATAGGAATGGTGTGGAAATAAAAGATATTTTTCCATCATATTTGGCGAATAAATCGGGAAAGTAGATTGGAAGCGTTTGCTTTCGTTACTGAAACTGTATTTAGAAGAAGCAAATTAGGAATTAAGCAAATTACATTTTCTTGATTTTGTTACGGGCAAAATGTAAATCGGAAATGAAGTATATACTCGTTTCGGATTGATTGATTTTTGATCTCAATCTTCCCGTATTAACCTTCGTTTTTTAGGAGAAATAGGACCGATTTTTATTAATTTGTAGAAGCACCTCATTCATTCAGAACATGTTCACGATTACATATGAGGCTATGGGCATGGCATATATCTAATTCCCTCACTGGATTGTTACTACAGAATCGGTCAACAATTTTCCCACATAAATTCCGATCTTTTTATTTTCCAAAAACACTACTGTCTTTTAAAATGCAAAAAATTGATGAATTCTCTCTACTCAAAAAACGAGGCAGAAGAAAGAAGGCCGGCCAAGTGCGAGTGAACTCCACGCTAACGCTGAAAACCACGTTTTTTTATTACGACCTTTAATTTCTAGCTTTCTTTAATTATTATAATGTTATAGCGGTAGTGGAAATACACAATACTATTACAGTTTATGAGATAGCCCGTTGACAGAAAGACGGATGATTAATGACATTTTTTGGGTAGAGAACCCTGAAAAGTGACAGAATACTGAATTCTCTTCATTTTATAAACGCGATTACTTGTTATACGGAGGTATTCGCTACCGTTCTATTATTAATTAACCTTGGAACTCTAAATTGCTTTAGGTGTGAAATTTAATCTGGACTCCAGCCTCCAGGGTCTTAAACGCTTCATGTATTTTTGGCGTGGTTATGAAACGATCTTGACGGAATACGGTTTGGGACTTAGTTAAAACTTAGGACATAATCGTCAGCTGTTTGTGGAAATATGGACAAGCCAGCTACGTCCCTGGATTTCTATTTGCAGTTTCGATTCAGTGCGACAAAACTGATCTAAAACGTATCATAAGTTATAATCACTTGTTATAAACTCTATGTGTGCCATATATCCAAATCATTTTAGAAGTTTTGTTACACACAAATATCCAGAAATCCATCCTTCCATCCTCATAATAGTTCGGTTTTATAATATTAAGCAGGGTGCATTAGATAAAAGGAGGATGCATCGGGCCGAACCTTTAAAAATGGATGTTAACTTACTATAAATTAACATAGTTTTCTGTCAACAAAGCTGCATTTTTTGCCAACATAATGTATTATTTTAAGCGTTAGTAATACAGTAAAAAAAATAAAAACCTTTTTGGCAACAGACTTATTATTGTACTAACTTTCCGCTCGCGGCTTCGCCCGCGTTGAGTTCGGTAATATCGCGCTTTTTACATTTCCCTCGGGAACATCAAATTTTTCCGGGATAAAAGGTAGCCTATGTTCTTTCGCAGGGTTTAAAGATTGTCTGTGCCAAATTTTATCAAAATCGGTTGACAGGTTTAAGCGGGAAAGCGTAACAGACAGACAGACAGACAGACAGACTTTCGCATTTATAATATTAAGTATGGATTATTCCCATGGTCAAATCCGTTTTATAGTTTTCTTCCTATTGACACCTGTATCCCTGTTCACCCCATTTAATGGTGCGGTAACTAAATAAGTAGGGCAGGAGAATGATTTTGATAGTTCGTACTTGGCTGATAAAGGAAAATACTTCTTATCAGATAAATTTTCATGTAGAAGTTCTATTATATCTAGTTAGGTACACCACTTCAGAACCCTTCCTCGAAAAACAGGGTTGATATTATCATTGAGTTACAGGTGCTTCGTTTAACATTGGATACCTTTGACCATATCTATGTTATTTTTATAAATGGGCTAGTTGAGGCTTCTGGTAAACTCCTGCAAGAAAATTGGGTAATACATTACTAGTACGAATGAGTTTGGTTTTGACAGTTCAACAACATTCATTGCGTTATTTACGCTGTTGAGTAGATTTCTTTCCGAACATATGAAGCTGTAATAATAATAAATTCATATATAAAGTCGTGGGGGCCTAGTGGTTAAAACACCAGTCTCTCAAGTATGAGTGTGTGGGTTTGATTCCAGATCAGGCAAGTAACAATGTAACTTTTCTAAGTTATATGTACTTTCTAAATATATCTTGGACATAAATGACTGATTATAAAGTGAAGGAAAACATTTTGAGGAAACCTTGACTTAAAGTCTGAAATCGCCAAGCCGCATTGAGCAAGCGTGGTGATTACGCTCATTCCTACTCTGTATGAGAGAAGACTTGTGCTCAGCAGTGGGAAGATAAAAAGATTGATGATGATATAAAATTAAAATGTATAATTAAATTATCAAAATCTTGAAAAATTATTAAGATTCTGATTGAGAGTTTGTTTTGTAATTAGAGTGCTGATCTTTAATCACAACTTTCTCTGGTCCTTTTATCCAAAATGTTCTAAGTACTCATCAATTAATCTAACTAATTTTGTTACAGGTAAAAATGAATATTCATCACTTAGCCGTGACATCTAAAATTATGAACAGTACCTACAGCCAGGTAAACTAATTGTATCAAACTGCTAACTGCCCTTTTACTTACAACGAATTTAAATTAAGTAATTTTTTAATTAAGTTCTGCGCTCCGAAGTTATACGTAACTGAATAAGGATAGAAGGTGACTTTGGTGGATATAGCTAAGTTATCTTAACCCCGTGAGGGAAATGTTAATTAGGACGCAAGTTGAAATGGTGGTCCTTTAGGTACCTAGTAACTTTTTCAACTGCTTGTTGGTCTCGAGAGCGAATGCTGAGGTCCTGGTATTTCCCAGTAGTAAAGTCTTAGTAACAGGCCGCAGTTTGGAAGTTGGCGGTTGGATCTTCTTCTTCTTCAGCCTATAGAGGTCCACTGCTGGACAAAGGCCTCCCCCAAGGCTTTCCACGATGACCGGTCTTGTGCTGCCCGCATCCATCAGCTTCCCACGACCTTCACCAGGTCATCAGTCCATCTTGTTGGGGGCCTCCCTACGCTGCGTCTTCCGGTACGTGGCCGCCACTCCAGAACCTTACTGCCCCATCGGCCATCGATTCTACGAGCAATGTGCCCCGCCCACTGCCACTTAATTTTAGCGACTCGAAGAGCTATGTCGGTGACTTTGGTTCTTCTGCGGATCTCCTCATTTCTGATTCGATCGCTCAGAGAAACTCCGAGCATAGCTCTTTCCATCGCTTTTTGTGTGACTCTGAGCCTTCGAATGAGGCAGTTGGATATTCCCTCGTAAAGCACGTAAAACCGTTGGTCCTGTGCCTGATCCCCAAAAAGAAACAGAGAGTGCAGCTTCTGTTTCTGCACACACTTATCCATACTTATGTTATAAATACGAAAGTAACTCAGTCTGTCTGTCTGTTACGCTTTCCCGCTTAAACCTCTCAACGGATTTTGATGCAATTTGGGACAGACAATCTTTAGATCCTGAGAAAGGACATAGGCTACCTTTTCTCCCGGAAAAATTTGATATTCCCGAAGGAAATCTAAAAAGCGCGATATAACTCGCCTCCACGCGGGCGAAGCAGCGGGCGGAAAGCTAGTGGATTATAAAGATTAGCACGTTATAATATTTCCTACAAACCATGCTAATCTCCGTTTAGATTGGTCACCGTGACCGAAATTGGTGAGAAGGCTATTATTATTATCTACCTACTGACCGAAATACGAGGCGAATTTTTTGTATGCTAGTGTGAGTTAGGTTACTGGTACCATAGGTATTTATTTATTACACATCACTATGATAGTAGGGAGGTTTTAGTGGGACTTTATCTATACTTATATACACATATATATATGGAGCGTGTATTGAACTCGCGCCTCTTGGCATACCTGGAAGGTAACGATCTCCTCAGTTACCGACAGTACGGGTTTCGCCGCAATCGGTCAACTGGGGACCTACTAGTGTATGCCACTCACTTGTGGGGCGAGGCCCTCGAGAAGAATGGGGAAGCGATTGCTGTCTCCCTTGATGTCTCGAAGGCCTTCGACCGGGTATGGCACGCTGGCCTATTGAGTAAGCTTCCAGCGTACGGCATTTCCCCTAGCCTGACTGGCTGGGTAAAAGACTTCCTGACTGAACGGTCCCTCCGAGTTGTTGTCGACGGATGCTCTTCTGAGCCCATGTCAACTAATGCCGGTGTTCCTCAGGGGTCTGTTCTCTCTGCAACTCTGTTCCTGCTGCATATTAACGATCTGCTAATGCCCGGTATCTATGGGTATGCAGATGACAGCACAGTTGTAGAGAGATACCTGCCGGATGCTCGGGCTAGTAAGAAATCAATCCGGTCCGAAAGAGATGCCATGGTTGAGCGAACGAGTGTTGCACTGCAGGCAGTCTTCGAATGGGGCAATGCCAATCTTGTAGCATTCAATGCCGCCAAAACACAGGCGTGTCTTTTCACCGCCAAAAGGTGCCCGTTCACCTTGGCTCCTACATTTCGAAATGTGTCCTTGGAGTGTTCCGACCGCCTTCAGCTTTTGGGAGTTGAGATTTCCTCGAACCTTAACTTTGGGCGGTTCATTGAGTCCAAGGCCAAGGTGGCTGCCAGGAAACTTGGCGTTATCGCAAAGGTCCGGCAGTACTTCACACCTGGGCAGCTTCTAATGTTATACAAAGCACAGGTCCGTTCGTGTGTGGAGTACTGCAGCCACATTTGGGCTGGTGCTGCCAAATGTCACCTGGCCACTTTGGATTCAGTGGAGAGACGTGCAAAGAGGCTGATTGGTGACCCTGATCTAACTCGAGTTGGTCTCCAAAGCCTAGAGCACAGGCGTAGAGTAGCCAGCCTTTCGGTGTTCTATAGGATGCATTTCAGTGTGCGAGTGCATTGGAGTGTGCGAGGGAATTGCATGATTTAATTCCCCCATCTCCGTTCCACCAGCGGAAGACCCGTCGTACGGCTGGTTTCCACCCTTACGTTGTTAACACCACTACGATCCGGACGAAGCGTTTCGACTCCTCCTTTATACCGCGTACATCGAGGGACTGGAACAATTTGCCAGCGGCGGTGTTTCCGTCGGACTACAATTTGAGTGTCTTCAAGGCTAGAGTGAATAGGCTCTTAATAAACTAGTGCGCTTTACCATCAACGATTGCGTCTCTGCTTACCATCAGGCAGGATTGCGGTCAAGCGCTGGTTTATAATATGTAAAAAAAAAATAATAATAATTGCAGCTGAAAATCAGCGTCAGGTGGTACACATTGTGTTGTTATCTGACATTATGCGGAGCTGAAGCCCTTTTGGCATTTTAAACTAAGTTTTATATTTTTATAGTTTTAGATGTATTTCTTTTGCTGTAATGCAAAAAACGCATTTTTCTTTTTCTTCTCCCTAATTACGAAACCTAATTATGGTTTATATTTTTGAGCTGGTAAATTATATGTGGCAGCTTTTTATATCGTAGCGAATACTACTAATATTATAAGCCTGAATGTTTTGTATGGCTGTATATCTGTTGCTAATTCACGCAAAAAATGCTGAACAGATGTGGGTGAAATTTGACACACAGGTGATGTGTGGCCAGGAATAACATAGGATAGCTTTTTTTTACAAATTTTCCCACGGGATCGAAAGTTATGCAGGTGAAACCGCGAGGCGCAGCCAGTATTTAAATAGTAGCGGTATCAATTCACAAATAAAGTCAATTGATAACGTCAACTTCTATAATAACATCCTACTTATGGGTAAATCGAGAATGTATCTACAAACAACAATTAAAAGTCCACAAGGGCATCGATAACCCGACTTTTAACAAAGTTAATTAAGAATTCATGTTTCATTTACACTAACCAGTCTTACTCATCATCTTCATCTCAGCGTTAATCCCAGTCGCATCCGAACCTTTTTCAGCTTAGGTGTCTGGGGTCCGCTTTACCAGTCTACACTGCTGATTTTGGCTAAACTGCGATATTTTCCGTGAAGCGACTACCGTCTGACCTCCACAACCCAAAGGCGATATCGAAGCATTGCAGTTATACCAATTGTTGGACTTTTGAGGGCTCCAGCAACCCGTAACGACTGCCACTAGATGTTCGTAAGGCAACCGGGACCAGCGGCTTAACGTGCTTTCCGAGGCACGACCAGACCAGTGCAAATATTCATATTAATGCATACAAATATTTGCACTGCATGGGGATCAAACCCGCGGTTCCTTGCGCAGCGGCCGCGTTCGCTACGCCACAGAGGCTGCCTTTTTATAAATTAACTGTGTTCCAAAAATCCAAATACGTTCAGTTGTTTTTTCATGAAGAAGCCAAAAACGTATAAACAAACACATACACACACACACACACTAACCTTCCCCTTATAATTTTAGTGTGCCGGCACACGACGCAAACCACGTCCTATTTATATTAATACTGTACATATAAGACCAGTTATCAACTCACGATTGATAAACAATGTAAAAATAACTATTTAATTGTAACTACTGCTCTGCAATTAGCGAACTAATTAAAACAGGAGTAAACATTAACAGAATTACCGAGTTATTTCCTATTAATTATGAACTCTTCATTGTTTATTCGCCTTCTTAGGAAAATCAATGATTTTTGGTGGAATTCCTTAGAGTAGGTATCGCGTCTAATCAATTTTTTTCGGTCTTGTAATCCGAAATTAGAAGATTGTAGAATTTGAGGGATGCAACGTTACACACTAGACCGGCAAAGGCCTTCATTTTGACAGTTCAACAACATTCATTGCCATATTTTTTATGACGTTGAATAAATACACTTTGCGCAATATATGTATGTAGCAATGGATTAGCAATATTCCTCTTCTTTTTTCAAATCAAATCACACTTATTATTGATCCAAATAGTTTTCCATTAGTTGGTGATTAGAACCTTCTTTTATGAGTCAAAGAGTAAAAATGGAGTCTCTAACACAGGCATTACTTGAGAGTAATGCCTGTGTTGGAGCCCACTCTTCCACAGTAGTATAACCTGCGCAGATAAAGAAAAGATCTGAAAATGGCGGCGGATACTTATGGTACGGTTGACAAAACATGCCATTGTTTAATCACACACCAAATGCTAAGATAGTAAAATGTCAAATTTACGTTGTAAATATTGTTATTTACAACGTAAATTTGACATTTAACTTGTTTGTTGTTGTGTTTGTTTTTATTGTTGTTTTTGTAGACTTTGATTGTTCAAACTCAACAAAAACAATAATATCAACAAAAACAATAAAATAACAGAGACTTTAACGGAACGAAATTAACGATAACTCGGAGTGCAATTAGTGCATCAAAGTAGCTTGGAAAGCGAATCCTGAATTCCTGATCCATGATTTTTTTTGCAGCGCTTACTTCACTGTGTGACTATAGACAGCGATAGAGAGTGAGTGAGAACGCATGCAGGCGGACACCATTTACAGATCTTTTCTTTATCTGCGCGGGTTATATAATATGTAATTTTTCCAGTGCCGTGTGATTGAGTGTATGTGCATTTGTGTATGTGTGTTTGTGTGTTTGTGTATGTGTGTATGTGCGTTCTAAATCAAATTGTGAATGAAATTGTGAAAATTCAAATAAATCATGTACATTGTACCAACAATGTACATGTAGGTAAGTACAAAACAATAGAAAAAAATCAATCATACCGTTTTGCGTAGATATGACGCGTGTTTCCTCAACAATTTCTTAGCTTTTTGTTCTTTTTACGTCATGTTTGCCACAAATGAACGTACCTATTTTCTTTCTTGCTTCCAATTATTTACTCTGCCGCGTACAGGCTGTTTAAAAACATAGAAATTATTGCGATTTTTTTTTTTACAAAGTCTTATGACGTCTGTATACAGCTGTTTGAACTGAATGGTAATTGTGAGTGTGTTAGTCGTGTATTAAGTTAATTGCATTTTTATCTTCACGTCTATCTAAAGATAGATTCAGATTTATCCGGCCACAAGGATGTATGCTATAAACTCAAATATTTTGGCGCCAACATTGGACTAAAAACAACAGTAATAGAATGGCTGATACTCAATATTTTACTATTATAGTACATCAATAAATATTTTGTCTTGAAATCCAGAACTTGCACATGCATTCTATAACCATAGAATAAAGAGAGGGAAGTAGGTTATCTCCGACCCAATCCGCGATTTAATTGCCTACTGTCTTAGGGTTGTCACGTTTAGCTAAATTTTAATTCAGTGGCGCCGATTCTGTTGTTCACAAACTAAACTAATTTTAAGTTATGTGCATCTTTTTCTTTCCATTTCGTTAAGAAAAGGACAGAAGATAAAACGTCAGTTTAGATCTGTCAAATTAGTTCGCTCCTGACGTAAACTGGCGTATTATAATCGCCATGTAAATGTTATCTTCTATCCTTTTCTTAACGAAATGGAAAGAAAAAGATGCACATAACTTAAAATTAGTTTAGTTTGTGAACAACACAATCGGCGCCATTGTCTATAAATTGGCAAAGGTCTAAAAGTTGACGACTGTTCACGCTTCGTCGGATTCGGTTGTCACCGAAACCGCTAACAAATATTTATAGACTAAGAGCTTATATTTAAATTATTTGCTTAGTATTTAGTATAGGTACATATAGTCATATACTGGTCAGATTTTTTCATCATTTATTTAGTGATTTATTAGTAGTTTTGTACACATAAAGGACCATATTTATTTTTATTTTTAATACATCTACCTACTAAGTTTCAACAGTGTAGTCCTAATAGTTTCGGAATAAAATGGCTGTGACACACGGACAGACAGTCAGACAGATAGACAGACAGACAGACAAACGAACAGACAGACAGACGGACGGACGGACAGACAGACAGACAGACAGAACGAATTTATAAGGGTTCCGTTTTTTGCTGTTTAGCTTCGGAACCCTAAAAATCGTAAAACAACATAAAAATACTAACAACTGCCTCTTTGACTAATCATTTCTGTTGTTAAGATCTGAACTTTATTTATCTGATTCACAAATAGTCAATTAGGTACTTACTTATTTTTAATAACGATTTTATAACTGTAAGTAGGTAGTTACTATACCTACCTACAATAGGTACTGAGAAATCGGCATAACTAAATGTAAACAAAGCAGTAGCGCTAGCGGCTAATCAACTGACAGATCAAAAGTACCTTTAATCATTGATTTGTGTGAATAATAAATTCTAGTACGAAAACAGGCCTACCTACTTCCCCTATCTGATAGAAAACTAATACTTACAACAAGAAATAAGTAAGTTCCTAGGTAGATACCTATCTCATCATCAAGTAAAAATTATAATGCTAAAATAATAAGTGACTTTTCCTGCTCAGTAGGTAATCTGAACAGAGACAATTCTGAAATCGATGAATTATTAAGACACCCAAACACACAGCAATACGTTCTCCTGCGATAATCACACATTGTTCTTTAATTTAGCTACGTAATATTCTGTAATCTGTGATTTAGCGAATGTGCCGAAAAGCCGTGACGCGCGAACCTCGTTCGGTGCTAGCCGCGACTAGCGCACCGATAGGCACTCTGATATTGTGTTTAGGTGTGCGTGCGGCGACGCATAGATACGATGGCGCACACATACAAGCCGCGCGCGGTCCGTTTGTATGAAGATAACCTACTTCCCTCTCTTTATTCTATGCTATAACTGTTCAAAACACACAACCAGTTTTCTTTGACCTTCCACCCCTCTTCTATCTTAACTAATTTGGACCCTACAGGGAAAACGTCAATAAAATTATAAAGGCCAAGATATATAACACGTGACGTTTTCTAGGTATCTGGCAGAAAGCCCAACAGTTTCTGAATTTAGAATGTCGCATTATAAATTAATTTGTTTAATGAAATTGAACTGTTTATTGATGATGTAAGGTTCACTTTTGTGTATAACTCACTGCTGAAAGAAGCGCGAGTTTGGATGCAACAGTTGATCATACGGTTTTAGCGCCAAATATACAAATGGTGTTTTCTGTAGTAGTCTGTGTATAGAGAAGACAGTTCAGTCAATTGAGTGGGAAAATATTGGTCCTTAGATCCATACAGTGCGTCAGACATTCAGAATGTTTATATATCTATGTGAAGTCGTTATTTATGTGACAGAGCAAATGCGTATAATATTGAGTAGGCGATATTATGTAAAAGTGTTACTATAATGATAGATAGTGTATAAGAAAAATACAACGTAACGGGTAAGCGAAGATCTAATCGTAATGGTCCTTAAGATACAATACAAAATTCATTATTATGTAAAATTATAGATAAGAATATAGAAATGTTACGAATTGTGACACAATGGGCTATCTTATCGCTAACAGCGATATTTTAAAGACAACCTTTGGTTGGATTAAAAGACTGGTCAAGTGGAAGTCGGTATCGCGCACGTAGAGTTCCACTGCTGGACATAGGCTTCCCCCAAGGATCTCCACGACGACGGTTTCCCGCCACCTTTACCAGGTCGTCGGTCCACCTTTTCGGGGGACTACCCACGCTGCATCTTACGGTGCGTAGTCGCCACTGGAGAACCCGTCGGCCCCATCGGGCGTAGGTCCTACGGGCAATGTGCCCTGCCCACTGCCCCTTAAGTGTTGCTATTCTCGGGCTATGTCGGTTACTCTCGTTCTTCTACGTCGTTTACGCATCTACCTCGCAGTATCTAACAGGCCATCAGGCCATATTTTCTTTACGCATTTTAATGTGACAATATCATACAGTGGACCATAATATAGCCAGCTACGTTCAAACTCACAAAAAAAAAAACAAAGCAATCGAAACCGGTAGACTTGCCCTTATTTGCATGAAGGTCCTCTTTTGCTCACAGAAAGATAGGGTTACTTTGACCCACAACAAATTTGCGTATAATATTACCTCCGTCCTTTTGTAACTCAAAAGCAGTTCTTTCATCAACTTTCATAGTAACTCAGTACTGTGCTCAAGGTCACTTGTTTTTATACAAAATAGACTGTATCTTTCACAAGATAAGAGCGAATTTCTTTTAATTTAGACAGGTCCTGGCCAAGGTTGATATATAATTATGTTGGTACTTTTTTTCTTTGCTTTATGGAGGCTCGTGTGTTTAGTTTTATTCTTATGTTGAGTGCTGACTGGCACATTAAAATCAAATTAATCTAATGGTCTATTGTAATGCAGCTTGATTGACTAATTATATATTAAACGTTAGCTTACCTTCCGGTTTGATTTCCTGATTGAACTTTTAACTTTAACGGTTAGGGCTATTGTTGTTGTTTGTTGTGGTATATAAGCTGACAACGTGCGTTTTAAAGCCATTTAATACATATTTCTTTCTGTTTTTTGTCATAGTATTTTAGGAGGTTGTAAAGTTCACTTATTCTTCATAGAAATGGGAGGATCCTCCGACCAGACGGGTGTTGTGTGTGCATGTGTGTGGGCGAGTGTGTATGTGTGTGTGTGCTAACGCTACTTTTTTGCACGCCCATAGTCATAGCGTGTAGGTATATACACTTCTTCTTCAGCCGATAGAGGTCCACTGTTGGACAAAGGCTTTCCACGATGACCGGTCTTGTGCTGCCCGCATCCATCGGCTTCCCGTGACCTTCACCAGGTCATCGGTCTACCTTGTTGGGGGCCTCCCTATGCTGCATATACTTGGTTACCACAAGTGTGCGCGTCGATTCATAGGATAAAAATACTGTAAACCTGCATCCTCAATTTTGAACAAGAATGATTTGTTAATTTCGACATTCTAAAGTGCCTTTTAAAATAAAAGCTTTCAAGTGTTTTTACTAAATCCTTATGTATGTTATTATGGATAATAAAATCAGTCTTTGAATCATTTTCTATTACGTATTGTGTAGGCCACTGACCGATACAACAGTTTCTATTTCGATCGCAATGTATTCTACCTTTGCGTGCAGAATGCAACCTTAAAACCGTTGTCGCGAAGTTGACCTGAATTAATGTACCAAGTAAACATAGGAACTTTTTTATCACATTTTTATTAGTAACCGCTATGACTTCCTCTAAAAAACCTTTTGCAATAAAATGTAAAAATGTTACAAGTCGTTTTTCGCATGTCCTGTTTTTTGTGGCAACGGATTTTGAATGTTATCCTAAGGGTTATGACTAGTAATAAGTTTTTATTAGACATAATTTAATTATGAAATTTAAATTTCTTTTAAGTCGTAATACTAGTCTAGTCGTAAAAAGCTAGAATGGGTCTTTAATATACTATAGAAGGAAAGCTTTCTTATCATCATCGTCATCAACCTTTTTATCGTCCCACTGCTGGGCACAGGTCTCCTCTCGTACAGAGAAGGATTGAGCGTAATCACCACGCTTGCTCAAAGCGGGTTGGCGATTACAGACTAAGGTCCGTATTACAGAACGTCACTCAAAACTCAAGCTCTACTTAAGCCTCGTTTCAAGCCATTTCATTGGTTGAAACTAGTTTTAAGTACTGTTTAAGCAGAGATCAATGCTTGAGTTTCCTTCTGGACCACCTTAAAGTCCAGGTTTCCTCAATATGTTTTCCTTCACCTTATAACCAGTCAGCTTTCTTGTATAGGGTTTAAATAAAATCTACTGACATTTTCACAATTTCATATACTTACACCAAATCACAAAATCTTTCTGCTGCAGCTTGCCTTTAATAATGTGTACTGCTTGACACATACACCCGAAGTCACACGTCATAATCTATTAACACTATAAAGGGTGTATCTGACATCGACGCACAAATGGGTACCATGGATCCAGTACATGATTCTGAACCCCCCAGTGGTGGAACTTTTCGTCGGCTTTTTTATGATTTAAAAAAAATAAATGACATAGTTTTTTTTTCACTTCAGACTATTCACAATTGCTATACTTTTATAACCCAATAAGATTTTAAAGTCAAAATTAAATTATTCGCTAATTAGGTACATAAAAAAGCGCAATGAAAACAAAACCCGAAAAACGATCTTATCAGCTGATTTAAAGTGAACTCTTCACATCAGGGATCAACGTCATACCTACAAACTCGCACGGCGGCACGCTTGCAACGTTCAAAAGCCGAGCCGACACTTTTCTTTAAACACTGTGTATTCTGTAACCGTTCATTAACGATATAAATGACTATCATGATTTTATTAGTGGCATGCGGTCTAGCCTTTTCGCGAAGTTTGCGTTACGGTGTCAGATACACTCTGTATTTGCCTGTTTAATCCAAATGATATCGTGACCGTACCAGACGGATATGGAAGAATGAGCTACATTTCTTTAAACCTTTTAATTTTTGTGTATATACGGCATTCCTCCGGTTAATACTGATTGATCTGTGGTAGTTCAGTACAGATAGAGATGGAAGGAGAGCAGTTACGACCGAGTTAGACCTAGTATGAGTAGATATAGCAGACCTAGTATGGGAGGAGATAGGATGGCTAATAAAAAAAACATCATTGTTTATAATTCTAAGGTTGACCGCAATCCGCCTGATAGTAAGCAGTGATGCAATCGTTGATGGTAAAGGCGCTAGCTTATTAAGAGCCTGTTCACTCTAGCCTTGAAGATACTTATATTGTAGTCAGACGGAAACAACGCCGGCAAATTGATCCAGTCCCTCGATGTACGCGGTATAAAAGACGACACGAAATGCTTCATCCGAATCGTAGTGGTGTCAATAACGTAAGGGCGAGTATCCAACTCGCCGTACGACGAGTCGTCTGATGATGGAACGAAGATGGGGGAATTAAGTCATGCAATTCCCTCGCACACACTCTCCAAAATGTATGCTATAGAACACCTAATTTAACATCTAATTAAATAAACGAGAGATGTTTGTAACAAAACTATTAGTTTTAAAACTTGATAACATAGACCAATTTGTTTTATTTACCGGCGGCTCGGTGGCGTGACCTTGCGTTATCTGTGCAGTTGCGCGATAAATACATTGCGTAAAATATTTGACCTGCAGACATGTTTACTGTAAAAATTTACTTCTCTATCTGTAAAGTCGTGTCTCCTGCGCCTGGTTTTTCGAAACAGTACACAACAAAGCTTTTAAAATAACCGGTTTTATTGTCATACACAACCTTTTTCTTCTTCTTCTCCTTCTCAGGCCTCCCCCAAGGCTTTCACTCCATTGAGGGGTGTGCCGTAATACCCACGCTTGTTCGTCGGGTTGAGGATTGAAGTAATTTGATATTCCACAGGAGAAGCGCTGCTACCCGCTTCCCTGGTGAGAGTTCCCTTAGTCACCTCTTACGACACTCACGGGAAGATATGGGTTGGTACTATTCTAAGCCCGGTTCCACACAAGAAAACACATATACACAACCTGTCATCTACATATAAAAATAGTTTTAGATTAGTGACTAAAATATTTTTTGTAAATGTCCTAATGAGCTTCGACGAATATGATGTGCTCTAACAGTTTTATCAAATGTAGACTCGATATCGAGGTGAAGACATAGGTATTTACGACTTGAAATTTTGGCATTTACCAAGAGCTGCGGATTGATAACCGGTTTGCATCGGGCGGCTTTGTTCGTATGTCTAAAACCGATGTTTCTTTTTTATGATGATGTGCAGATATGATTGGACTGAAGAGAGGCTGAATAGAGACAAACCCTTCCCCTCGTCTTCAGAGAATGTGTTTCATGAAGCTCGGCGTACAAAAACATAGTGTTTGCTTTTATTTCCTCTTAGTTTAGACATTTTTATGTAGAGTTTCGAAAAAAGACGCGCTGGACACGAGGTTTAAATACAGAATTTTTGTGTGTGAAACATTATGTTCATAACAATGAAATGCGTTTTTCGTAAAGGGATGTATACAATTTAAAATAAATAAATATATACGGACAAATCACACAGATTGAGCTAGCCCCCAAAGTAAGTTCGAGACTTGTGTTATGGGATACTAACTCAACGATACTATATTTATAATAGATACATTTATATAGATAACATCCTAGACCCAGGCCAACCAGGAAAAGATCGTTTTCCATCTTGACCTGGCCGGGGATCGAACCCGGGGCCTCCACGTCGCAGGCAAGCGCGTAGACCGCTGCGCCACGGAGGACGACAACTATTTTAACAATCTATTTTATTGATTCCATACTACAACGTAATTTATGTCTCGAGATAATCAACACTGACACCACTTCTAATGTGCAGTCACCTTTATACAAACCTTACAATACAGGGTGATTAATTTCAAACAGTCCAAATAAAAAAATAAGTACACTCAAAATGGTCGATCGTTATTTTTTTTACACTTTGTAAATATATGGTCATTACTACTATATGATCAGGTGTTTATAAGCCTGGCCTTGCTGTTCGACCTTCGTTTTGTACCTTTCCATTGCAAAGTTCAGTATACCGACATGTTTTAAATAATTAGCAGGTCTTTCTCAAGTGTACCATCTTATTGTAGCTGACAGAATGGTATTTAAATAATGTGTAGACCTTTTGATGTGACGTTGGTAATGACACTTTTACCTCTAGCTGGCCTAGCTTAGTTCGGAGTTTCAATAGAGTAAGAGGTTAACTTATACTGGTTTATCACTGACGAGTTGTCGGCTGTATCTATGGACGACAGCGGGTCAAGCTACCCTAAACTGTCACATATTCCCAATCAATCTTGAGCCTTAATACTTTAAACATAAAGTTGGAAATCTAATAAAGAAATCTGACAGCTTGTACTAGGTTAATGTGCTGTCGTATTTACCTAATCTTTTATTTCACAGTCGTAAAACTATTATCTTAAAAGTCTCTGTTTGTATGCGGTCAGATCTCAAATGACATCCGTCACAATTGTTTTTTTTTTTTTAATTTGTTCGAAAATCATGACAGCTCTCTACCTGGGCCTCATTATTTATTATTTATTATTATTCTGAACTCCACAACCCGAAGGCGATATCGATGCATTGGAGTTAGACCAATTGTTGAACTTTTGATGGCTCCAACAACCTGTAACGACTGCCATTAGATGTTTGTATGGCAACCGGGACCAACGGCTTAACGTGCTTTGCGAGGAACGACCAGACCAGTGCAAATATTCATATTCATGCATACAAACATACACAGCTAATCAGTCGCGGTCATCACCACTAGGATACCACTGTTCAATCGAACTCCATTTCCATAATGTTTAAATCCTCTTTTGGAAAGAATCCTGCGATGCATCCGTCACCTTAGCACGTGTTGCCCAACAATTATCAATCTATAAATATATGTATATAACAGTGATGATAAGAATACTGAAGTTGATTATAAAATGATAACGATTGTGATTTGTCAACATTTTTTTTCATGCATTTTAAACTAGCGCTTGATCGCAATCCCGCCTGATGGTAAGCAGTGACGCAATCGTTGATGGTAAAGCGCACTAGTTTATTAAGAGCCTATTCACTCTAGCCTTGAAGACACAAAAATTGTATTCCGATGTAAACATCGCCGCTGGCAAATTGTTCCAGTACCTCGATGTACGCGGTATAAAAGAGGAGGCGAAACGCTTCGTCCGGATTTCGTACTGGTGTTAACAACGTAAGGGTGGAAACTCGCCATACGACTGGTCGTCTGATGGTGGACCGGAAATGGGGGAATTAAATCATGCAAAAAATGCATCCTATAGAACACCGAAAGGCTACCTACTTTACGCCTGTGCTTTAAGCTTTGGAGACCGTTTCGAGTTAAATCTGGGTCGCCAAACAGCCTCTTTGCACACTTCTCCACTGAATCCAAAGTGGCCAGGTGACATTTTGCAGCCCAAATGGACCTGTGCTTGCTTGTGAACATTAGAAGCTGCCCTGGTGTGAAGTACTGCCAGACCTTTGCGGTGGTTACTATCATTATTGGTTTATACATTTAGTACTATTCATACATTTAGTATTCACATTCTCTCTTCAGTATTATACATTCAGTATTCTTATTATCATCATTGTTATATCTATATATTAGGTAAACTTATAGTCATTTAGTCGTCCAATGATGGAACGGCGATGGCAGATTTAAGTAATGCAATTCCCGCACACATTCTACAAAATGATATCTAAATCTAGAAGAGATAATCTCTAGAAAATTCCACCAATTTCGTTTACTTTTGATTCGAACACTCTTGTTTACCAAACATTGTTTTCAGTTAGGTTTTTGTTATCTAATCATTTTGTTATCAATTCACGTTTTAAAGTCATGGCCGAACTTTAGTAGGTATGTCCGATGTGTCACTGTTTGACACAAAACTTTTATTTATTTTTTTAAGTAGCAGATTGCAATTACGAGCTAGAGTGAATTAATTATTCAAATCCTACTATGGATTGTGGATTCAGCAATCATTGTACCGGTAGTCGTGACCGTGACAGCCAATGGCTTAATAACTAAGAGCCTCGACCAAAACCTTAGAAGGCTTTCATTAGGCAGCTGGATCAAGGGCTTGATTCAGAAAGTGGTACTTCTGGACACGGCTCGTATTGTCAGGAGGTTCCTCTCTCTGGAGCCCTGACCACCGGTAGCTTGGGCCCTGTTCCCGATACCGGTGGGTTACTATTTTTAAATGTTTTTATATTTTAATATTTAGACATAAAAATGTAATTTAAATGTCTGTAAAATGAAACAAAGGAGATAATATAAATCTTACTATTATTATTATAATGAAAGTTGGTATCTGTGAATGTTTCTTATTCTTTCACGCCAAAACTACTAAGTATACGGATTTTGATGACATTTATATGCATTCCTATACAGTTTTGAGAGCTTGTTGCCTACCTACAAAGACCAGTTGTAAGTCGCAACCATTATTAATGGGCTCCCACTGGTCCAAAGGGAAACTTTTAAAATATCCATAATACAAGTTGAATTCACGAACACCTTGCAGGCAGATTATATGCGGTGGTTTGTGTAACTCCAGTCATTTGCAGTCTCTATTTATTTTATCTGAATGATGTAACGTTACTTTTTATCGTTGATTCTTTGATAAGGAATCTCTCTATCTGCTTTAAGCGATATTCGCTTTACTTTGTAAACACATGTTTATTTATTCCGTTGATTCTTTTGTGTAATATCGGTATCTTCGATTATTGATTAAAAACATTGATAAATAGATAATGAATAACCGCATGGGGGACTTGGTAAGCTTCTTTAATACCAAAAGATAGGGTTTTTTAAAGTAATTTATGTTTTTCTCTTACCCGGCAGTAGGTACACATAACATACGCTTACAGTTTTCTTTATTTTCTATTATTTTCTTTTTTTATTGCTTATTATCAACGAGGCAAAATCGTTACGCTCTTTCATAGATCCTCGGAGTCGAGGCGCGACGCCTTCTTTCAGAAACCCACTGAATCCCGTCCTGGGTCATCTATTTAGACGTATCTTATAGACACCTATATCTGCTTATGTGCTGGTTTACTACGGAATAGTTTTAGGTAGACGAAGAGGTACAGACCAAAGAATCATTTCCTGTTAATATTTTAGAAATTTAAGATTTCATTTATTTAATTTATGGTCTATACGACCATCATTAGACCTGTTTTTCTGTATGGTAGTGAGGCGTGTCCTGTACTTGAGCGATTCAAGCAGGACCTGCATGTCACGGAGATGTTCATATGCTGCGGTGGATGTGTGGATTTGCGCGGAAAGACCGCAACGGGAACTCCCGCATCCGTGGCAGTCTTCGTGTCCGTGACATAGCAGGCAAACTGCAAGAGGGTCGCCTACGCTGGTACGGCCACGTCTCACGAAAACCGGCAGGTTACGTGTGTAACAAATATTTTGTCATGGCGCCTCCGCCGGGCCGGAACAAGCGAGGTAGGCCAAAGAAATGTTTGCTTGACGTTGTAAGAGCATCGTGCGATAAGAGATTGTGGGCACGCATATGATATTCGTGCCCACAATCTCTTATCGAAGAATGCTTAAGATCGCGCGAAATGGAGGAGAATGAACAGGAAAGCATACCCCGGGCTCCAACGCGAAGGCCTCGGAAGCAACCGGGACTGAACGCTGGAATGATGATGATGATTTTAAAAATTCAAGATAATTCGTAATATAAATAATCTATGTGTGAATTAATTGTGTTATAGGTATTTAACTATTTACATACTCGGTAAACCTACTCTGTTTACGTTCGTTGAACAAACAGAGTGACCATTCACGTGTAAACCTTGATAAACAGAGAATATGCGATAAAACATTGTAACTATCACGTTTTGCACACCACCATTTACCACAATGTCAGTTTTTCGTCCCAATTGATGCTTTGAGAATTTTCCGTTACAGCTATGCTACCACAACCGTGTTGGAACGGTGTGCAAAATACATAAGTGAACGAAAAACAAAATACATGAAAATATAAAACAATGGTGTAGTTTCAAGCCAAATAGTGACAAATTTTGACCAGTATGCTCAGGTGAACATGTTGAGGGGCTTATCGAAAACAACTAGCGAAAGGTACTCACAGGATAGTTTTGAGTGGAAACTCCGGTAAGGGACACCATGGAATGACATAAGAGTGACCTTATTGGTGACATTGTTCAGAAAGGTTCGGTACTTAGTTTCCGTAATTGGCATGCGTAGACATATGACCTAACTACTAGTAGCACGCGACTGTTTCACTCATTAAGTGTTGATCCCGTAGGAATATCGCTACAATAGTAGATTGTTAACTAGGATGGAAGGAATCAATTGCCGAGGATTCTTTTACCCGTGTCAAACACTCTTTTCATTTCAAATATGAGGAAATTAAAACTGGTTGTTTATTTTATTTTTTTATCTAAGGCACATAACAGATTTGTATCCCGCCAATTTATGTCGATTCTTTAACTTTTAAATATGGAACTCACAGCGTAATTGTTGCGGCTTATTCCGCTCAAAGAAGTTTGCGCTAAGTTCACACTGGCTGTTTATAAACTCACATGACCGCAGCATGTTTTAACTTAGTTTTTTTTTTTATTTGCATAAAACTCTTCACAGCTGACAGCAGTTCTATTTTTCTATTTTTAAAGTTCATTCCGGCCTTTAGGTGGGAAGTAATTTGTATGAATGTTTCCCTCTCTATGGAGGGAAGCAGCATTTTCCACTCAATAATCAGATCAAAACAACACTACCTTCCGAGTGTATTGTGAGCTATATTACTGTACAGTTTCACCAAAATCCATCCAGGACTTTTTCCATGAAAGAGTAACAAAGATCCATCCATCTATCCATTTATTCATAAAAAAATTCACGTTTATAATGTTACTATAATAGGAAGTCTGATGTATGAACGTGCACGAGGTAAAAATTATATATGTAACGATCCTAGCAGGTACTGTTCTCTAGTTTCTGCCCAGCTCCATAGGAAGAGAGTGTGAGTTTATTATGTATATCAAAATAACATATCGAAGACAAAACCGTGACCTTGAACACATTGTCATAGTCAAATGTTATTTATTAGCTTATCTACGAGTCTAATGTAGTATTTCGATAGCGAGACAATAATTATTAGTCTGATAATGATTTAGATTTTTTTATATTAGATTATTTTGGGAAAAACCCAAATAATGACAAGGTGCTAAAATACTCTAATAAATTTGTTTTCATTTAATTTTTGTGCAAATCATGACATCGATCATACTTTTAAGATTAGTTTCAATAGTCTCGGTTAACATGAGAAAAACAGGGCCGGATTATAAACACATACTTTTTTTTTTCTTAAAATCGATTTAAAAAAAAAACTAAAATGTGTGTTGTTTCTATACGATATGTTTATTTATTAAATACTAGCTGTTGCTCGCGACTTCGTCCGCGTGGACTTCAGTTTACAGGAGCTCAATTGATATAAAATAAGCGCCTGTTAAAATAATGGTAGCAATATGTACGCCTGCTCTGCTGTTACTGCTCAGCTCCTATTGGTCATAGCGGGGTGTTACATAGCCTATATCCTTTCTCAGGCTCTAGACTATATGTGTACCAAATTTCATTACAATCGGTTCAGTAGTTTTGGCGTGAAAGCCGGACAGACAGACAGAGACACGCTCGCATTAATAATATTAGTATGGATGACAAGTGCAAAATGCACTTTAAACAATTATAGTCTCACTAGTTGACCCGGGCGTTGTATTGTCATATATATTATTTGTATAATTGTATAATTGTTCAGTTAACAAGAAGGATGAAAAATTATTCAATTCCTATCACAAATAGGGGTTTGTGATAGAAGTGAGCACAGAAGAGCCTGAGCAAAGGCGAAGAGTAGCCAGCCTGTCGGTATTCTGTAGGATATGTTTGGAGAGTGTGCGCAGGAATTGCAAGAATCCCCCATCTCTGTTTCATCATCAAACGTCCCGCCGTACGGTGACTTACCCCTTAAGTTGTTGACACTACTACGATCCGGACGAAGTGTTTCGCCTCGTCTTTTGAACCGTAGAGGGACTAGAACAATTTGCCAGCAGCGGTGTATCCGTCTTACTACAATTTAAGTTTCTTCAAGGCTAGAGTGAATAGGCTCCTATTAAACTAGCGCGCTTTACCATAAACGAGCACATACATCAGGCGGATGGCGGTCAAGCATAGTTTATTATTATAAAAAAAGTATAAACATTTTGGAGAACCTATACCTAGGTATGTATGTATTTTTAAATGATTCATTTAAAAAAACTTTTAGTAATAAATATAAAACGTTGGGGCTAGACAACCCTTATTACTTCAGGCTAGACCTAGTGAGTATGCATATAAAATTTCATAAAAATTAGTCAAGCCGTTTCGGAGGAGTATGGTAACTAACATTGTGACACGAGAATTTTATATATAAGATGTTTATTTGATATATTAAGCTGATATTAATGCGATTGATTGTGTTTATGAGTTTGATAACGTTCTGTATTGGCTTTAACATAGATAAGATTAGAAGTAAAACTAAAGGTCTTGAAAACTAATCGAGCTTGATGTTTAGAGATAGGTATTGGTTCAGTCGTGGTGGCCTAGTGGTTAAAACACCAGCCTCTCAACTAAGAGTGCGCGGGTTCGATTCCAGGTCAGGCAAGTACCAATGTAACTTTTCTAAAGTTATATGTACTTTCTAAGTATATCTTGGACACCAATGACTGAAGGTGAAGGAAAACATCTTGAGGAAACCTGGACTTTATATGCAATACGCATTGAGCAAGCGTGACGCGTGATTACGCTCAATCCTTCTCTGTATGAGAGGAGACCTGTTCCCAGCAGTTGGACGATAAAAAGGTTGTTGATGATGATGATGATTGGTTCATACTAGCTCAAGATAAGGAAGAGTAGAAAGACGAAAAGGGGCCTTTGAAGACCTGCTGAAGGGCAACATAAAAACAAAAAAAAAAGGAATAAGAATTGGAGATTGATTGTCACGGATCCTATCTCCAGGGAGTAGTCTTGTGAACCTCTTTCGGTTTAAATGATCATGATTAACCAAGGGTTGTTCTTCGTGGGTCAGGGTTGCGAGTTGGTTAAAAAACAAACCTTGGCTCTAGCGCAATGGCAAGTGAGGCTGTCTCGAGAAGACACTCCTCGCTGACGTTTCAGGTGACACAGGTGCTCTCGGGACATGGTTGCTTCGGAAAGTACCTGAGTCGCATAAACAGGGTCACCACTAACACGGCCCTTGGAAGGAGCCGCGCCGTACCTTCATCTCAAAAGTAGGTAAAAGACCTGTCTATACTGGTCGTAATCGAGTCTATGGTTGGAAGCGAAGAGTCCTGGGAAGCGGTGGTTTCCTTCTGAAGTCATCTCGCAAATGGACGCTGATGAACATGGACATAATTGTGACAAGGAACATAAATCGGCCATTCACCGCAGTTTCCAAGACTCTTTGAAATGTCATTGCAATTTAATAATTGGGGATAGGAAATTTTCCATAAGGTGAAATCAAAATGACAAAAACATTTTCAAAATTAAAAGTTGTATATTTCCTTAACACTTACTGATAACTTTATCAAAAGAAATGTCATCAAAACACATTGCGCGGCGATTCTCAAGTGTTACTTTGTTGCAAATATTATTACGTTACGATGATTTAACAACAGCCAGATAACTATTTATTACTATGACATCACGACTTTACTAAACTCATTACACTTTTACTCTATCAGCTTCTTTTCGCGACTTTGTTCGCGTATTTTGTTGTAGCTACCATTACGTGAAAAAAAAAAATGTTGGAATATACAATATGTAAAGAAAATCCTATCAGATCCGTGAAGGTATTATTAGGTATCGATAACTGATTGTACTAATGCCTACAAAGCCGGGCTAAACTTCCCCCTAAAAAAATAAATATTATTTCGCAAAACGAGGTAACTTAATACATGTGCGGTAGGCAATACATGCGAGAGCGAAGGGGGGCAGGGCACGCGGCACGCGGTCGCAGCGCTCATTATACTGCTCAATATACATAATACCGTCATAAATGGTGTAGTCACTTTTTTATAAATTACCAAATTCTGGGAAAGTTAGAATTAATTCGCGGAAAAAAAAAGATTATTTCAAAATTCATTAGTATTGTTACTATGATGATTGTGTAAAATTTCATATTTTATTTGGTCGTATGTTTACCTAACCTTTATTATCCTTATTGATCGGACGGGGTTTTCTTTACATATTGTATCCATGACTTCCAACTCTTTCGGACCTGGACTAATGCGCGTTACGTCTGCGTTGCGTCTCGCTGCTGCATCCTTAGTCATAAATAACACACGGTGCGGTGCGTTGATGCAGGAAATATATGACAGCAGCCCCGAAGACGAAGTGGGCGAGGGTGTTCTAATCGCGCTCACTTTTTTTTTTTTTTTAATAATTATAAACTAGTACTTGACTGCAATCCCGCCTGATAGTAAGCAGTGACGCAATCGTTGATGGTAAAGCGCACTAGTTTATAAAGCCACTTAAAAAACTTAGGAATAGGAAGGGTGACGGCAGTTGAGCCAGGTGATGCAATGTTAAACCCAAGGCCGACACGACCAACGATGCTGTGCCAGAGGGAGATTGATCTGGAGAGTCTCCACGATCAAACTCCCGCCACAACAACATTTGGCGCATCGTACCCGGCACACATCGCAACACAATTACTGCTCAGACCCGTACGGCTTCACCAGACATCATGCCGGAACACGACGAATCGCTTGGCGGCAAGACTTTGTCTGGTGCGTGGTAACTTCTGCCGGCAGCCGATGTTATGGCCTATCACCGAGAGTTTCCAGTGCATAGATAGGGAGGACACACGCAATTTATCATTTTTTTTTTAATATATGTAATCGGTTTTAACCGCAATTGCGTCATTGCCTCTCGACTACGGAACCTTATAACCGCGTAGTAGTAATGCTGCGGTATAGTATATGTCAAAATATTTGCGCTGCGTCGACGCAACGCGCCGTTTGAACAGGCTCTCAGTCCTGTAATTTTTTTCCGGAGTCGAGTGTGTTAAATCAAATCAAATAATTTTTTTATCAGTGGGTATGGGAGGACAGCAGACGCCTCTCAACAAGTACTAGGTATTTGATAAAACAAAAAAAAAAACGACCAAGTGCGTGTCGGACTCGCGCACGAAGGGTTCCGTACCATTATCTTTAAAAACGGCAAAAAAAAAACACGTTTGTTGTATAGGAGCCCCCTTCAATATTTATTTTAATTTAATCATTTAATTTTAATATACTTATAACCAAATGTGAACATTTCAAGCGTCTATCTATTTTCGTTATTAACATAGAGCAAAACAAACGGTAAATAATCACATTTGTTATATGGGACCCCCTTTAAATATTATATTTTTTGTAGTATTTGTTATTATAGCGGCAACATAATTACATAATCTCTGAAAATTGCAACTATCTAGCTATTACGGTTCACGAGATACAGCCTGGTGACAGACGGGCGGATAGACGGACAGCGAAGTTTCATGAATAGGGTTCCGTTTTACCTTTTAGGTACGGAACCCTAAAAATGGTCCAATGTCTATATACAAGGATTATACTTTTACTAGATTTTTCTATATTTACAAAATATAGAAGAATATGGTATGTCGCCTTTTTAAGTACCCATATTTACTCAGAATACATGTCATGTGTCATGTATCATACATGTAGCTGTTTGTTGTATATCATCATCACATCAGTATTCAGGTCATCAATTAATTTCACATTGTTTACAACAATCGAATTGTATCCATGACACAAAATGCGTTACGATTTATGGGAAATTATTATTTAACTATAACTACATATTAAAGAACTTTAATACTAAAACTGTAGAGCATAAAATACATTTTACAATGGTTTCAATTTGCAATGATGTCATCATAAACAAATTGGCGATAAAGTGTAAAATAATTATTATCAACAAAAATTACTTACATACCTATGCCTCGTTTTTCATTTGATAAAGCCAATAATGCACATTGTATTATAATTAACCTACATTGCAATGAATCTCAATTTCTCTGCGCGATCGATTCAGAAATGAGGAGATCCGCAGAAGAACTAAAGTTACCGACATAGCTCTTCGAGTCGCTAAAATTAAGGGGCAGTGGGCGGGGGTACATTGCTCGTAGAGCCGATGGCCGATGGGGCAGTAAGGTTCTGAAGTGGCGACCACGTACCGAAAGACGCAGCGTAGGTAGGCCCCCAACAAGGTGGACCGATGACCTGGTGAAGGTCGCGGAAAGCCGATGGATTTGGGCAGCACAAGACCGGTCAGCGTGGATAGCCTTTGTCCAGCAGTCGACCTCTATAGGCTGAAGAAGATTATAATGAATCCATTTTATAAGACAAACTAGCAGCATACATATACTCCAATTAGACCTGTCAGGAAGTATCTGCACACGCCAAAAATCATTAAACGCGTCGACTTAAGAACCTCTTCCCTTTTTACATGCTTTTTATTAGCTTCACTTGTATGTTTGCTTGCTTGCTTGTTTGTTTGTTTGTTTGTCCGTCTCTAACTCTTTGGACGATATCAAACTAAAAAGTTAAAAATAATTTTAAAAAAAAGCGTGAGGCGCTTAATATACAAAAATTATGGCACAAAGCGCCTCACGCTTTTTTTTAAAATTATTTTTAACTTTTTAGTTTGATATTCTTTAAAAGCAAGTGTTTTCGTTTTTTTTTTTTTGTAGTTCGTTGCGAAACAGAAAGGACTAGTGTAAACGCACTGAACTGACGCCTTTAATTAAGCAAATTAAATATAATAGTGTGATAAGGTTAAAGAGCGACATACACGGCTATTTTTTCTTTATACGAAACCTGAATATAGTTTGTTCAGAACAAGCAACTACATCGGTGCCAATCATTTTTACACCATGTTATATTTTTTCCCAAATACATTTAAAAATTGTTGCAGTGTGGTTACCGTACGCGCAACACTGCTGACGATAGATCATAGTACTAGACGCGTGAGACAGGTTCACCCCGCGCCACGCCGCTGCAGGCGCGGGCGGGCGAGCGGTGTGTTGACCATATCTTGTTGGGTTTTGATATTTTTTTGAAATTTTGTACATAGATTCTTTACTTAAAAGTATTGGACACGTGTTTCGGATTTCGCATAAACGAAAAATAACGTTCTTGTGTGTAAAAAGCAATGATAAGCCAAAAATAAATTCAGAGTTAATCTACAAAAAAGAGAGAGAGAGATAATAAACAAGAATAGTCTGAACGATAACAGAAAAGTTATATAGAACAAAGTCGCTCGTTATGTCTGTATGTCTGACTGCTTTGATCATCTAAACTCCCACAATGGATTTTGATTCAGTTGTCACTACCCTTGGGAGAAATTACTCCGTAAGGTTTATGTGTATCATCCATTAATAATTAAACTTTGATGTTTGTTTAGAATTTTGATGTTTGTACAGCTGACAGCACATCAAGTTACTACAATCTGTCAAATTTCTTTATTAAATTTTATGGCTAATGCATTAAGGCTTAAGGTTAAGTGGGAATACTTGACAGTTTCGGGTAGCTTGACCTACTGTCGTCCGTACATACATTTTATATATGCGAAGCATGGGTTCACTGAACTACTTACTTACTTATTACATGCGTCGTTAGTACCATAAATAAAATAAATAAAGTTGTATAAGATAAAAAAATAAACATAATAAGACACAAGCTTGAAATCATATAATAACAATGTACTCTGAAAGTTGTCATCGTAAAGTTCACTGTCAGGGTTGTTGTCCTTTAAGAAAAGTGTTGCTTTTCTTAAAGGCCGATTTATTATTTATGAAGTCGATCGTAATTTGTAATCTATGGCATACAACATACACCATTACGCTTTATTGGAGGCATTTAATTCCACTCTTCATTGCTACTTGTATTGAAAAGGTATTAACTCATTTTGCTTTATGGGACCGTCTTTTAGTAAACACTTCCTTGGATCCTTGCATCCAAGATAAATCTCACTTAAAATATAATCTGATTAAATTGATGAAAAATCGGTCAACCAAAATAAATTACATTGTAATACCTACGTTCCTGAAGAAAATTGATCCCAATATTGCCCCTTGCGGCACACCCTTGTGCAAGAGCTCGTCACACGTTGTTTGTGGATTTTCTTAACCGTTTATTCTTGAAACCTGTTTATAGTTTTGTAATACTAGGTAGCAATATAGTAGACTGCAACCGAAGTCAATGGCACTCAAATTGCGTAATCTTCTAGTAAACAAACGTTGGTGACACATCAGTCGCCCGGTAAGGACCAGGCCCGGGTCGAAGGCACGTTGTGCTTCACATACGCCTCAAAGAGATACCTGGGTGAGAGTTGCGGTTTGGTTGAAAGAACCGTGACCCTAGCGCACAGGCAAGTGAAGGAATACGGGTGGGTTTTAGTCAGTACAAGTCTGACACGCCCTTCCGCTCCACCCATGATTTTCCATACACACCAAAAGAAAAGAGGGATACATCAGTCGACTTGTTACTGTGTCAGATCAGAAAAATGCATGTTTGTATGAGATTACTTAATGTTTTATTGAAAACAGGTTTTCAAAAATCTGTGTCAAAATTTCCGACTTATGTTACAATGGGATCTATTATACAAAAGCTGTATTTGGAACCTTTAAGTAGGTACACTTATAAAAATGTTTATTAATTTATTTTTTTTTTGATTCCTCATTTATCAAATAAGATAGAAGTACGACTCGTTGCCTCGCTGGTCTCAAGCACTACATACTGATCTAGGATTCGATTCTCTGGTCTACATGTTATTTGGTCTTACCATCTGAAATTTCTCAGAAGCTTCCCGGAGTATGGACTTGGATGTCCAGGGGATAGTCAGGGTTTTGAAAATAAATGTCTTAGTAGATAGAATAAATGACACCTTTTTACATTTTAAGTTCAAAAGGGATATATAAGTCGCTTCATATAAATCGATTTCATTAATATCTTGGAAATGCCACGGTAAAACTTAAAAGGCCTACACGAACTGCTCAGTAATCCTTTCCCCTCAATTTATGAGCCAGAAGTGTTCATCATTTACTTACATGTTTCGATTCAAGAACAGATTCCTATGCATTTTAAAATGTCTTTCGTGGAAATTGCACTATTTTTATGGTATTTGGTATAAAATACAAGTTTAGGTGAAATGAAATGAATAAGAAGTGGTCATAAAATAAACCTAATAAAGCACTCGAGCAGTGATGGCCTATAGTGGTATCGAATGGGGCTTACAAATTCTAGGTCGTAGCTTCGAACCTCCTCAGGCGCTTTACTTTATGTAAATTGTTTCACCACCACTGCTCTCAAAACGGTATAGGCTAACATCGTGAGAAAACCTGCATGTCCTAAAGTCAAAAACTTCGTAGACATGTGCCATCTACCAACACGCACTGGGCCCGCGGGCTCACTCCCTCTCAGCAAGAGGAGGCCAGTGTCCCAACAGTGAGAACAATAAATAAATAAATAAATATATACCGACAAATCACACAGATTGAGCTAGCCCCAAAGTAAGTTCGAGACTTGTGTTATGGGATACTAACTCAACGATACTATATTTATAATAAATACATATATAGATAAACATCCAAGACCCAGGTCAATCAGGAAAAGATTGTTTTCCATCATGACCTGGCCGGGGATCGAACCCGGGGCCTCCGCGTCGCAGGCAGGCGTGTTGACCGCTGCGCCACGGAGGTCGACAATATAGGCTGATTATGTTATGTGTTGTAGGGGGATGTGGTGCGGTAGGTGGTAGGCATTCAAATCTGTTTAACGATGGAACTTCAGTTGCAGATAATGATACCGGATGACATTTTCTCTCGGTGGTAGGCAACATCAGCCGCCGGCATAAGTTACCACCCACCAGGCAAAGTCTTGCCGCCAAGCGATTCGTCGTGTTCCGGCATGATGTCTTGTGAAGCCGTACGGAGGACGGGTCTGTCAACTGCTCAAGTTGTGTTGCGATGTGTACCGGGTACGATGTGCCTAATGTTGTTGTGTCGGGAGTTTGGTCGTGGAGGGTCTCCAGATCATCAACTGGTGCAGCATCGTTGGTCGTGTTGTTGGGTTAAACATTGCATCACCTCGCTCAACTGCCGTCTTCCTTCCTATTCACTCAGTTTTTTGAGTGGATAGGCTTAATAAGCTAGTGCGTTTTACCATCAACGATTGCATCACTGCTTACCATCAGGCGGGATTGCAGTCAAGCACTAGTTTATTACTAATAATAAAAAAAAAACCGCTCGTAAATATGTATAATATTATGATGTTTTTTGTGTAAGTGGAGCAAGTCATACATAAAAATATTTGCAAGTATATAACCGTGCTGCGAATTCATTGATAAATTCCGCGCACAGTATTTGGGATGATTTGAATATCGCTATTAAAAATTTCAAATTCAATTTGTTTTTATTCTATTTTCCCGTTTTTGTTGTTCTGATATGCAAACTTTACTTCCAATGAGTGTTTTATTGGTAGATCAATTTCTCTCTCTGTATGTATAAAAAATTATATAAGCGATTAATATTTTATTTCTATGCCATAAACCTTCATCTATATTTTTCAAGACAGAAAATATGAAATATGCAATTATCAATACTTTCATTTGTAAAAGGTGTACTTTATCGAGCTCATGTAGCGCAGAGATACAATAGAAAGACGAACTTATAGCACAATTGCTACAGTTGGCACTTGGCAGACGACAAATGATTCTTGGCATTAATTGAAGATCCAAATACATTCAAATTTGACTTGTTTTAATAGGATATTTTTACACTTTATCGTCCATTGCATCTGCTTTAAGCAGTCCAGTGAATTGAATAACAGTAAAACAGATATGAAGTTTAGCCAAATCTGTTGTAGACCTTCTGTATTTATTTCATCATTTTACTTTCCTTTTTCGTAGCCATCAACAGAACTCTACAAAAACGTCTTCCTTAACTGCAATATACGATCTCAACCAACAAAATAAAAGCACTGAGTATTGCCACAAGATATTAAGTGGTCTATTTATAAAATGTATGTAGGCAGCGCTGGCCGCTCACGGATGTGGGCCGTCCTTGACGCAGGGCCGGCCGCCGAACTACTTCGTCGATAAGGTACCTACATGTAATAGACACGGACTAACAAAATACTTGACACCCTTGCTATAAATTCACACACATATATGAAACACTCCTTTACTTGGAATTTGGAGCGGACTTGAAGCCAATCCCTTTACTTCCCAGTTGAATTCTTTGTAAATGAGCGATTCATTTGCTATATGACAATTGTATCAAACAAATACATATCTTTGGCAGCTGTGTCCTGTCCACTCGCGGATGTATTTTGTCCTTGCCCCAGAGTAGTAAAACTACTAAGATAAGAACTACGATTAAAACTAGTATTATGTAACCCGAATAAATATAGCGTCCGCATTCTGTTGGTTTCAGACTTGATTGGGATTAATCGTCCGCTATCTTTCCCGTCACGGGGGCACAATAACACAATCTCAATTTAGATTATAATACCAACACGCTTGAAGATATCTTCAGGTGTGTTGGTAGTGTGACTAGTGATTTTAATTTAATGAACTCCCATCCATGTTAGAGCATATGTAACGAATGTGGGAACTCATATAGTGGATAGAAAACTTTATATATCCAAGCCAATCGTCACTGCTTCGCTCAAGTTTGTCATTGTTATAAATTTGACCCTTCAACCACTTTCTTAACGAACTGATTTGGTCTTCGGCATTCAGTCGCGTTGTTCAATCGTACACGTCGCTCATACTTATGTATACTCCGTTACGAATCTTAAGTAATTGGCCACATGGCAACGGATACATTACTTTTTGCTTATCATACATACGTACCAATCAATTTATACGTATATGGCGGAAAGCTTGTTAAACTCCTACTTGAATTGGTGCATTCAGTTTTTGTGTAAGGAGATTTTATGTAGGTGTAAATTATTGGTAGATAAAATTCAGCACGTTCCATGTCGACCAACGTATTTGGGAAAAAGCAAGGATGGAGTTGATTTCGTAATGAAGTTGTTAAATCTGATATCGTTTATTCAGCCTGAATCAATTATAAGTCAATCTTGAGGACCTAATGCGTAAATGAGTTAAATTACTTTAGCATCAACTTTATCACACCGATGGCGATTAAATGTCTTATACTTGACGTTTAGATTACACGATAAACAGCAGTAATTATTTCGCATATAAAGTCTCAATTAACAAAACAAAAATTGACAAAATATTTCGCACACTCAGTTCTTAAGAAAACTATTCGCACTTACTACATACATGCAGCCGGACAGAATAGCGATGTATAAAAGATAAATAGCACAATGATAGAAAGGAAGCTATAAATATTGAAATTAATATAAATTATAGCTAAGAATTTTCAATCTAAACCTCTACAGTCTATGTTTACGCAAACAAATTGAATTGTTTCATCAATCGTAGACCTTTCGTAATTACCTAATTAATACGTTTATTATCAATAGCAGTGACATTGCTAGGATTATTGTACGATTTATTGCGATATCTCAGAGTATAATTAAATATGGTATTGTGTTTATGAATGAAAGTCACTAAGTGAATGATTTTTTATTGTAAACTTAAGATTATTTTAAAACTAGTAAATACTTGCATTTCAAAATGATACGGCATATTAAGCGAAAAGAATTCCAGAACAAAATTGCTCTTGCTGAAGTTGAAATCACTATTGATGGGTTTGTTCCATCTCCTCCTCCTTGCACAACACGCTCCAGCTAATTATTCATTTGTTTATAACTCGGAAGTCTACATCCTGATGCTACAGGATCTATTAAATCAAAAGCATCTAATCCTTCAAGGTTATAACAAATATTACTCTAAATTCTACAACATTGCGTCGATCCATCGGCATATGGAGTGACGTCATCCGTCAACCGGTCCTCGGCCAAATCCATATGAACACAAAGATCAAATGACCTTGTGGTCAAGTAGGCGAAAGAAAGAAAGGATACAAAACAGTAGTCCAGTTTGAGGCGTGGGCGATGAAAAAAATGGGTATTTTGAATTTAGTTTTGTAAATCTGTCGCTAATAAGATCCGTGGTGTAAAATTTCAAGATTTTTAGCTTCGGGAATTAGTATATATTACTATGTACATATGTAAGTGTTTGAATTTTGAAGCTTGTTAGTATTGGTTTGTAAGTAATCACGGCGTAGCATCTTATCTGCATTCACAATATATCCTGTTTCTACACGGCCGCCAAAGAAAGGACGGTAATGAATTTCATGCATACGTATGTACGTATATGTATATTTGTCCATTTTTTGGCACGCTCTACAGCCTAAAAAGTATGACGGATTTTTACATGCGAGTGATTATAAGAGTGACACCAGGTAGATTAAAATTTCTATAAAATCAAAATGATTTTTTTGGCGTCAAAATTAAATACCTTGAAATCTGTCTTGACCGCATAAGTACGTCACAAATACATTTGTTAATACTGCATACAAGTACGCAAGATCGAAGATGGCTTTTCAATTATATTTTTTGGCGTCAAAATTAAATACCTTGAAATCTGTCTTGACTGCATAAGTAAGTACGTCACAAATACATTAGTTAATACTGCATACAAGTACGCAAGATCGAAGATGGCTTTTCAATTATATTTTTAATTTGCTGTTATATTTATGCAGTCGGGTTTTTTCGTTTCCGTGGTGATTATATTTTTCTTGACAATTGTTTTATTTACCTTTGAAGATTGATATAATTATCAAGGCCTTTCGGCTTAGTTAATCTTATATTAATTTAATTATCATAACTTTCCTATTCTATGAGTAATTTTAGAACTAAAACAGCTTTTCTACAATCATGCGATTTTTGATTCTCATTTAGTTCTTCTTTAAATATTAATCTTAGTAACCTTCTAAAATCTATACTTTACGATGGCAATTTATCAAGCTGGTCTTCAAAATTCCTTCCTGGTGACTTTTAAGCTCAGTATAGGAAATTAACTGAATACATTTGCAATTTGTCTTCATCGTCACCATACAAAGGAAGTATATTTAAGTTAGATTTTAGAATTTATTTCTCGCGTGTGACCAAAGTTATTTTTTATAGTTCATCGTATGTTCAATTTGATTTTGAGAAAGCATGTTTTTCGTAGTGAGGAAGATTTTCAGACTTCAGTTTAACTTAGTATTGTCTAATTGGTTATACAACCTCGTATTTATTAATAATGTCAGTCTTCTTTATATACGACTATTATTCCTAGAAAAAAATAGATTTCAAAGATACTTAATATGATTACGTAAACACATAGCAATTGAGTTTTTATTGAGTAATTAATTAGTTTTTTTTTAATAATTATAAACCAGTGCTTGACTGCAATCCCGCCTGATGGTAAGCAGTGATGCAATCGTTGAGTGTAAAGCGCACTAGTTTATTAAGCCTATTCACTTAAAAAACTTAGGAATAGGAAGGATGACGGCAGTTGAGCCAGGTGATGCAATGTTAAACCCAAGACCAACACGACCAAACGATGCTGCGCTAGAGGGAGCTTGATCTGGAGACTCTCCACGACCAAACTCCCGACACAACAACATTTGGCGCATCGTACCCGCCACACATCGCAACACAACTGCTCAGACCATCGTGAATAAATAAATAGTTTGTTATTTATGAAGCCGATTAACATAAAATCATTAGTAACTTTTCACTGATGATTTAATGTTAAACAACATCAAAAGATCTATCATATATTTTCTTGGCAACTTCAAATTGTTTTGAAAGGGAACGTTGAAGCCTTCGAAAAATTACCATTTATTATTGCTAATATAAATATAAAGGTACGAGTTATCTTCAATATTAAGTGTATTTAATAGCTCAGAGAGTCTTGCGTATCTTGTTGAATTTTGCCAGAAAAACTATTATGACTTAGTTTTTTTACTGACAAAATCAATTCACTCTTACAAATGACTTAATCAACATATAATGTTCTACCTTTGGGAGTCTCTCCTCTTAGTGGATATAATCTATAACGCACGCCCAGTGCGGAGTGTTTAAAACGGAGTATTATTTAAAAAAAAACGTAAAGGATTTTCTAGAAGAAAAGTAATGTAGGTTTGGCCTGTAGGAAAAAATATTTGACTGTAAACAATTAACAGTTTTCTCAAGTAACAGTTACGAAATAAAAGAATTTACATTAGAATTTGTAATATAGTCTAATGTGACTTGATTCACAATTCTAGCTAATTCACAAAGTTTTTAATAGATTTTTATGGCTAATGTGATACATCATTAGCAAGAGTATAGACTGGAGAATTAACAAAAGAGTTGGAAGAACCCGTTCACTTTGGTTTTTTTTTTTATGGCACGGTCAGCGTAGTGGTTAACTGCTGCGCTGCATGTCGTGGTTCGAGTCCTGCACGGAACAAATATTTGTATGACCTACAAGTAGTTGTTCCGGGTCTGGATGTTTGTGTCTGAGAGTTTGTAAATGCACTCACGTTCCGGGACAAATTCCTAATGGGGGGAAACCTTTAAATAAACATATATAAGCTGTAACATGTACATACGTTACAGCTGTTTTTTTTATATACAGTATGTTAACTAACAGAGGGCGTTTCCGTTAACCCGAAATAGTATAGCATACATACATGCTAAAAAAAATATTTCCATTCGAAAACAAAATGTTTTAAAATTTTTTACAATATGAAAATATTCAATAAAAAATTTAAATTGACATGTAAAAGAAACACACTGTACACGCGAACATGAAAGACGGCAACGTTGCAATTTATTTATACATGACGACTACTATTTTGATTTAAAACAGGAGGTTTCAAATTTATTTCCAATTAGAATTTTTTTTATTCGGATTTTTTATGCTTATTTTTCTATGCTGATATTTTTATTTTAATCTATTAATGATATATATTAACGAGTTTAAGGGAACGCCCTCTGTTATTTAACATACTGTATATATTATACACTAGCGCTTGACCGCAATCCTGCCTGATGGTAAGCAGTGACGCAATCGTTGATGGTAAAGCGCACTAGTTTATTAAGAGCCTATTCACTCTAGCCTTGAAGACACTCAAATTGTTTATAAATATATATTTTTTATAGACTTTTTTAAATTTGAATTTTATTTTACCTATGCGAGTGAAAAAACTAGGTGATTAATGTCACTAATTTTGAATTTAAAAGTACTCTTATAATACATATCTCCATCATATTTTTTTTTTAATTTGAATATAAACTGTGGGTTTTAGTAAAACGAAAAAATCGATAAAAACGGACCATGAGGGGGGAGGGGGTGAACCGTGGACGGTTGAAAGGCTAGCGGATGACCTCTTCAGTCGACCATTTCAATTTGGCACACGATGCATCAAACAGCCTGTATATAAAAAATACTAGACATGAAAATTTGTTCAGCATAAACAAGATCCTAGCACATGTTAATCTTGAAAGTATAGACAGTCAAACTTTATACTACTGACCTTAATAAATCACAAAAGTATAATCACGATCGTACTAATGTCGTTATTTAACAGTTACCTGTGTCTTCCGAAATGGCAAGTGTGTCACGAAGATCACGAGGATGTATGTACCTATGTGTTTATAATGTCAGGGTTGGTAATGCGGTCTTGATTTCTTCGGCAGTTTTTAAGAAAGCTTTGTTTTAAAAGAATATAAATAAATATATAATACGGACAAATCACACAGATTGAGCTAGCCCCAAAGTAAGGTTGAGACTGGTGTTATGGGATACTAACTCAACGATACTATATTTATAACCAATCAGGAAAAGATCGTTTTCCATCATGACCTGGCCGGGGATCGAACCCGGGGCCTCCACGTCGCAGGCAGGCGTGTTGACCGCTGCGCCACGGAGGACGACAGATATAATATATTTATTTGCTCAAACCAAGTTATAACAGGTATTCCAGATAAAAATAGTACAAACAGGTTTCGCCCGGCATAAGACATAAGACTCAGTATGCAAATCAAATGTATTTTTTTCAAATTAGGCTGAGAATCAGCACTTTTTGAACGGCAAATTGCCTAGAGAAGACAGTCCCCCAAAACGCCTGCCGTAGTGTTTTCGCTGAGAAAAGGAAGTCGCGGAACAAACTCCCCAGCACAGCTGTCTGGGTTGCATTTTGGGTCAAAGAATTGATTCAGACATAAAAGTTAAGTTTCTTTAACCATGCACTCAATTAATTACAAGCAGTGGGACACTGGGCAAAGACCTCCCTATTGGAAACCGTGGGCATGAGTACGTGGGCTTGTAAAACTACACTCTCATTTATGGTTGATTGTAGTTCAAATTTTCATCGAAATATTTTCGATTCATATCATAAAAATTTACGATACGTTTACGTCGCACGTTAATTCGAGGACCTAGACTACAATATTATAACGTAATAATGCCCAGCCCCTGCTCTATACGATTTTCGCAACGCCAAAACATCGAGATTTTTTACACTGCGAATGTTTAATATTCTGCCTCAAAATCAGAAAAACAACGCAGTCATACAGACGGATACGAACGGTAATTTTTTTTTAAAACTTGCACTTAGTTTATGATATATTTATAAGCCAGCCCTGAGATTAAGCACACTGAATGAACGTAAATTATCAACACAACATAATAATATCTCACCTTGACTTGGCACTGACCCAGATTTTTAGATAGTACTTTCGATTTCGTTCGATAATCCCTCTCGTTTTGACGTGGTTCTTCTGGTTCAAGCACATTTTAGACTTTGAAGAAAAACGTTTCCTATTTATAATAGTGGAATTCGGAATTGATACTAGTTTTCCGCCCTTGGCTTCGCCCGCGTGAAATTCGGTGATATCGCGCTTTTTTAAATTTTCTTCGGGAATATTATTTTTTCTGGGTTAAAAACTACGCTATTATTTAATCCGGACTTCTAACTTTACGTCTGCAAAATTTCAAGGAATCTGTTCAGTAGTTACGTCGTGAAAGCGGAACAAACAAACAAACAAACTCACTTTCTCATTTATAATATTGGTAAGAACTAGCTGTTATCCACGTCTTTGTCCACGTCAATATCTGATATTATGATCGCGATAAAGACATTTTATTTCATATTTTTTGGGTAACTAACATCCACATAGCGCACGCATCTCTCAAAGATGATTAAATTTACCCGTTTTTCTCTACATTTTTCACTGATTATTCGCTCCTCTTGGTCGTAGCGTATAAAGCCTAAAACCTTTCCCGATAATTGGACTATCCAGCACAAAAATATTTTTTCAATTACACCATTCAAAGAAACAAACTGCTTCGCTTAATATTAGATTAGTTTTAACCACAATACATAAGTATTTTTTTGTACAGCCTCCATGGCGTAGCGGTAGCGAACGCGGCTGCTGCGCAAGGAGGCGCGGTTTCGATCCCCACACAGTGCAAAAATTTGTATGCGTGAATTTGAATATTTACAGTGGTCTGGTCGTACATCGGAAAGCACGTTAAGCCGTTGGTCCCGGTTGCCATACGAACATCTAATGGTAGTCGTTACGGGTTGTTGGAGCCCTTAAAAGTCCAACAATTAGTCTAACAGCAATGCTTCAATATGACCTTCGGGTTGTGGAGGTCAGACGGCAGTCGTTTCGCAGAAAATATCAAAGTTTAGCCAAAATCAGCAGTCAATAAAGCGGACCCCAGACTCCAAAGCTGAAAAAGCTTCGAATGCGACTGGTATTACCGCTGAGATGATAATGACATAAGTTTCTATTGGGAATTAATCTCTGTCAAAATATAACATGACGTATGACCAACCAGCCCAACCGCAACCCAATTGCGCAGGTCAACCTTCCCGAAACTGACAAATATTTCCAATCAAATCTAAATGTGTTATCCTTTAAAGCATACAGAAATAATACTCTGTTGTTTAAATGAAACAACAAAAAATGAGGAACTGAATTTGGATTTATGTTGAGACCTGACCTAAGAAATTTAGTGCAGACTTAATAGTCTGTCTTATAAAAATAAATAAATAAATCATCATCCCAGTGTTAATCCCAGTCGCATCCGAAGCCTTTTCAGCTTTGGAGTCTGGGGTTCGCTTTACCAGTCCAGCTGCTGATATGGCTAAACTTCGACATTTTCCATGAAGCGACTGCCGTCTGACCTCCACAACCCGAAGGCGACATCGAAGCACTGCAGTTAGACCAATTGTAGGACTTTTGAGGGCTCCAACAACCCGTAACGACTGCCACTAGATGTTCGTAGGGCAACCGGGACCAACGGCTTAACGTGCTTTCCGAGGCACGACCAGAACAGTACAAATATTCATATTCATGCATACAAATACTTGCACTGTGCGGGGATCGAACCCGCGCCACCTTGCGCAGCGGCCGCGTCCGCTACCGCTACGCCACGGAGGCTGTCAAATAAATATAATAAATAAATAAATAAATATATACGGACAAATCACACAGATTGAGCTAGCCCCAAAGTAAGTTCGAGACTTGTGTTATGGGATACTAACTCAACGATACTATATTTATAATAGATACATATATAGATAAACATCCAAGACCCAGGCCAATCAGGAAAAGATCGTTTTCCATCATGACCTGGCCGGGGATCGAACCCGGGGCCTCCACGTCGCAGGCAGGCGTGTTGACCGCTGCGCCACGGAGGATGACATGTATATTTAATGCCTGCAATGCATTTAATTTAGTACCATAGCACCTATGCTAATATTTTAAATGTACTATCCTTCCCACGGCATCACCTTGAACGATTGATTTGTTAAAAAAATATAGATTTATTTTTTTAACTACCTTAAAATACAACCTATTGATTTATGTGTTTTCGGAAATGTTGCAATCAAAATACATCTAGTAGTCAATCAAGAATCATTGTAAAGTTTAAATAATCTACATTTGTTTGGTCTTTATATTTTTTTAGCATCACAAACCGAGATTCATAAATGCGATTCAGCGTGCGCTTCGGCAGTGTAATTACGTAACGCATTATCAGTAGCAATGGGTTTAATTTTGACAGTTCAACAACATACATTGCATTATTTTCATTGTTGTGCAGCACATTTACGAACATAGGGAGCAATGGAATAGCAATAAGTATAGTACTAGTGTGTTAGGGTGCCGGTAAAACATGTTGTTTCTACCTCCTTCTTGCACTATCTGGTAGTTTGACGAGGGCGCCTTTTCTCATAAGCACAAACGAAACTAAATTTAAGTTCAAGAAAAAGATGCTCTCTTATTCTTTTTATTACATTAAGAAAAGGACAGAAGATAAATATTAGTTTAGTCCTTTGGATATTACATATCTTTGTTAATTATGTTCAGTTTTGATCTATAATCAAAAATATAAAGCACAATACTTTTACAAAGAGTGACTCAATGGTATGAATGGTATTGAGTCACCTTTTGTAAAAGCATTGTGGGTTATAGAGAGATGGTAACACCACAATAAAGATTAGCAAAGCTTTTTGCTGCTTTTGGTTTACAGGTTTCTTCTTCTCTGTCGATTAGTTAGAACTTGATGGTGGATCTAGAACGGTTTCCTGGAAAACATCCTGAGTCCAGAATGTTCCATGCGATTCCAGAACGTTCCATCCGAGAATGTTCTAGACCATTCCAGCCTAGTCTAGAAGGTTCTGGCTAAGACCAGAATGTTCCACAAAATTACATCCGATTCCAGAATGTTGAAGAAGGTTCCTTCGGAGTCTAGAATATTCCAGATGGTTCCAGAAAGTTTCGATTTCATACTCTGGAATGTTCACGCCATATCTTCATATTAATTTGTGTTCTGTAATTTATATGGTGAAAACAATAAAGAGTATTATTCTATTCGATTGACATTTTCTACAGAAAATAGGAAACGTTGAAATATATAGGTAATCCGTGTTACGTACGCCTGTGAAACAACCTACCATTGTATGTATTTAATAATTATCATCCTCGAACTACGTAAGAATAATAACTGTCTCACGTTTCAATTATTATTGTGAGCTAGTATTCGAACGACGATTATTAGGAAAACGAAAGAATTCATAAATAAATAAATAAATAATTGATAAAGGTGCACTGATAAAAGTGGGTTTTTACACTTAACATAAAATAAGTTTCTCATTTATTCAATTATCAAGCCATAAGTCGAATAAATGAGAGAAGGGATATTATAGAACAGACGTCAGATATCATATTCCTTTTTTTTTATTCTTCTCTTTAAATTAAATATCTACCTAATCTAATATCTACTTCAAATGAAATATATTAGACTGAGAAACAGCACTTTTTGAACGTCAATACTACATAAGATGGTTCCTCAAAACGCCCACCCTTCGCCACTTCCTAATTTTTTCGCTAGGAAGAAGTGGCAGAACAAACTCCCTAGCAGCACAGCTGTCTCTTCCTTTAAAAAACACATGTCTTTATACAATATTATGTATGTATAGTGACTAACATAACAATACACAGAACATTAAATTAAATTATTTACGATATGCCAGCTAGCCATGCCAATCCATACTAATATTATAAATGCGAAAGTAACTCTGTCTGTCTGTCTGTTACGCTTTCCCGCTTAAACCTCTCAACCTATTTTGATGAAATTAGGCACAGACAATCTTTAGACCCTGAGAAAGGATATAGGCTACCTTTTATCCCGGAAAAAAATGATATTCCCGAGCGATATCTAAAAAGCGCGATATAACCGAACTCCACGCGGGCTAAGCCGCGGGCGGAAAGCTAGTATACCATATGGCAAAGCAAAAAAAAAAATATATAAAAAATGCAAATGTCTAGTATGAAATCGTCGATATTGGGGATCGGTACTCAGTATCTTTCTCTCACCGAACGGCTGAAAAATTAAATGAAAGGAGCAGCTGAACGTTCATTCTTACATAATGTTGTAGGCGTCGAGTGAACGGGAAATGAAAATCCAATGTGAATATTCACTTAGTGAACCAATCACTTGAGTGTAGGTGTACGAAGTTTCAAATGAACCAGTATATAAATGAAAAAGAAAAAAATAAGGAAAACACTCGAGTATTGAAACAGGTGTATTTCGAAGAGCGTTGTTCTTTTATTTTTAATATAATATCACCTCTATTTTCTCCGAAAGATAAGGCAGTAGTGTACATTAATCCAACGTCTTATATATTTACTAACTTTCCGCCCGTGGCTTCGCCCGCGTGGAATTCGGTTATATCGCGCTTATAGATTTCCCTCGGGAATATCAAAATTAAAGGTAGTCCTTTCATCATCATCGTCATCTCAGCGTTTATCCCGGTTGCATCCGTGGCTTTCGCGTTGGAGCCCGGGGTCCGCTTTCTTACTCAATTTCCCCCATTTCGCGCGATCTTTAGCATCCTGTGGTGTGAGATTGTTGGCCTGTCCTTTCTCGGAGTCTAAAGATTGTATGTGCTAAATTTCATCAAAATCGGTTAAGAGGTTTAAGCAGGAAAGCGTAATAGACGGACAGACAGAGTTACTTTCGCATTTATAATATTGGTGTGGATTTATAAACAACCAACCAACCAACATTGAAAAAAATAGCAACGATTCTTTGATATATATGTATATGTATGTACACGATGTTGCAACGGCATATCTGTGAATGCATCAAGTACCTAACACCTATTGAAATATCGCTACAAGTAGTATTAACCTTTACTTTAGCCTTGCGGTCTATGAGTATGACATAAAAATATTATTTAAATTCAAGTACATGCCTACTTAGACACGCCCTTAACTGCACTCAATACTGTGATAATATCATTACCGGTATGTGAATACTTGAAGCCTCAAAGTCTTCATTAGAATATTAATATTGTGGTTTATATTGACGATGACAATTTGTAAATTGTCAAAGGTTATACAAGCCTATTTTTATTTTGACTATTTGCAACGAGGAATAAAGAGCTGTTTTACAGAATGATATAAAAGGCTACATTTCAAGTTCTTAGGTTTAGCAGCATACAAAATCATCCTACATAGTTCACACAGCTGGGAATCAGAAGGCCAATTTTTGTGTATAAATTTAAGGCGTTTAAAATCTAATTGCAGTCTACCGATAAACATGGTCGATGTTTTAGATTGAGAGTGAGGTTAAACTGTCATCATCATCTCAGCGTTAATCCCAGTCGCATCCGAAGCTTTTTCAGCTATGGAGTCTGTGGTCCGCTTTACCAGTCTAACTGCTGATTTTGGCTAAATTTCGATATTTTCCTTGAAGTGACTCCTGTCTGACCTCCACAACCCGAAGGCGATTTCGGAGCATTGCAGCTAACTGCAATGCTCCGAAATCGCCTACAATTGGTAGCAACAATTGGTCTAAACCAATTGTTGGACGTTTGAGGGCTCCAGCAACCTGTAACGACTGTCATTAGATGTTCAGATGGCAACCGGGACCAACGGCTTAACGTGCGCAGCATCGTTGGTCGTGTTGTTGGGTTAAACATTGCATCACCTCGCTCAACTGCCGTCTTTCCTTCCTATTCACTAAGTTTTTTTGAGTGATTAATAAGCTAGTGCGCTTTACCACCAACGATTGCATCACTGCTTACCAGCAGGCGGGATTGCATTCAAGCATTAGTTTATAACTATTAAAAAAAATTATCGTGGCGTGGTGTACATATCACGCCACTTTTTTGACCCCATTAAAATGAAAATAAACCTAAAAATAAAGCTCTTCGCAACACGTTTCTTACAAAAAGATAATTTAATCCATACTAATATTATAAATGCGAAAGTGTCTCTGTCTGTCTGTCCGGCTTTCACGCCAAAACTACTGAACCGATTGTAATGAAATTTGGTACACAGATAGTCTGAGCCTGAGAAAGGACATAGGCTATAAATCATCCCGCTATGATCAATAGGAGCACAGCAGGAACAAACAATGTTGCGAAAACAGGAGCAAACGCGGGCATACATATTGCTCCCATTATTTTAACAGGCGCTTATTTTATATCAACTGAGCTCTTTCGGTTCGAAACTTACGCGGGTGAAACCGCGGGGCACAGCTAGTATAAAATAAATTTGTCCCCCGATTAAAAAACCGCATTCATAGGTAACATATAACTGATTTGAATCTTTTTTTTTTTTAATATAATTAGTTTGGTTCGCTCGATGAACAGACATGAATATTATGAATAATTTAACAAAATACCCGCGTTGCTTATCACATTGACACCATTCCCAGAGTTCGCGAAAATTCACGAAATGGCGCGAAGTGACGCGTGACGTTTCATTAAAATAACAGGGACTTTTAATAGACTGATTTAATTTTTGGTAAGCTAAATTATGACCGGCTTTTTATTAAGTATATTTATATTAATATTCTCGGTTTGTATTTCGGCATAAAGATATGCCAGTCAGCAGTGAGATTTAGATTGTAGATCGTTTTTATTTTATTAAATACTGACACTTGATGACAGGCCTTTGCTATCCTCCCCATACCAACTTTAATTTGAAAATTACCTGGTTTTATTTAAGTATTTTAGTTGCCATATCACGTCTACATTATCTATGAATTATCTTAATTTGACAGAACTAGACTTACCTACCTACATTAAGTCGTGGTGGCCTAGTGGTTAAAATACCAGTCTCTCAAGTATGAGTGTGCGGGTTCAATTCCAGATCAGGCAAGTACCAATGTAACTTTTCTAAGTTATAATATGTACTTTCTAAGTATATCATGGACACCAATGAGTGATTAAAAGGTGAAGGAAAACATTTTAAGGAAACCTGAAATTTAAGTCTGAAATCGCCAACCCGTATTGAGCGAGCGTGGTGATGATGATGATGATGATGACAGACTTACATTTATCTTTTACCTTTTCTTCCTTCTTTCTTCCGAAATGAAAAGAAAAAGATGCCATAATTTTTGATGAACAAAGGATTCGACTCCAATGACAGTTTTATAAATAAAATTTTAATAACAGTCAAACTAATTCAAAGTTCTACTTGTATGAACTTGTCTAATACAGCAACAGTTTTTAAGTGACTTTTCCGAAACGACGCACCTAGTATGCGCATGTGGTAGTGAGCGTATGTTTGTGTGCCTGTGTTTGTCAGCTGGCGCGTACCAACGATAAGGTCAGGGTCACACGAATTGGTCTTTCATTATTTTGTCGATGGAATGACACTGGTTTTTTCTATACTTTTTTAGACTGGTTTAATTTTATCTATTTCACGCTATCTCGGTTCGCAATCGTTTTCTATTTGTATTGTGTTTCAACGTTTTTATTTGGGTGCATATTTTTCTTTTTGTAGAAAACAGCTTTACAATAAATGCTTAATGATAGAAATCGTTTCTATAAAAAGTATGTTTTGTAATGAATATATTAAAACAATTGACAACTTATTATCAATTTTAGAATTACAATTAAAATACGCACACTCGTGGTTATATCAAAAGTATTGATAATACATTTATTTCATTGTAAATGTATTGATAATACATTTATTTCACCATATCGATGTGTGTGTAGTTTAGAATGAGACACTTCCCAACAAACCGCGGAGTAATTGCGTCACACACTATACACTAGCAACGGGTTTCGTTTTGACAGTTCAACACTATTCATTGCGTTGTTATCATTGTTGAGCAGACACATTTATAAAACATATGAAGCAATGGATTTACAATATCCTTCAAAAAGATCAAATTATGATTCATATTGATAGTGTTTGTGTTACGAAATTGAGATGCTACTTGTGTAGGGTCTGCTTTGACCTCGATCCCACCTTATGGAAGCCAATACTTTTAATTAAAAAAAAAAAAAAAAACTTTGCCCAACAATAAGAATTTGTCCTGTATCGTGGGTGCGTTTACAAAAATATAAAGTCACATCAAACAGCCAGATCCGGAACAACTACTTGCAGGTCATACAAATATTTGTTCCGCGCGGGAATCGAACCCGCGACACACAGCGCAGCAGCCAATAGCTTAACCACTGCGCTAACTGTGCAGTCAAATAGATGATTTTGCTGATAAAATGAGTACGCCCATTAGATTCCTGTTCCTAAAAAGAAGTTTTTTTAAAAATCCTATAGATTTATTTTACGTTTTCCTCTTACTAAAACCAACCCGGGAAACATTTACCAAACTTCAAAGCCACATAATCTGATTCATAGATAAGGATCAATATGAATTTCCGTCAAAATTTACCCTTTATATTTGCGGCACAATACGAAAACCTAAAAATGCGCATCAACAAACATATTTACCAACCGGCTTACTTTAATTGAAAATTCTAAAGAGCCAGCGAGACAGTAAAGGGAGGAGAATTTCAGAAATAAAAGATCCCGTTTTTCGCTACTTATTTTTACCCGTCGCATTTATTATTCCGACCTCGTGATACATTAAATTTACTTTGTTTTTTAATATTCCCATCGTTTTTTCTTATTAATATTATAAATTTATACTAATTTGTTTCACAACCTTATAACGAAAACCGTTATCAGAGTTCAAACAAACTTGTACAGTAACTTATAAATATCCAATCTATATTCAGAGGGTGGTTTTTTAAGTACTCGAGTCCTCTACGCCCGTAGCCGCCTACGCGCGTAGCGGGTCTCCCACGCAACACCTACGCGATGCGTAGCGCTCTACGAGCGTTTGTTTTTTTCTGACGTCACAGTAACTACTGCTAACATTTTAGCCCTACTATATAAACAAATTACACACTTTTGTCTAGTTTCTCATAATTGCATCGGTGTAAAAATAACACCGCATAAAACACTTAACGGAGTGTTAAGGTCATTTGCATACCATTTAGTTCTTTGTTCGAAATTAATAAAATCGCAGAGCAGAACATGTTCTATACAAAACGATAAAACAAGCCGCGCGTATTCTGGAGGCACGAATATGTTTAATCAAATGGCTAGGTGTCATGTCGTTAGTGAGTGAAGCAGACAGACGTATATGTTAGCGAGTGTGAGTAGGACAAGAAGTGTAGCAACAAGTGGCGGCGCGAGGCGCGGGGGCGCGTTATCGTGTTGATGACGTCACGACCCTTTCACTGTCCGAAGTTGTGTTCTGGCGGAGCAGACTTCAGTCCGCGCGGCTCGGTCACAGCGTGAGTACGTCTCGCGCGTAGTGTTCCTAAACTTCATCGACGCACGCGTCACTCGCAAAAAAATACGTAAAAAATTTCGGAGCCAACTTTCGTCAGGAAAATAGTTCACACGCAAACGGCCCGCTCGGTCCTCCGTGTGTTTCTGCTTCTGTTGACTTCGGATCTTCACTCCTGAATAGCACCACCAGCAACATGGGCGTCATTAAAGTGAGCCCGGACGCCTTGGCCCTCTACTCCGCCTGCGACATGCTCGATGACATGAAGGTAAGTGTTACAAGAGAAAATCATGTGATGTCCAAAAACTAGTGCGATGGCGTTGTTCCAACCGGCTAGTTCTGTATTAGTGAAAAAAATATTCTCAATGGATGCGTGGGCGCAGACATTTGTCTCGTGGCTTTATGCGACGTTTCGCGTAATTCTAAAATAATGTTATGCGCTTTTACGCGATGGCATTCGGCGCGTCGCACATGCCGGCGGCTTAATGCAGATCGGGCGCGTTTTCTAACCGCGGTGAAAACTCGTGTCGTACGGTCAACGGAAGCGGGTGCCCTTATCAGTTCTTTGTGACATGATTGCTATAACTAGAATTGCTACGTGAGAACATTCACATAGTTCTTAGCCTACGTTTTAGTACGTAGATCGTGAACTTATTACTGTAGAAATTATTTTTCAAATACCCACCGCAGAACAATAAAGCTAGATTGAAATATTTAAAATTATATTATATTAAAGTAACGTTTGATTTGGAACTTGGAACGCCAATATTACGATTGTTTAAGTCATGTTCTTAGTGCCCCCGTATATATAACATATGATTCATACTAATAAAACCACTGGAGCTAGTGCTAGACTATGCGGAGATCGACGCGGTGACGCAATGTCGTTAAAAATTGTTTTGATTATGCTAGTTTGGACGAGGTATGCTGTATGACGATAATGTAATCTCGTGATAGCTAATCCGTGAAAAGTTTCTATTGTACAATGACGAATTGTGGAAATTAATAAAGAATTAAAAGAGCAGTTTGATTCAGAAGAGTAGAATCGAATAGAAGACTGCATCGTTCATAGCAACGATGTTACAATATGCGTAAATCGTAGGAATTCATGCCTAGCCGAGTGTGTTGTCTTGCACGCAATGCTTAGCAACAGTGCACGGTTCGTGCGCATGCGCGAGGATTCCTTGTGTTTAATTTTCTTTAAAGTTTCAACAATACAGATTTATTGCATTTTCATGGTCAAAATGAGAACGTGTTTAGAAATATTTTATCGAATAAAAATATGGAAAGGTAACGCTCGTTCATTAAATTTTTTTATTTAACAATTGGTACGGATGCCAATTTAATATAATTTGCATAATATCGTAATAAAATAAACTGGTAGGTATGGAAAGATAAATTTTGTTGTGTGCGTTTCAACAAATTGATATCGGTGGGGCGTTAGAGCTGGTTTATTTAGTTACCTACACTAAAGTTTTTTTTGCCTGTCTATTTTTTTTTTTCATCTTTTGTCTAACTTGATCAGCTAGACTTGACTAGTTTTATTCGCTTCTTACATTTTATGGCAGACCTTCAAATTAATTACGATTTATATGATCCGGATTTTTAGTTCATCATTATAAGTATTATTCATACTAAAAATATATTTAATTTTTAGTACTTATGACAAATAGTTATAAGCTTGAATTCTGTGAATTATGTATTATAACTGAATTCTTATCGAATGTATTGAATTTTTCCGGTCCTTTGATTTTATACTGCATAATTCTTAAACATTTAATACTCACAAATATTCGTAATTTTTCTTTGTCTTCACGAGTTAGACTTTGATTTCTTTCCGTCGTTTCTTGTTATAATTTCCAATACATTTACTAGTAGTACCTTAAATGTTAGTATTTCACACTGTCACTCGTGCAAATCATACTTGAATGGCAAAAAATTTGCATATGGACACAACACGTGAATGCGTGGGATTACATCAATGTCGCCATAATAGAAGCATTCTTTATAAATATCAGGTCGAATTATAATAACTGTTAAAATTAGCATAGTTTTGGTTATTTCAACTTCTGAATAATTGGTACTATTATCATAATTTTCTCGTACACCAAAAACCTTAACATCACTATCAGCTATATCTAATCTATGTTAGCTACAGAATCTAAGCCATAAATTCTCTAATTTATTGAATTCGATATAAGTAAACGTACTACAAACGGATACATCCAATTAGATGAAGCTAAAAACGCGTGCTCAACGGAATTTACATCAGAGGATTAAACACGTACTGACTGATATATACAAAATATTTTTGAAACACTTTATAAACATCAGTGTTGATTTAAATAGATGTTTTTAAATTATTGTGAGATTAGTTTCTTTAAAGCTGGATGGGACCTAGATGTTGTCTTTAATAATTATATACGTATATATATTATATATATAAATAATTATAATTTTATCGCTCTGAATAACATGTTATATCATTTTGTGTATCAATAAAATTCATATTCCAGAGTATCATAACTCATAAGTTAAATAATTTCAATAAGTATTTTTCTTGCTAATTCTTCTTCTTCTATGGTGTCATCATGAAAAATAAAAGAACCTTGCTTTTATTGCGAAACAATATTTACTCAACAATATATGCTTCTCCTTATTGATAATGGTCGTATTTAACCTAACGACTAGCCTCCTTCACCCGGTCAGCCGTTCACATTGTACTGAAACGGTTTTCTTATGTATACAGACGTAGGCCAGACAACCATTATAGTCCTTTTAGTTAAGCCATATATGGCTTTCGCAGTATTTAGGTTGACTAATGGTGCATGTTCGGGACTAATTCTTTTCATGGATCTTTGGATATGGAGGACATCATTTGAGTTTGTTCCTATCTGATAGACCTGTATTTGGGACAGTTTTCTTTACTCGAACTCAGGAGATTGATTTTTTATTCATATCCACAATTTTGATGCAGATACGTTCGTTTATGTTGGGATTAATGAACGAAAAACACTCACAGAAAATATACAGGTGCGAAAACGTCTTCTGAGGTGAGCACAAGACTTACACATTCCTAGTACTATAACTAACTATGGAAAAAATACAGTTATAGATGAGGGAGCGAAACTTTATAACTCACTACCAAAAGATATTAAAAATACACAATCGTTATTATTATTCAAAAAACTATTAAAATGCCACATCGTAAAAAGTCAAAAAATAATTAATTAAAATAACTAAAAACATTTATTTGCTCTTAGTGTAAACGTGCCCTTCGATTTAGAATCACAAACAAAGTTATCTAGTCATCGTACAGCGAGCGCGACATCACAAAACTTTTAGAAACTACCCTCTTACTATACAATATTATTACCAAAATGTTAATTAACATTGTTCTTGCTACTCCTGGACTACAAAAATGTACATAATTTAGTTATATTAAGTATTTATTTTTGTAAAGTGATGTGTAATCTTTAGAAATAAATGAATTCAAACCGTAAAAATTGTACAGGATCAAATTGGCAGACCTCACATTCGCCATATTGAATCTTTCATCTAACGTTACTTATCAACAAAACGTGTTCTAACTGCGGCGCATACAACCGCTCTCGCACGCGTTCTCTCGTGAGCTTACCATCCTTGATATTAACAAGTAAAGCATTTTCTATATTGCCCGCACTCGCGGATGCAGGGAGAATGTGGGTCGCGATGAGTTTTGAAACAACTCAATGTCGCAGTGTTTATCGCGGCCTCGTGTGTTGTGTGCCGTGATGGAAAAAAATCACGGTTTTTATTTATTAGATTTTGTTATAAAACTAGGTGTTTTTAAGTTACTATCGGTATTTAATTATTATTTTTTAAATATTTTGTGGTTGCAAGATTACATTCATTATCATCGTCTCAGCGTTAATCCCAGTCGCATCCGCAGCTTTTTCAGCTTTGGAGTCCGGGGTCCACTTTACCAGTCTAACTGCTGATTTAAACTAAACTTCGATATTGTCCGTGAAGCGAGTGCCATCTGACCTCCACAACCCGAAGGCGATATCTAAGCATTGCAGTTAGACCAATTGTTAGACTTTCGAGGGCTCCAACAACCCGTAACGACTGCCACTAGAAGTTCGTATGGCAACCGGGACCAACGGCTTAATGTGCTTTCCGAGGCACGACCAGACCAGTGCAAATATTCATATTCATGCATACAAATATTTGCACTGTGCGGGGATCGAACCCGCGCCTCCTTGCGCAACGGCCGCGTTCGATACCGCTACGCCACGGAGGCTGTCAAGCGGTTGCAAGATTACATTGTTATCAGTAAATTCCTAGAAATCTCAATCATGGAAAATGGAAACGCGTACTCATTTTAATATGACCTTATTTATAACGTATCCAGCAGCGAGTATTATTTAGTTGTGACTTTTTCAAACTCCCTGGTGCGTAATTTTGAGAAGAGATTCTTCATTATAAGTACAATGTGTTGATTTCTTGTATCTCATAACTTTGATGATGTGAATTATTTTTCATAGATTATTTTTTTATTCGATCGTTTATACAAAATAAACCAAATAACTCATTTTTTTTTACTTTAATTGTGTGGGTATATTTATTAGTTAAAATATAAATTACAGATACTTTTTACAAACTTTTAAAACTAAATAAACTACAAATTATTAAATATTATTAACCCTAACTAAAACTATTAACAAATTAAGATCGTTGAAAAATGTATGGCTTAACCTGATGGATTGACTTGTGTGGCCTGTACCCTAATTGCGTAATACACTTTTACTATTAGGAGGAACCATTTTGAAGCTAATTGCTATTCCATTGCTCCATATGTTTGAAAATGTGTTGCACAACAATGAATTTTGTTGAACTGTCAAAATGAAACCCATTGCTACTGGTAATGCGCTACGCAATTACCCTGCTGGTATGATTTAGCCAGTCCCTCCCTTTCTTGTGTAAGTATATCATCTATCATTGTATCTACCCACAAAGATATTTACTACCCTTTTGGCCTTTAGATAACTCGAATTGATTATTAGCGTTCTAAGTTATACGTATATACAATGTATTGTATCTAGGGCTATATAATTTAAAGGTGTCTAGTCTAATATCGTAGTTACAAATTGACAGCTTTGAAGTTATGTATCTGGGACAAACTTATGCATGTTGATACATTATACATGACAGGTTTAAGTTTAAAGTGATGCCTATATGTATAACTTTGTATGAACCTACATACATGTTTTAATATATGTAGGTATGTGGATACAAAGACCTTAGAGTCCACATTACATATCATTTTGATTGGTTATGTGATTAATTGTTCCAAAATATATCAATAGTATAGGCATTGGACTCAACACGTGTAATTTATTGGAATAATCGATTCTTACATTCATGTACTTTCGTAAAGATAAAGATAATTTTATTTTGCAAATATGGCTACAAATGTATATACATATAATGACAGGTTCGGCCATGTTTTACCATTTAGACATGCATTTTTTTACCCGACTGCCAGGAGGGTTATGTTTTTAGCTCCTATCTTGTATGTATTATTCTTTATTACCTAGTATCTCCAGAACCGCTGAACGAATTTTCACATTTGAGGTATCGTTAGATTTGCCTTAATTGCCCAACTGCTACTAGATAGGTGATATTAAAAAAAACCAAAATGGCGGATGTATGACGCCATATTGTGAGGTATAAAGAAATAAATTTCTACTAAGCATATCGAGTGGGATATCAAAATGAGGGATTTTAAATACTGATTCTAAATATGTATATAACTTAATATTAAATGGAACAAAAAAAAAGAATTTCATATTTTTTTCTACCAAGCATATGTTTCTACCTATTCAGTTCGTTAGAGTTTTATGCAGGCGGGTTTTTTGTTTTTAAATAATATTTTTTTATTTTAAGTCATAATATTATTATTATTCAATTCAGCACTCAATTCTGACGTGATTTATTTAAATTTTACCTCTGAGTCTTACTGCTAAATACGTCATCATCATCATCATCAACCTTTTTATCGTCCCACTGATGGACACAGGTCTCCTCTCATACAGAGAAGGATTTTACGGGAATTTTATCGATGCGAAACTAGTACCTTAGTACTTTCAATAAATAAATTCAGTTATTCCAGCAAATGGGGTAATGTCACTGTCATTTTGAATCTATAAACTTCAGTAAGTTCCTAAAGTAGAAAGGATATTAAATTAAATCGTTAAGACGAAAATTTCACAGCTTCGCAGGTAGGAATTATCCATTGGCGCAGTTCTCATTTTACCGCTATTATCTTGGCTTTCTTTGATCTTATAGGTCTAGCCTCATACGCCAAAACAAGGTTCCGTCATCAAACATTTTATTATCCCACTACTGGGCACAGGTCTCCTCTCATACAGAGAAGGTTTAAATCTATACTCTATACTAATATATAAAGCTGAAGAGTTTGTTTGTTTGAACGCGCTAATCTCAAGAACTACTGGCCCGATTTGAAAAATTCTTTTTCCGTTTAATAGCCCATTAACCCAGGAAGGCTTTAGGCTATATAACATCACGCAGCGACCAATAGGAGCGGGGCATAACTAACTCCACGCGTACGAAATCGCTGACGGTTGGTAGTATTTAATATTTATTTAAGGGACAACTATAGAACCCTATTCTTTCATTCTTATAATCCGACGGTAGAGAGAATGCGTTTTTGACACCTGTCTGACGGACATTTTTGTTTGGCAATAAAGATCAAATTCGCAAAACCGTTCGCGTGGTCAGCACGAGGTCTACCTCAACCAGTTTGTAGGGAACCGAATCATACAGTCGCCACCGTGAATGAGACATTTCAAGTGAGCATAATATATTCCTAACATCATATCTCTTTAAAGTCAACATAAAAATATCATAATATACGTATCCAGGGACATAACACTATTACGATATCTAAGTATTATTGTTAATAATATAACCATATCAACAGTTTTATCGCCGTTCGATAGTAAATTACTTTCACTAGATAAAATCGTGGACTGGTTTGCATAAATTCAAGGTTATTTACACAAAATGCTGCGTTTTAATAAAATTCCACTTATCTTTGTTTGGTGTACGAAAAGGCATAGAGATATGCCTATCGTGACGTAGAAAAGAGGAAGTTTTCGATGAGAAACATAGTTTTGGAACCGAATTGGTGATTACTAAAGTCTTCAGAAATAAAAACGCTATTGTAAAAAATTGTTGCTGTTATATGGTCTTTTATTTTTATGAAGGTCATCTGAACTATCTGTCCATCGATATTTTAGTTTCTTCTTACAAACATCAAGTCTTTAGCAGGCTTATTCAATAACAATTAACAAAAACACCAGCCTCTCAAGTATGAGTGCGCGGGTTGGATTCCAGGTCAGGCAAGTGCCTTCTCTTTCACAACTATATGGGGGTTGGCACTCACTCTAACCAGAGCTGAATACCTGTACTTTTATGGAGCGACTTCCTATGTAACCTCATTAGTGTGTTCTTTCATAATTCATTCATGTTCACACGACACCGTTCCCCCCCCCAGGATCGCCACAAACCACAACATACAATTTGATAACAACTAATATCATTAATATGATAAACGGAGGGAATGGTGAATATACATATATGACAATATTAACACACTACTTTCAAACTGCATTTAACGATCTTCAAGGTTGCATTATAATTATAAAGTCATATCATGACATTTCATTGATTTTATACAAAGGAAAAATATAACATCTGGTCTTAATTACAATATTGCATTAAGCTATAATTAAAATCTATATGATACTGCATAATGCACCAGGTATTTTTTCTTAGGTGTTGAAAATTACTATAAAATCACCGGCTATTAAAAGTAACTAGCTATACGCCGTGGCTTCAGCCGCAAAAGTTTGGTCCCGTGAGAATATCCGTTCCGCTAGTTCTGTTATAAATCTTCTTTTGGCGTTGGATTTTCGTTGAAATCCGCAAAAGAGGAACAAATATCATCATTTCAGCCGAAAGACATCCACTGCTGGACATAGGCCTCCCCCAAGGTTCTCCACGACGACCGATCCTGCGCCTCCTGCATCCAGCGGTTTCCCGCGACCTTCACCAGGTCGTCGGTCCACCTTGTCGGGGGCCTACCCACGCTACATCTTCCGGTGCGTGGTCGTCACTCGAGAGCCCGTCGGCCCCATCGGGCATCGGTCCTATGGGCAATGTATCCAGCCCACTGCCACTTTAGTGTTGCAATTCTTCGGGCTATGTCGGTGACTCTCGTTCTTCTGCAGATCTCCTCATTCCTGATTCGAACAACTGATGGGACAAATAACATCTAAACTCTCAGGCCTAAAATGTTAGTAGGAAATAGGATATCCAATAGATTAGGTACTTTTACAAATTAGTACCGTCCCTATTAAATCGTGTATTAATGAGCATATAATATGTAAGATTATACCCCTGGGCATTGATAAAATATTAAACAGATGCGATATATTCTAACAAACTGACCAAAAAAAATGTGCCGAACACAGCAGCAGCACACATGCATATTTTTATTCGGCATACATTGGTACAGTGCGAGTGAGATGGGGCGCAATCTAAAGCATAGAGAAGAAAAAGATGGCTAGTGTTTGTCGTTTGCGCTGTTAGTGTTTGTCGTTTGTTTTTACGAGTGTATCGAGAGTGACTAAAGCGAGATACAGGACTTACCTCCTTTTGTACGCTTCATTTTTAGTCCGCTAGTGACATATCTACCTTAGTTTAATATTTTATCAATGCCCCTGGGTTATAAAATTTGTATTTCTTAAAATGGCTGATAACTGTGCACAACCCTGAACGATCTTTTACGATACTCCTGAACACAATTATCGTACATTGACTACACGATGTTTTCGTTGCCAAGTAACCTATATTACAATCGCTGAACCAATTCCCATTGTAATAGACCACAGCCTGATAAATATATGGTCAGAGCAGATAATGTCATAGTGACCGTTCAAATAAGATGGTGCGTGGGAATTATTGATGTTTCGTGTTTTGAGATGATACGTAGCTAAGTAGTTGTGGGCCTACGTGTTACCATGGTGATTTGATGTTGTTATGTTGGTATTATGGCTATTTTTGTATCTATGACCTAATGTTTATCAAACACATGTATGGTAACTTTGTATTTTGCATTGATTCCCTATTAGTCTATTTATATTTTGATACTATACGATTATCAATACATAGTATAAAACAAAGTCGCTTTCGCTGTATGTCCGTATGTATGCTTAGATCTTTAAAACTACGCAACGGATTTTGACGCGGTTTTTTTTAATAGATAGAGTGATTCTTAAGGAAGGTTTGTATGTATAATAAATGCATAATATAGTAGAGAAACACTGAGAAATCCAAAAAGCGCGATAAAACCGAACTCCACGCGGGCGAAGCCGCGGGCGGAAAGCTAGTGTATTATAATCTTATTATTTTTTTATGAAAATTATTTATATTTGTAGGTATAATGAGCTGTTAGTATGAGCTTACTAAGCGATGCGAAAAACAACCCGCATCACTTACTTAAACCAATAATATCCTAATCTGAGCAGTTGTGTTGCGATGTGTGCCGGGTACGATGCGCCAAATGTTTTTGTGTCGGGAGTTTGGTCGTGGAGTCTCCAGATCAATCTCCCTCTAGCGCAGCATCGTTTGGTCGTGTTGGTCTTGGGTTTAACATTGCATTACCTCGCTCAACTGCCATCATCCTTCCTATTCCTTAGTTTTTTTAAGTGAATAGGCTTAATAAACTAGTGCGCTTTACCATCAACGATTGCATCACTGCTTACCATCAGGCGGGATTGCAGTCAAGCACTAGTTTATAATTATTAAAAAAAATATAGGTTTTTTAATCGAACCCCTAAGCAGATGTTCACTTTTCGGTTCGCTAAACCGCTTTGGGAAAACCTTACATTAAAAAAGTGCACAACAATACAATGTTTTATGTCAACCAAGTCACGTGGTTTTTTAAACTAAGTCACGTGGTTTATAACTAAGTCATTTGGTTTTTTAACTAAGTCATGAGGTTTTTGAATCAAGTCACGTGGTTTTTTAACTAAGTCACGTGGTTTTTTGAACTAAGTCACGTGGTTTTTTAACTAAGTCACGTGGTTAGTTTGAACTAAATCACGTAGTTTTTTGTTTACCATTACTTAACTACCTGAGCTGATAGGTACTAATAATCTCTGCCTAGTTCTTTGGAGAATATATCAAGTCAATTATGTCAGGGAGGTCAAAGACGAGGTGAAGGTGGATGGGAGGGAAATCCAGATGATAATGACGTCATTTTAAATCTGATGATTAATATGTATTGTCCCTACTTAATAAATTTATCTATTAATTAGTAAGTAAGTAATTCATTCAAGCACCTAGAAGTTAGATTTATACCTAATGATTGACTTCTGACACCAGAATTCCTTCGTCGTAACTTGGTGTTTCAAAATACCTATTTAACAATAAATAAGATCTATGTGCGTTTATAAAATAACTTTTTTTTTAATTAACATGTAAAACAGTAAACAATTTCAACTAAATCTTTAACCTCTGAACTCAAACTATAAAAAGAGTTTTTTATACTTATGTTTTCAAAAACTCTTTCTTATCTTTGGATTAAAAAAACAACATGTTTATTAAGGCCACAATACCTCACTAGGTACTGTGGCCTTAATAAACATGTTTTTTTTTTGGTGCTATGCAGTATTATTTTTAGTTATCAACTCCTTAGCAGACAAATTGGTCGAAAATGGCATAGCAACTATCTTTTCTCTTCGGGTGAAGCGTTTAAAAGGCATCTGTCCTCTGGAGTCCAAGAAGTCAGTTGTAGGGGAGTGTGGGAATGAATATTACCTCACTAAAATGAAACCGGTGATCACCATCATTACTAGGAGCAGTCCCAGCTCTTGGCGTTGTACCCCTCGTAAGCACTTTGATAACAAAGTGCATTAGCACCAAAGTCCAAAACATATCAAAATGAATACAAACATTAACAAAATGCTAAAGTAAATACAAGAAATTTTCCCTGAATAAACCACGCCCACAAGAAAATGCATGTTACGCTCATACACTCAATAAATTATGTCATGTCCAAACACGTCTTATTCTTAATCTAAACTCATTAATAAAACCAGCGATTATCCTCTGATCAACGGAGAAGGCTACCATAAATCGACTAAAACGCCACAGAACTAACAAGCATTAAATACTAGAAGACTCACGTCGCAGCCGCAGAGAATTTATTAAAACACGTATAATGTGCTGCCAACGGTTGCTTCACCAGGGAATGTCATAGCTCTGAGGACGTAGTTTGTATGCGACGTTGCGCGTACTGACTGACGCACTAATGTTAATAATTGCTGTGCTCGATACAAGCCTTCTCCTTGATAGGCCCTTGATCTAGAATAGCTGAGTAAGTTAATCGATTTATTTTTCTCTCGATTATAATGTTGTGTCTTGTCTATGGTCAGAAACATTGACTTAAGAGATTTGAGCACGTCATTTTGTGACAATTTTTATTGAACAAGGATTTTTGTTAGGATTGCCAATTAAGTTACAATTAACAGCTAGGATTAAAACAAGGGCCAACATTTCAAAAGAATTTAATTGTTTTACCATTTCATTAACACAAAAGCCATAAAATTGGATTTGCATTCACATAATGGTGAACTAAAGTCATTGGACGTTAAGCATTGTTTCAACAATCGGTCAAATCTTTGATTGACGGATGTTGTGTGAACGTAACGTGGCGACCGTGATGCAAGTCTGTTTTTTTGGAAATAAATTATAATTCCAAAAGTTCATTGCCTTTAATTAAATTGAATAAAAAAATACACGCAATATAGGACTTGCTTTGTATTCATTTTGAAAAATGTTTGTTGATTGTTGACGTTATTGTGTAATTCTAGTTTGAAAAGAGATTTATATAGATAATATAAAATATAGTCTGGAGAAATCTTGAATTCTTTCCACATAAATACTTATTACATAAATTCACCCTAGATAAGTTTAAATTAATTTTATTTAATTTTATCTGGGACGAACTTTACTGCAAACTTCCACCCCTAACATCTTTATAAGTGTAGTACTTATAAAGCTGTTAGTGGACAGCCTGGTAACAGAGAGATAGACAGATAGTTCAGTCGTAGTAATCGAATCCCGATTCACCTTTTCAGTACGGGATCCAAAAAAGAAATCTGCAACCTTTCTGGTATTAAACCCAGTGGTTTTGTCAGTGCGTTGATTGTCGATGTGAATGAAGAGTAAGGTGTTTATTAAATACCTAGATATATTTTTGTGGCATGTGATTCTCTCTTCAAGAGGTAGTGGTGGAATCTACCACACGGCCCAGTGTGGTTCAGTAGATGTCAGATTTCCCATTTTTTTGTTTCTAGGAAAGACATGCCGGCTATGTATAGAATATACATTGGTGAAGTGATACACAAATTAAGAATTAGCCTGGGTTCGAACGTTCGACTCATAACGCATAAGTTGAGGATTATATGACGGGTCACAAATTTTTACTCATTATGTAGCATGTAAAAAACACCGCAAAGTACGGACGACAGCGGGTCAAGCTCCCCCAAACTGTCAAATATTCCCAGTCAATCTTGAGCCTTAATGCTTTAGCGATAAATTTGAATATTTAATAAAGAAATATGACAGATTGTTGTAGGTTGACGTGCTAGCGTCTGTACATTCTAAAACAAATCACTAACGTTCACGTAGACACTGACTAGAATAATGCAAATGGCGCCAAGTCCCATCCTCCAGTACATATGTAAATTACAATGTAATGAAATATAAATAATTCAGCAATAAATTTCACAAGGCAATTAAAATCGTACTGATAGAATAATAAATGTCAACGAGACGACAAACAAAGATATAAAAAATACTTGTTTTCTGTCTCTGGTTTTAATCTGCAAATTATGACCGCGCCCATCATTTTATTGTCTATAGTTGCCAACTTCATGAAACACAAAATTGTGTGAACGCGTCAATCTCAGGAACTACTGGTCCGATTAGAAAAAATCTTGCGTTGGATAGCCCATTAATCCAGGAAGGCTTTAGGCTATATAACATTAACCGAAAGAACTGTCCGACCAAAAGGAGAAACATATCGAAACTTACGTGGGTGATACTGCAAGGCGCAGCTAGTCGTATATACACTCGAAGATTAGACTCGCCGCAGACGGACGGCTTATGGAACAGTTTTCAGGAATTTGTTTTTATCATTTACATTGTAAACAAATATGGTTACAGAAGTTCTTACAATGGTTTTTATCATTTACCATTAAAAGAACTTCTGTAAACATATTTGTCTACAATAAATCTTTGACTTTAAATTTGAAGTTTTCATAGACATACATACACCCCGATGTCCCTGTGCACCAACTAGTGTAAAAAAACGGAGGACTTGCTGACAGTTCCCAAATAGATTTCCACCAGCTTGTGGCTGTTTTACATCGCAAACTCACACTCGCACACTTCAACATGCTTTCAAACAGCAACCTATATGCATACTCTCCATCATTCACTCCAACACGACACTTCACTTTCATATGAATCATTAGTTCTGCTTTGTTAATTGCTTTTTTCTGTTTAATTGTTATTTTTTTTTTTCTGTATTATGTGTTGTTATCATTAACCTTTAACTGATTGTCTCTTTGTGATCTTCTTGGCACTATCAAATGTTACTCAAGAATCTAAAGATCGTATTTATTCAAACGTGTTACTTAATTGTTTTGCTTCGGGGGGGCCCTGGTGACCTGTAACACAGGTTTCTCCAAAAACCTACTTCAGGCACCAGTCTCTTCCTGGTGGAATATAAGTATAAGATTGTTAAACTAACCTTGTGAAGAGAGAAATAAATAAATTGAAAATTGAAAGTGTTATCGTCAGTGCATCTGTTTGTTTCTATTTAATGAAGAAAAAGAGAGAGATAAAATATTAGTGTAGTCCTGTCAAATTAAAACATTCCATAGATAATTTAGACATGATTAAAAACGTGGCTCCCAAAAATACGTCTATTTACGTCAGGCGTTGCCTAATTGCCTACTACCCACAGATACACCGCGTATTCACCCGTGTTTAATAGATCTATTCTCATGCCTAACGAATTTATATATGAAATTTCATTAAAATCGGGTCAGTCGTTTTGGAGGAGTTCGGGGACAAACACTATAACAGGAGAATTTTATATAATAGACATACTTACTATACTTTTTATCCTGATATTCGTACGAAATTGTAACTAAGACAAGTGAATCCGTAGGCGTTACTAGTATTTACATAATGATACCTCATTTTTACAAGTTGGTTAAGGCCAGAAAAGCGTCCCGGCAATACTTTTTTTACTATTTAAACCTATACTTATGCTAATAGAAATAATTATCACTTCGATTCAACGGATACGGTATTTATAGTGTCTTAAATCACGCATTTTGATGATTGGTTTCAATTTGATTAGTTTTATTTCGGTCCAGTGGTAGCAAAAGCTACTGTTGACCATGAGGTAGCGGGTACTATTCCTGGGTTGTACAAAATGATTTTTGTTTTCATAATATTTCTTCTTCAGCCTACCTATAGATGTCCACTGCTGGACAAAGGCCTCCCTCAAGGCTTTCCACGCCGACCGGTCTTGTGCTGCCCTCATCCATCGGCTTCCCGCGACCTTCACCAGGTCATCATAATATTTAAAGGCTACTAATTGAACAAAACAATTTTAGTAATAATATAACACACAATGCTTCGGCAATCTGTGGAAGTGTTAGACATTATAGTTTAGAAAGAAAAAAAAAGGGTAGTAATGTAGGTTATTGGGTGTTTCATTTTACCGGTATGACAATTAATCAAACCGGACTGGGCCTGGAGGTGGGTTACAGCCACGTCTCTCTCACAGGAAGCAGACCTGTATCCCAGCAGGAAAGTAATAGGCTATCTTATATAACTTATATTTTAATAGTCAACAGTGCCTTAAGTAACATCATTATCACGAACCATTTACCGTCAAGCGTCCTTCGACGTTAAATACATAATAAATGAATTTCCATCAACAAATAATGAACCTTTTTCCTATAATTAAATTAGGCAAAGGTACTTCGTCGCGCGGCCTAACTCTTCGGTATTAACAAACAATTCGCCTCATAAATTCCAATGCGACAAAGATTACCGTTAAATGGAGGACTTCATCACTCTTAATGACTTTGACCTTAAATTCTCCATTCCCAGATGATTTACATAAAACAAAGAATTCGCTGGGTTATTTTTAGACTTTGAAATTAGTCGTTAAATACAAGATTTGTAACAAAACGTTTTCGTAACTTCAAGTTAAAATGTACAAGGGATGCCATTAATTTCGTTTGTTTAGGCCGGGTGACGCAAGCAAGACTTCGTCTGCAATGTTAATGAATCGATTGGAATAATAAAACGTTGATATAATTTAAAAAGAAAGTGAAAATGGCTTCCTCCCCGCGCCATGACGGATCCCGCGCGCCTCGAGCTAGTTCCGTTCCGTGTTACGCAGCACACGTATGCCGAGGCCATGCTAATTACTAACCTCACGAAATCGAAAGTCACTCGATTGTCTAGATGTAGGACGCGAACGTATAAAGAAACGTAACATCATATCCTACTTTAAAATATTCCGATCGCGTATTGTTTTCTGTAGTCGCAAATAATAAAATACAACTAGATTTAAATACCACTTGCCTCATAAATAAAGCAGACATTTTTTTCTCATTAGTATCAACAACTTGAGTGCAATGTTTCGTAATACAATTGACCTTTCGCTCGCTACATATTACAAGCGATCGCTGGAGATCTAAAACAGACCAATCGAAATTATTTCGAACGTCAGTCTCTAATTGCGGATTTCCGAGATAATTTGTTATGCTACAATGTTTTTTATCTCCTTTTAAAATGTCTGCTCACGATCTCGGTATCCGTTGCAAGGTCGACTGCTAACTTTTGACAGACGAGCCGAGCCGCCATATTGGAATTTCCTAAGGAATGCCTACAATAGTCTAGCTTAGTCTGCGCTTTATTTGACTTTAATATTGAATGACAAAAAAAGATATTTAAACTGATGTTATGATCAGCCAAGAAATGCTATGAACGTGGGTACATACGTACGCGGTACGGTAGATGCGTGTCTCATTGTCCGGTCACTTGTTCAATGCTGTATTGTATTGTACTCGTGGTACCGCGTGATGATTTGAACCCGTGTGTCGCTCATGGGGACTGTTACGTCTCACATTTTTCTCTAGCTGATAACAATAGTTTAATATTAACACAGAGTAGGTTGTACAAAGATCTGATAGCGATAGGTACATAGTTTTGTAAACACTTTTAGGTAAACATCCGTTCTGAATCAACCATGCGTTAAATTATATTTAATTTTGCGAAGCAATTGGTACTTAATTTTAAAAGTGTTTTTCATTTAACTCTTTTATCTGATTTCTCTCTTTTTTTGGTATCAGCCGGTGTGTTCTTGTGAAGTCTCCACGAATACAAAGGTGTAGTGAAGTTTAAATGAGTTGTCATTTTACCTGATGCTGCTATTGACAGATCACTTCGAGATTACTTTAACTACTTAGGTATTCTTCATGATTTTTCATCATGCATGCATTAGGCATTGGATCATCGGATCCAATGCCTAATGCATCGGAAAAGTGCATAAAGTTGGAAAAGAAATTGTTTTTGACAACAAGGCAGCTAATGTGGTGATTATAAAACTAACTTTCTCGTTGTAAGGAATTCGATTGAGCAGATCGAAAATATAAATTCATAATTTCACATTCCCGTTCCATGTCGCGAATTCGCGAGCTCGTTCTGTTTCGCACGCAAAACCTGGCAAGTTCACCATCTATGTCGTGTGACACGGCATGCGGCTTTAGTCACGGGTTTTCGCACTGCTGCTTATGATTTTTAAATACTACATGTTATTTTTGTGTCTATTTAAATACTGTTCTCTTTTATCATTAGGCTTATGACCTATGGTTTCATTTAAAACAATAATCTTTTACGGTTTTAAATTTTACATTCCTGTTTATTTTTTTTTTTTATTTTTTTTTGTATCAGGAATGTAGGAGGGTGACATAAAAACAACAACATGTTAAAACCTAGTGACGCTTCAACATGTTGCGTGACGAAGACATTCCAAACAGTGTACAGACTATTGGCCTCTGAGCACGAACGCCGTGACTTTGCCAAATGTTTGATTTATACTATATTGACTCAAACATGTCTGGTAAAATTAAAAGTACGTATTCACACTTCTAAAGCGAAGGACGAAGGGCGGGGGTCTTTGGGGGACTGTCTTATGTAATATTGACGTTCAAAATGTACTGATTATCAGCATAATTTGAATAAATAACTTTTGATATTAAAGTAAAATTTGATATTTTTAATAAATTTGTAAATACTTAAATAGACATTAGCAGAAAAAAAATACAAGTAGATCGATCTTATAGTGAAATATCAGAGAGATATAATCGTTATTACACTTAAAGAGTCGCAGGACAGGATGAATTTGATCGTAAAAAAATATAAATGAAAAAATAAATAATAGCGGGACATGGTGACAACAACCATTTTTTGGGTTGGATCTCATCAAATCACTACAGTTTACTGACCATTCTTTCGAACAACCCTAGGCCCTGGCAGATATTGGTCCAAGCGGATCCCGCCGCATTGTGCTGACATCGCCTTGAGGCGCACGTGGAACGTAATGCACCGTCGACCCGGGCTTGACCCTTACCCGACGGTAAACCCATTGTTTGTCACCCGCAAGCCAGCGTGTTGCGGTAGCCTGGAATCAGCTGTCCACGTCCAGGGCATCTCATGCGGCGACTAGCAGTGTGTGGGCGCAGAGATTTTAACTCCCCCACGCGCTTTGTCTCCTCCTTTGCATGCATTACTACTTCGCAGAAGGAGGTAACGCCCCATTCTCTCTAGCTCCATGGCCAGAAAGATCGCCACCAAAAGGACACGGCGGTTCTCCCTCCAAGCCGGGCACTAGGGCAAGACAGGACTTATGGCCATAATTGTGGCGTATCTGTGATGATAAAAACCTTCAAAATCTAATCCTTAAGCTGAATGACCTAGCCTCGGATTTGTATTTAAATCCCATTTCAACTTGTGCTTACCGGTCTCTCTTTTGTTCTCTCTACAAATAATATAACGTTCCTATTGTTCCTCAGTTTGCACACGTATTGTTCTAGTTGTGACAGCGTTTATACATAATTCACTGTAAGACAAAATAACTCCACGCAACACTTGACCTTGTGAAAACAGCTGATTTCTACGTCTCAGTAAAAAAGTTAAAGTATTCTTATTCAAGTTTATAGAGAACACGGCCCGTGTCCGATACGATTTGTTACGATTGCGCATTTGACCTCAACGAGCAACCGTCTGATTTCAAATCGACGAGGAAAAACAATACAAAATTTCGTATTTTAATCGGACGCCGTAACGAGGTCACTTCGCATAGTTCATGAGAGCGCCCGCGCCGCGCCCGTGGCAATGACAATGACACTTTTACAGGTTTTTTGAATTCACGATGATTGATCGGCTTCCGATTCGTGGGTTTGTTAAGGTGCGTTCTGCAAAAAGATCGACACCTGGCTGTATTAAGAATGTACTCTTGACATTTGGTTTGAAGGTTGCATAGATGGATGCAGATAATTGCTATTTAGAGTAAGTATATTTATTGCGTGTGGTCGGGATGAGACTAGCTACTACTTGATTATTGCCGAAATAGTATTACAGATTGCATCATCTATGAAGACATAGTTCTCCAAAGTTTTCTAAAAGAAGGCGCCGATTTACTTGACTTACGCAATACTTTGATGTTTCGAAATATTTGTTGCAAATGAGCCTTGAGTCCGAGCATGCACTTGATGACTTTAAATTACGTTTCAGTGTTTTCAAACTTCTGTTGACTCGATCATCAGCTGAATAAATAGACAAATGGAATATTTATAATAAAATATTATTTCCGTATTTAATTAATGCGATAGACACCTACCTGTTGTATGGAGTTGAACTAAAAAACAAGCTAAGTGCGAATGGGAATCGCGCACGAAGGGTTGAGAAAATTATGGAAATTATTAAGTATTTGCTGTAATAGTAGCAACAGAAATACGTTATCTGTGAACTTCAACCGTTTAGCTATCACCGTTCAGGACGTACAGGCAGGTGACAGACAGGCAGTTAACAAGACAGATAGACTTACAGTGGGTTCGTAATAATGTAATGTATTGTAATGTAATCCTGTGTCTGTAATGTGTCCCTTAATAATCCTTTGCATACGTTACATGAACATTAAAAAGTACCTCATAGCAATGAAAAATTAACCTATTATAAACTCGCAATCAAACAAACATAACTCATTCACGGAACATTATCGCACAAACTTGACTTTAGAAATTCCAGTTCACGAATCCTGTTGCATTTATTATCAGTAATGACACCAATGAAATGGGAAGTAGCACAGCAGGACATAATTATCCAATGTGACAAGAATTGAATTACGATATACTAAACGAGGTGGATAGAATTGATAAAGCCAGCGAGCTGGCGTGGGCAGTTCATTTAGATTGGTAGTTAAGCAAGCTACACTTTGTCTAGTAAAAGTTATATGAACTGATTACATTTGACATCTGTTCGTTACTGATGTTTTAATTATTTTTTAAATATGGGGGATATTTTAAAAAAAAAAATTAAAACATCAGAAATAACTCTAAAGAACAGATGTCAAATGTTTATTTTATTACATTATTACAAAAAATGAATTTTATTTTAATCGGCACCCTAATTGCTATCAGTTGGAATCATTGCGAAGCATATTGCTAATCCATAGCTCAATAAGTTCGAAAAGTGTGTCTGCTCAACAATATAAATAACGCAATGAAGATAGTTGTACTGTCAAAATGAAACCCATTGCTACTGATAGTATGTTACGTAATTCGCCTACAGGTTTGAAGCACCTAAATGGTTATTGAATTATGCACCTAACCGTTATAGAAATGCAGTTCTTTATTTAAAAACGACAGCTTAGTTCGGTACCTACTAAGTTGTCAATTTTGTATTAAGAATTTTGCCTTAATCTCAATCAAGTTCGAAATACAGATACTGACTTAAAGCTTAATAAGTCTGGAACTATAGTTAAATCTTATTTCGTAAGTTCTAGTTCTAAGGGGGTTGGTATTTAGTCTTTTTACTATCTCGGTCTCATCTCTTGTAAATCATGCTGTCTCATTATTGTCATTACTCTTGAATATACTGATTATTTTACGATGATTCCCATCTTGGCTGGTACACCTAAAGTATTACTTTCAGGACTTTTTGTAAGGTTTTTCTGAGCATCTCAGAATTATAACAATAAAATTAACATAAAATTCGCTTCCAATTCATTAAAGAACAAATAAAGATGCACATAAAAGTAATTTATTAACCTCTTTTAGGAAAGAAAAACAATTTCAGACACAGTTGCTTTTGTATAATTTGTCGTATCCCAAGCATAATTTAAGTATTCATACTTAAGCAGGTGTTATTTACAAATTACCTCAGAGATGTAAATTTATGGCTTAGGTACTCATGAATGTACGTAGATGAGCTGAACGGTGGTGTGTTAAGCAAAGTCAAAAGTCATACAAAATCAATCGTAAGAGATATTCTGGTAGCTACACTATTATTGTAATAGGTGAAGAACCGATATAACATATGCGTGCTAAGAAGCGTGAACGCCTAAGACTATAGTGATTTAGTTATGTTTTCTTATATCATACCTATCAATGTTATAATAAATGTTAATCTGTATAATATACATACACAATCTTCTTCTTCTACAATTCTGTAAGCGCAAACTGTTAGCAGAACTTTAAGGAAAAGTTTAGATTACAAAATAGTTGAGAATATGTAAGAATTTATTCAGAATTCTTATCTAAGAATAATATGGAACAATACACGTGACAGTAGGAAAATCAATCGAAACCAAACAGATAAATTGATAGACATAGAAGCAGACAAGAATAATATAACACAATTTTTATTCAAAGACCATTGAACTCCAACAATGAACCAATTAAATAGAATCGCTTTAATACAACGTACAATAGACAGAAATTTATTACTAACTGACAATAAACCGTTTAAATTGCAAGCAATATTTGTTCAATGGTCATCATTGAACAAATCTAAGTTTTTATATTGAACTATGTGGGTTAACGTACATTTTGGGGCATGGCCAAATGCCAGAAAACTTCTCGAAGGTATTCAAATTGCAAAAATACGCCCAAAATAGACGGACGAAATTTGGAAACGAAAGTGCTTTGTCGTCGCTAAAAATATTCTACGACGTACTACTACATAATTATAGTCAATCGCTGTGCATTAAAAAATGACATTCATGTGTACAAATAACGTACCCAAATCCTATTTGCTTATTGCTAACCTTGATAGCAATGCTGAGTAATAAATAGGTACGCAAAAAATATTGTCAACCATTAATTCTGTAGGTTTCGGCAGCTCCTCAATAATGTCATTTGTCTACGACGTTCTTTTATTAGCAATGTTTGTATACACATAATCATTCATTAGTAACGTTTTGTAACATTCTACAAATTTATAAGAACTTGATAATTAGGTAAGAAAGACCGAGTGTTGCCAATGAGCCAATGATAGATAAAATAACCAGGCAATATTTTCTATATTTCAATAGGTAGGCTTTCAATAGGTAAATCTATAGTCAGCGTGTTTGCTCGATAATCCCGATGCATCGTGTTCACAAACAAAGATTAAGATGAACTGTTGTAATCGTACACTCGCCAGATGTTTCGCGCGTATTTTTCAAGGTTACTCGTAAATTGTAGTGTACGTAACCAAGAGATTTCGTTTTCGTTCTTGGTGTTATTATTATCGTAATACTTCTTAGTTTTCGTACGGTTAACATTCCTGTTGCATTGCACTTTACTTTGAGACGACGGACCTGAGTCATGAGCCCCGTAGATACGCCAATCTACTCCACTTTAGTTGTGAAAAATATGAAATATTATTTGTTTTTGTTACAGAGCGAGTCGAGCTATACTTCGTCAGAAGAAGGCTGCGGTGGAGGTGAGCGTCACGCCGTGCTCAGCTACGAGCAAGTGAAGCGCCTCGGTGATGTCATGGATGAGGTGGTCGCCATCCATGGCCGCGGGAACTTCCCCACACTGCATGTGCGCCTGCGCGACCTAGTGGCAGGCGTGCGGGCACGCCTGGAGTCGCCGCAGAGCGCGGGCGGTGCCGGCGTCAACGTGCGCGACGTGCGCCTCAACGGCGGCGCCGCCAGTCACGTGCTAGCCGATAGGGCCCAGCCCTACTCCGACATCGACCTTATCTTCACGGCGGAGCTGCCTACAGCGCGTCATTGTGACCGTGTCAAGAATGCCGTGCTCGGACATCTGTCCACTCTTATGCCACCTGCCACCCCGCGTCGCCGCGCTTCCCCGGCTGGCCTCAAGGAGGCCTACGTCTCCAAGATGGTCCGCGTCAACTCAGATGGCGACCGCTGGTCCCTAATATCGCTCGGCCACTCACGCGGACACAAGTCTGTCGAACTCAAGTTCGTGGACAACATGCGTCGCCAGTTCGAGTTCTCCGTGGACTCGTTCCAGATCGCTCTCGATTCGCTCCTTGCATTCCACGAGTGCACTCAACTGCCCATCGGCGAAAACTTCTACCCGACAGTAGTTGGCGAGTCCGTGTACGGCGACTTCAATGAGGCTCTGAGTCACCTCGCTGAGAAACTGATCGCGACGCGGCAGCCTGAAGAAATTCGCGGCGGTGGTCTGCTGAAATACTGCGCCCTCCTCGCAAAGGGCTACAGGCCAGCCCGGCCAGACAAAATCAAAACCCTCGAGAGATACATGTGCTCGAGGTTCTTCATCGACTTCCCTGAGCTTGGCCAGCAGCGCTCTAAACTCGAGGCCTACCTGCGGAACCACTTCGTCGGCAGAGAGGAGGAAGCTCTAAAGCATAGGTAACCACAACTCAGATATTTTTTACTTTTATTTCTGTCATTTACTCTGAAACGCAAACACCAGATAAACTTGTCCTAACCATTTATTTTCTCGTCTTGTGCATTATGGCATGTTAAAAGTTGTTAGGCCACGTAATTACTATGATGTTTTAACATTACAAGTGTGAAATCGTCGAATCATCAAATCACTCTTTGCATCTGGTTTACGGCTAACTTTACATCCTTAACCTAGTATCTTAACTGCAACCTTAATGTATGCCGTTCTTTATTATTTTTTGTCCATATTTGCAGATACTGTATAACACAGTTGACGTTAACTGGCGGTGTCGCTCGGTGCAGGTACCTGACCCTGTTGCACGGCGTTGTGCGCGAGTCGACGGTGTGCCTCATGGGGCACGAGCGGCGCCAGACGCTGGCGCTAATCGAGGCGCTGGCGTGCCGCGAGCTGTGCGCGCGCGCGCCCGTGATGATGGCGCCGCAGTACTACGTGTGCGTGTGCGCGGCGTGCGCGGGCTGCCCCGGCTGCGCCGCGTGCGCGCAGTGCGTCACGTGTGCGGCGTGCCCGCCGCCCGCACCACCCGTGCCCTACTGCGAGTGCTGCCACGTCGCGTCGTGCCCGGCGTGACCGGACCTCCTCTTCGACCGACGATGAATTTAGTGCCAAATGTATATAATACGGATAAAAAAATGTATGTACGCGTAGGAGCGGGCGGCGGCGCCCCGCGCGTCGTGTTGCTCACTGACCGCCGATCAATTCGCTCGTCAATTGTCCCCCGCGGCCGCTCGGCCCGCCGCGACGTGAACTAATTTCTAGTCGTACTCCTTTCGTGTTGATAAGTTAATATGCTAGCAGTACGAAAATTATCGTTCACGTGGATTGTGACGGACGCGCCGCTAGATAGTGAGTCCGGGTCGATCGTCTGCCTGTATAAAAAGACTAGTTAGTTATTTTTAAGCTTTTATGTATAGAAGTCGTCTCCATAAAAGTAGTGGCATGTCTCTCACCGTCGAAATATCACGGAAAAGCGGACGGTCGGATACGAGTTTTATTGCTAAGTGAGAAAATATGTTGCGAGAAATGTTAACTGGTTCACTTGAACGACGGATGCTGACGAAGGAGCGTGCGTACTCCTTGCAGGAACAATTTGTACATTAGCAACGCGAGAAAATCCGTTGAGTCTTACCCAGTAGATGATGAACGTTTGAACGTAGCCAGCGCGGTCGCCTCCGCTCCTCACTCTCACACACGTAAACAACTATTTTACTATGTATTTATCAATCTGAAAGGATGTATGTATACACTTACACGTTTCGTGATCGCTCTAGTATTGTATACGGCTTGGCGAACGAGTAACAAATTAAGATACACCTAGAAAAATATAAAATGATAAAAAAAAACTTATAAAACCCAAAAAAATATATTACTAAGGTGTGTACAATATTAAAGTCCACGCTTTTTTTAAATAATATAAAAATACCATTATAAAAATATTTTAAGAACATTTACAAGTGTGAAGTCACGTTTAGTAACAGAGTACTTATGAACATTTTTTTTTACTTTTAACTTCTCATCGAATACCTACAGTTTATATTAGAGCTGTAGATGAATGGAAAATGTGATTTAATTGTTGTATTAATTAACCATGTTGTCGATGATTATAATATCTACTTACATAACATATGTAGATTAAATCCAATAGAGAGATATATTATTATTGTTGTATTTTAATGAGATAGAAAATATATGAACGATGGTGTAACAGTGTCCGGCCAAAACGTGAATGTGTTAGATATTTTGCCAAATGCATATTCAGATTATAACTATATTTATACACATTGCATGAACTTTGTAGGGCTTTTACTAAGCAGTTTGTTATGTAGTATATTTTGAGTAGTGGAAGATATAACCGAAGTAACCAAGTACAATCATCGTATAGAGTCAACCTTTAGAGATAACTTCGGAACAATTTATCGAGTTTATGAACGAATTTTCCCGACTTGCTTACTGTCGAACCAAAATTTAAGATCTCATTTTTTAAACTCTTCAAAAATTCTTTTGCGATTATGTAGTGTTGTATTGTAAACACTTTAACTGTTATCATGTGCTTGTTAACTTAACTGAACGTCATAATTATGACTTGAGGTGATAAAACATTTGATGAAGTTAAACATGTTTAGTGATCTGTTCCACTTGTGCCCAGTCTAGTGCTGTTCGTCTTGTGTATATTTTCTTTAAATTATATTGGAATGGTATAGTAACAGTACTAGAAAAAACATTTTGGGATATTAACGTAAAGAAGCAAATCATCACAAGTGCAACGGAACACGGTAATCATCAAACAGTAGCCCTAAATTAGAAATAGTACGCAGTCGTCTGTACTTAGAAATAAATGAAGTACATAAACATAGTTAACTGAATCTAAACTTTATTCCATATGTAATAAGAGTGAATGTAAGTTAATTATCACTAGTGTTACTTGCTATATCGAGACAGGCGTGTAAGTTGTGATTTGTAGTCTTTTCGACAGGTATTTTAAATGTCTTTCTAATGTCACCATATTTATTATAATAACTGTGATTGTTATATCTATATTGTAAATCAGCTATTGGCAAAATCCGGCAAGAACTACCTCCTCGCGTTAAAAAAAATACGATATTCGATGGTCTATTTTTTGTGATTTTTCTCTCTACAACTATGGAGATACATAATTATGTAGGTATTTTAGCCGTAGGGTACCATACCAGTAATTTACCAGACTTGTGTGTAAGTTCATAAGGACGTAGTTTCAAACTTGATAGTTAGACATTTTAATCGCGAACTCTAAATGGCATGCTTTGTACACAAAATATTGGCTCATCTATAAAAAATGTTTTGGGCCGAGTTCACTATTCTAAATTTCGACAACACTGCTCTCAGAACATTCGTGTAGATTAGATTCAATTCGCGAAAGTACCGAGAGATGCTTTCAGCTGTCCCATACCACGTGACGTGGCTAAATGCTTCCGAAAAAACGGTCTAAATATTTAAAAAAATTTGCAAAGAGAGACATTGCAATATAGTTTAGGGTTTTATTATTATTTTTTTTTCTAAAGTTACCATCAGTTTTCAGCTAGCCTTATTTTATAATTAATTTTTAATTTTAATGAGCACTGGTCATAGGCGTTTTCGTGCAGCAGTTATATGTATGTATATATTGTTGGAAAATGGTTCTGTGAGTTTGAGATAGTTTTCTGTACTTAACTTTCAACATTTCAAATGAAACGAAAAGCAAGATATCACAAAAACTAAGGAGATAAATTAGAATAAGTATCTTAAAGTTTTGTGAGATTTAGCTTGAAAGTTTGTTTCTGAACTTGCAAGTACCAAGTTTTGTAATAAATATTGTTATACTGAACTTACTTGATGATTATATTAACAGTATTATCAGTTTACAATCTGAAAATACCGCTCGTTATCATATTGCGCCATTATAATTATGTATTAAAAACTGGTTGAGTGTCACGTGTCTCATTTTGGCACACGACACATAAACAAATTCGGTCTCGACTCGATCTTGTAACAAAATTGTTTTGATAACCTTGTTGATACGATTATCGTAAAATGTGTCAAAAAGAAAGTTCTGGTATTAGTTTTTGTTCTTTTGTTGAACATCTAGACGATGCTAGCCACAATTAATCAAAAAAGTATTGACTTGCTTAATGGATTTCATCAGGTGGCGATGTATAAGAAAAATTTAAATGAAATAAATTCTATAACTTGTAATTCAATAATATCTTTTATGTTAAAAACTATTTGGCTCTAAAACAATCAATATCCTAAATGCCTAAATATTGATTTAATTTACTTCAATAATTATATCCAGTTTTCTTATTTTGTTTACTTCGTTGACGTGATGCGTGCAATCGGTATAACAGAAAAGTTAGTATGAAAAATAAATTATAATATAAACACAATCAAATACTAGAAGCATTTACTTATCTATTTATAAAATATTGGTACTAAGATCGGTTGTTTGTTCAACGAGATGGAGACATTGATAGAGTTTTCATTGATAAAACTGATGCCAAGTAGGTACATGATTTTTTAGTTATTGTTTCGGTGAAGATAGATCTTGGTCTTATTATGTGTAAGAAGAGTTAATTCTTGTGGAATTTTCGCACGTGAACGCCGTTATTAAAAGCGTGGTTTCGCTGAACTGGAGGCGTCGGCAATTAGCAGCGGTGTGGCATTTAGTATACTGTTTTACAATCTATCAGTACAAATGTTTACGACTGTAAATACTTTGTTGATGTGACCATATTTACGGAAGTTGCTGGTTATCTTAGAATCCATTTTAATAATCAATAACTACGCAATTAGCCATAAATATTTATACATAATTTGTATTTCCAAAGCATTTTGATTCTATATTTAAAACAATGAATTAAATAGAAAAATTAACAGTCCCTAGTATCAAATCAACTGTTGCATTCTCTGTATTTAATCTGAAGACATGAAATGAAATATCAGCGGCTCCTCTTTACGGTCACAAAACACAAACTCACAAAACGTCGTAACAACAACGCCACCACCTCCCCGCAGCACTGCTTCTTGCCCACCCTCCAACTTTTCCGAAGCACGCGTGTCGCAGCCCTCGCTCATATGTTAAAAGCGAATGTTCGACACACCGACTCTCTAGTTTAGGGGTTGCTAGGCCTTACTTTATATAAGCTTATGTTAGGTTATTATCAAATATGTTTACATTATAGTTATTATTTTTTCTTTCTCTTCCAAGTTGCCTGTTTCGTGTTACACGAATCGCGACAATGTGTTGTTACGATACATAATTACTATTATCTTTGTGAGGAGTTTTAAGCTATTGTAAATTTTACAGAAATAAAAAATGTTGTGAAAATAAATTATAAAAAAGTGATATAAACAGTGAATCTTTGTCTTTTATTTGATGACCAGGGGATCCCTTTAGATAAGGTTCTAAAACTATTAAAGAGTGCTATTAACTCAATGGGCAATCGCGGTTAAAAGCAATAACTGCTTATTATAGGAATCATGAGCAATCAATGCCCAGCTGGATTGAGATAAACGTAAATAACCGTGCTGATAAGTGTAATATTTATTTATTATTATTATGGTACACATACTTAATAAAATACATAAAGTTATGACAAAATTAAAATCCGAATACACAGTATGCTGCTATTTCTTAAGAAATTTCATCCAGCAGACCTGCTCTTTCAGCTGATGAATCATCGAAGACTGCATAATGTGTGTTATACAACAGTAACGGAAATAGTATAAACATAGCAAAGTCACAGCTTCTTTGGATGATATTATAGAGGTATGAGAAACAGGGTGTAAAGTTCAGTCATCCTCCCCTCCATAGAACAGGGAGGATCATCCGATCAGGCGGGTGTTGTGTCTGGCGGGCACTTGATCAACTGTTGATGTTTGGAAGTTTTATGAGATGTAAAATCCGTGTGATGGCGTGTCAGACTTTTACGGACTAAAACCCACCCGTGTTTCTTCACTTGCCTGTGCGCCAGGGCCACCGTTTCTTTGTTAACCAACCCGCAACCCTAACCCAGGAGGCATCGGTCTTCGTGCACCCCGTCACGATGTGCTCCGTTACACGTTGTAGATTTATAAGAAAATACTGATACAGGCCTTCAATAGTCTATGAACGAGAAGAAAATTTTACTAGGTACTTTACAGATGTAACAAAGCCGCTTATACTACTGATAGAAAGAATAGAGAAGAACGATTGTTAAATTATACGAGGGTAATGAAAATACTAACGAATGTTGGCAATATCGAAACTGACACATACACAACAGAAAGTACTGGAAAGCCATATTATTAGCATTCGATAACACTAGTAAATACAAATCATAAATGACGCACAATCAAAAAATTTAGACAATGTCAGGCTAGGTATTTGTTGAAATAATAGGATGAAGGTCCGTAAATATAAAGGATTTGTGAATAAAAGAGAGAAAATATATGTTACTGTCATGAGTGTTTATAATCAAGTAACTAGGTAATACAAAATATTATTAGAATATAGAATACTTAAAAAGAATATTCCGAAAGAAGAAAACAAACTAACAAATAGGTCTGCACAACATTGATTAGCCAGTATCTACAACAGCCGCCCTTAATCGATGTTGTGCCTAACAAACAAAAAAAAAAAGGTTAAGTTTAAAATCCTAAACTAATTGTACACCCCTTGTGTAATAAAGGCCAGAGAGGCTTAATGAGTACATCTGCAGGCATACCTATCACTACTTTTAACATATTTTAAGATAACAACATTGCTAGACACCTTTTCTTTAATAAAGTGAAACCTGGTATCAATGTGCTTCGTCCTGTTGTGGTGAATTGGATTTCGAACCAGATTTATGGCACTCTGGCTGTCAGAACCTAAGTTAACTGAAGAAAGTTTACCTGTTATCTCATAGATAAAACGACGTATCTGAGTAACAAGCTTCCTTCGTGGCAGACGATAGTGCCATATATTCACTTTACGCGGACGACAAAGCAACAGCGGGCCCAATCAGCATCGCAAAATCCTCCTAATCCTTTTAAGGATTCTCCACTTCTCCTGTAAACCAACGAATAGTTTATAGTACCCTTCAGGTACTGTAGAATCCTTTTGGTAGCATTCCAATGTTCTTTCGTAAAGCATGTTATTAAATTGGTTCAAATAGCTAGTTGTAAAAGCAATATCTGGGCGAGTATTAACACTGAGATACATTAGGCACCCTATTAAGTTTTAATAGGGATAAGACTCACCAACTTGGTCACAAACTCTCCTCTCCATACATTTTTTTATGTAAGGGAGTATTCACTGTCTTACATTCCTTCATATTGAATTTATCCAGTAAGAATAGGATGTAATTTGACTGGTTTACTTTAATTTTCTTAGAATCATATTGAATTTACAATCCTAAATATGATTTTAATATTCAGAGATCTTTTAGTGAAAAATATTTCCATAAATCTTTCTTAACAATATCAAATGTCAAATTAGATTTAAAAAATACAATTACGTCATCAACAAAAATACTTAATAATACGAGTTCCTGTCTAAAGAGTTTAGTATATACACAAGGTTCGGAAGGAGTTACTGTAAAACCTATTTTTGAAAGCGTTTCGTTTAACTTTTTGTTCCAAGCTGGTGGTGTCTGTTTAAGGCCGTATGGTGATTTTCTTAACAGGCAAACCTTGTTTTCCTTCCCTTTTTCTGTGAAACCAAGGGACTGCTCTATAAAAACTTCTTCTTCTAAATCGCTGTTTAGGAACGCGGTATCAACATCCAAATGCTTCATTCTTAAGTCCAACTCTGCTGCTAGTGCAAATAGAGTACGCAGCGAAGAGTAACCAATCACAGGTGCAAAAGTTTCATCATAGTCAATTCCTTTCACTTGATTAAAACCTTTGACAATCATTCTTGCTTTATATTTAGTAATGTTTCCAAAAGCGTCCCTTTTAATTTTATAAATCCATTTGCAGGGTATAACCTTCTTCTTAGGTCTATCAACTAGATCCCACGTATGTAGTTTAACCAAAGAATTGTACTCATCAGCCATTGCATAATGTCACTTTTCAGTATCATCAGCATGAGTAGCTTCGTAGTATGTTGATGGTTCATCTGAATTGACTGCTGACACATTATAAGTAAGGAAATCAGGTGGTTTTCTATTTTTTGAAGGGTACCTCTGCCCAAAGATAGGCTGTTCCATTTCCAAACTTGCTTACTCTACATCGGCTCTAGGAAGCATCGGCTCATGGAAATCATTATGCTCTTCCATAGCTGCCGTTACTTCTCGTCTTACTAGAAACTCCGGTGAAGATGGTTCAGCTGCATGATCGGCACTCTCAACACAGTCATAAAATTGATAGTCTTCAGTCTCAGACTCCTTTTCTTAGAATAATGAACTAAAGTCTAACTGTACTACAAGCTTAGCTTGCTCCTGCTTCAATACTGTAAAACTGTTTTCAAAAAAGGTTGCATCTCTGAACATAAAAAATTGTCTTGGGGCAGACGGATCCCTAAAAATATAAGTATTGGGATTTTCAGAATAACCCACGAAAATCGCTTCCCTTGCCTTTAAATCTAACTTTTTTCTGTGACAGGAGGGTAAGTGGACTAGTACTCTGCATCCAAACACTTTTAAATGACTAAGTTCGCTTCTAGGACCATACCACCTGTCATATGGGATTTGCCCACGTAACGCTCGATGAGGTGACCTATTTTTTAGATATACGGCAACCTGAAAAGCGTCTTCCCAGTAAGCTTTAGGCAATGAGCCTTCAGCAAATAACGTCCTCGCCTTCTCGAACGGTGAGTTCGTTCGGCAACTCCGTTCTGTTGTCGACTGTAGGGTGTTGTCGTTTGACGTTCGATACCGTTTCAATTAAGGTAATCAACAAAATCTTTATTAACAAACTCTTTGCCACCGTCAGTCCTAATCGCTTTAACTTTTTATCCAATTGATTTTCTATAAATGTTTGAAATAGACAAAATTTGTCTTTGACCTCAGTCTTTGAAGAAATAAAGTAAGCAAACACTTTCCTTGTACAATCGTCCACCAACGTTAGCATATACTTATTTCCTTGAAAGGAGGTTGTAGACATGGGTCCACACAAATCAATATGAACCAGTTCCAATGGTGAAGTAGCTCTGTTAAATGCTACTTTTTTAAAAGATTTTCTTGCTAGTTTTCCTTCTACTCAAGCAATGCATTTACTTTTATCTACTACCTTAAACTCTACGCCTACCTCGTGATTCTTCAGTCGGTTTATGCCTATACGACACAAGTGTCCTAACGTTTTATGCCAAAGTTGGTAACTATTCTGACAACCAGAGTGCACATCATCCTGTGTCAGGTAATTATTTGCTTCGTAATCGGAAACATTCACAGTACCGTCAAGTACATACTGTCCACCACAGGACGAGGCATGAAGAACAGAATCCCCTGTAAAACGAAAAACATTATCTTTATAAAAATTACAACCATTTGTGTCAAAAACACATACCAAACCCTTATCAACAGCCTTTTGTACAGACAATAGATTGGCTTTCAAATCGGGTACGAAAGCAATATCGCTCGATCCTGTTGATTACATTTTCTGCGGTATTTATTGAAACATTACCAATTCCGCAACATTTAATATATTCTCCGTTCGGAACGGTAATATCACCTTTTTCTATTATCTCTAGATCTTGAAACCAGTCACGCCTAGAACTCATGTGTTTAGTATATCCCGAATCTACGTATCAAAGATCCTTGTTTGAGGTGCCAGAAGAATTAAGAGCTATCAACGAGGTATCAACAGCATTGGCATTTTCCTTCTTGTTCCTCAGTGAACAGTCTGGTCTCTTATGTCCGGGTAGTTTGCAATCATAGCATACTGTATCCTTCTTCTTGGCTTTAGATTTCAATTTTGTGCTATATACTGAGTCTATTGGTGTAGCTTCATTTTTGGGCATCTCATTTAGCAGTTTAGCCTTAACTAAATCAGTCGTTACGTCTTTATTACAATTCTCTAGTGCCATTATAAGAGGCTCATATTTTGAGGTGAGACCTCCCAAAAGTATAGCTGCAATTGACGTATCTTCTATGATCTTATTATCTGTATATTAACTGCGTAGATATACAGTTCAATGTTATTAAAATCTGACAGACTCAATCTGCACAGTTTACGTTCTAAAGCTAGTCTTCGTCTCATGCCTTTATCCTCAAAAGGTTTCTGCAAAGATTGCCATGCTTCTAATGCGGTTTTTGCACATCTAACGTGTATGATAGCTGCGCAGTCTACCGTTAGGCAAATTTTTGCAAGAGCTTTTGCGTCATTTCGTACCTTGGTTAAGGCGGGAGTCGTTTCACCATCCGGATAACCACTTACTGTTGCCCATAAATCCTCATGTATAAGGTAATTCCTCATCTTGAATTTCCAAGTAGGATACCCATCTCTATTTTTCAGCCAAAATGATGGAATAGAAGATGAATTTGACGAAAAACATGACTTGTTCGCACTTGCCAGATCTCCAGATTCGTGTGACATAAAAATTATTTTTGGACACACTGTTTCTCTTTTATCACAAATTTTATACTTTTATATTTTATCTGCCCGTATCCTCACACTCGTGCTGATAACGTGTACAAATAATAGGATGAAGGTCCGTAAATATAAAGGATTTGTGAATAAAAGAGAGAAAATATATGTTACTGTCATGAGTGTTTATAATAAAGTAACTAGGTAATACAAAAAAAATAAAATAAAATATAGAATACTTAAAAAGAATATTCCTAAAGAAGAAAACAAACTAACAAATAGGTCTACACAATATTGATTAGCCAGTATTTACAACAGTATTGATTTGTGATTAAGGAGGGACATCCCCGTCCTTAATCATAAATCAATACCCAGCTCGCTATTACGCTTGAGGAAAAAGAAGAAATTGATTTTATAAACAACAATATCTATCGGTAAGTTTCAAAAGTGTCTTTTGTAGCTGATTATATAAATAATCATTAACTTTTAGAAATTACAGATAATATCTTGAACGTCAGCTGCAACCATTGAAATAGTACCATTGACCATACCCAAATACGCTAAGGACACGTTGTCAACGGCAGTCGCCGACGCGTCAAGGTTTGCAGTTGACTATGTCGTCGAAATGTGTCACTCGTGCATATGCTTACTGAGACCTACCTATTTGAGCATAGTGTATCACAAACAAATCTATAAAACTTTAGCAAACGTTACATAAATATGACCAAAGAATTAACATAGCGTAATCAACAAAGAAGATTAAGACCTATCCATTACGTTGAAATTGAATTAATTATTTACGATGATCCAATTCATACTAAGACAACTATAACTTAATTTACACTGAGTAAAGAAACGTCCAAGTTCAGGACGAACGTTTCTATACTCCAAGAACTCGGCATATTAGTACAGTCCCGTATACTCGAGCTTTTCTATCGCGTGTCAAGGCGTAATAATAACTCCATAGAGCTTTTGGTCGTCCAGGGCAGAGTAGAAGGGAACAGACCTCGTGGAAGGTCACCGATGAGGTGGACCGACAAAATCAAGTCGGCACTGGAGGGACCTGTAAATGAATGCTCCCGACTGTAGTCCAACCGAGATAGATGGAGAGACATCGTGTGGCGAGCTACATCAACGTGTAGAATTTAGTCAACCACGGCCGTTCTGTCAAAAACGAAACGAAGAAGAAGAAGTAAGAAACGTATTCAGTGCAAATCTGTTAGTCGTTTGTACGCTACGATTTGTCAAACGCCGACTATTGTCTCAGAATTAACTTTAGAGGTTAATCCTGAATTAAGTCTTAGACTGTATCCATTTAATTACAGGCAATTTGTATTGTAAGACTAACAAAGAGATGACTTTCCATAATGTAGAATGCAAATTTCGATGACATTAATATCCTTTTTCATAAAGTGAAGTTTTAAATGGAAAGACAATGTTATTAAGTCTACGTCTTTGGATGACTAATCAGATTAGTCATACGATATTATCTGATATTCTATTGATTATCCTTGATAAGTTTTACTGATATGAAAATTATCTGCTGTAACAATATTAATTGATAATCATATTATACTTATGAGAAACAAAAGGATTCACACTTATTAGGTGTGGTAAAGGAATGGTTAACGTAACGTGTATTTGAGACACCATCAAGGTTTTATTTGCGTATTGTGAGAGCGATTCCCGCACGGAGCAAATATTTGTATGGCCTACAGGTAGTTGGTCGGTGTCTGGCTGTTTGTAAACGCATCCACAATACAGGAGTAATTCCTTGTGGGGCAACGTTTATAATTTAAATAAAAACCACTGATTATAATAACTTGGCGGTCATCATCATCATGGATTAAGATATACAGAAACAACACATTTTTTTTTTTTTAATACAAATTTCCAGACTAGTATTTTCTCCCGCATCATGGCCGTACCATTACACAATTTTATATACATATCTATGTTGGAATTCCGATAACAGATGTAAAACATTACATTAAGTAATTAATATACAAACTTGGAATAAAATAAGCACCTTTTTTTGGGATGGGAAATCATCAAATGTCTTCTCCCGCTCTGGGCGGAACGGAAGGGCGTGACAGACTTTTACTGACTAAAACCCACCCGTGTTTCTTCACTTGCCTGTGCAGCGGCCAGGGCCACGGTGTCTTGTTTAACCAACCCGCAACCCTGACCCAGGAGGCATCGGTCTTCATGGCCCCGTCACGATGTGCTGACATTTCTTTGAGGCGCGCTTGAAACAACGCGCCGTCGACTTGGGCCTGGTCCGACCGGGCGGCGAGTTGCACACTGCGTTTGTATAAAATAAGCACCTTAGAAGTAAATATGAAAAGGTGATGCAATGTTTTTGTTATCAATCTATTACATTAGAATTACAATTTTATTGAAATCCAATAACGGGAATCCTACCGACGTAACGGTAGATTGGCCTAAATACAGTCATGCAATCGATTCAAAATAAAAGTTCACTTCCATACGCGACTCGATAGAACATTGATGAATAGATAATATAATCGATGTAGATTGTAAAAAGATGATATCTATCAACATTGAGATACAATTGCGTCATTAGAGAGGCACTTTACTTTCATAATCGATTGAACCTCGGTTTTTGAGAATGACATTGAACATACTAAGCTGCGAAAATAATATTAATTATATTGAAGACGCATATAATGCCAAGTATTGATTACTTTGGATCGGAATTCATTCATAATAATATTTCACAACTATTGTAAGGTGACGCCATTTGTGTGCTTCTGAATCAATTACAGTCCAACCCAATGTCGTTGAAGCAAGGCAGTTTTCCGAGAGCTCAATCGAGAGATCCAGTCAACTTGCGAGAGTTAACTGTGCACCTCGTTCTGTGACGTCATTCAGACGGTACCGTTTGTAAAAACTGAGAATTATGTTAAAAAAATATAAATTACATTTTGTTTTTTTATGTTTATAAAAGGTCGTTTTGATGATAAAGCGTCATAATACTATATTCTCGCCAAGCTCCATAAAGAATAGAGATAAACAAACCAATTTAGGGTTATCACAACTCACGTTTTACAAATCTCCCGTTATTTACATGATTATCGACTTTGAGATGTTAACTATTTATTAACAATTCCTATTGCAGCATATTTCAATAGAATCATTAAAATAACATGCATAATAATTTGGTATTTCTAAAAAACATTAAAAAGTCGACATTAGTTTTACGTCATAGCCCTACAAAAAAAGAAAGATGGATGAAATCCAGGTATTAAATACTTATAACATATTTATGTACAAAAAAAAAACTATTATGAAATTAGCTTAAATGTGTGTCATAATCCATTCCAATCGATTAAGCGTTCTATGCAAATCATAAATATCTAAACAAATAAACTGTTTACACTAGTAGGAAGTAGGATCATTACTTTTATGAAAATCATCTATCTAGAAAAGGTTGTTAACATCTGTCTTTTAGGCGTAAACTACTCGTTGCCTAGCAACGGTTTGTTTACCTCTGTTCTTAATCGAATTTGGCCGATATATAGATCATTTTACTCATGACGCTTTGCAATTAAATTAATACATACGGACTGTAATATAATGTTGGTGCAACCAACAGGCTTCACTAACGTAAAAAAACAAAAACAAACTTAATAAAAAAAATTACTCAACAAAGCAAAAACTCCACAGAAACAGTAATAAGAACATGGGATTTAAACTGTATTTAGACATTTGTAACAAAGATGCTATCGCTACTCATCACTTACGGCGAATGCGCCGCGCGGGGAAATGGGAGACGGGGCAAATTGAAAAACCAGCGAGGTGCACAGTTAACTTGCGCGAGTTATACATAGTTTTAATGACGAGTCGTATTTTTGTTCTTCTTCTACGGCCGTCCAGTCAGTCTCGCTTAATAGCAAACGGCAATGCAGCAGGCGTAGATAGATATGGTGGGATAAACAGAGCACATTTTGTTTTACGGATAAGAAACCATCAAATGGACCACTCTCATTCTGGGCGGAGCGGAAGGGCGTGTCAGACTTTTACTGATAAAACCCACCCGTGTTCCTTCACTTGCCTACCAGGGCCACAGTATCTCTTCTTCCGAACAACCCGCAGCCCTGGCAGTGCTTAACACATTAAGATACTACAATCTGTCAAATTTCATTAATAGATTTTCAATTTTATAACAAAGCATTAAGGCTGAAGGTTGAGTGGATATTAAACAGTTTCGGGTAGCTTGACCTACTGTCGTCCGTACAATTAATTGTTTCAAATCCAAGTATTTAAGTAATGATGATAATATTTCTGAATATTTGGCTCATTCAGAATATCTTTGTCTTACTCCCAAAGGGTGCAAAAATAAAGAACATTATGCATAATCAGCCTATAAGGTTCCCACTCCTGGGAGATCCATCCTCTCGGTTAGAGGGAGTGGGCCCACGCGGGCCTAGTGCGGGTTGGTAGCTGTCACATGTCTTCGAAATTTTTGCCTCTAAGACTTGCCGGTGGTAATGAAATAATTTACACAAAGTAAAAGCTCCTGCCCCTGTAGCCAATGTAACATCACTTCGTAGCGAAGCGAAAGCGAATACCAAACCAACCAATGGCGGGTTCGATTGACCACGTGATTTATCGCGTCGCGTGATCAATCGCTTTCGTTATTGGTTGGTTTGATATTCGATTTCGCTTCGCTACGAAGCGATGTTACATTGGCTACAGGCCCTGACGGGATTCGAATCTACTATATACAAATTGTAAGTCGCTGCCTATACTACTAGGTCACCGCTGCCCTCTTGACGAACTTTATATCTTGTAAAAATATTTCTTTATTATGCTGTTGATATAAGAAACAACGGCTGTCCTTTTTACATTTATAATGAAAACTTTCAAGGAAATAATCTCCTGTCTGACTAACTCGAAAACATGATCGTTCCTAAGAACAAATTTACCTGTTTCTTTATGTAATTGGACCGGTACCTATCTGCACCGACCCGTACGAATATATCGGGACCGAAATTGCTGTATCTTTATCCTTTAACCCTGAATTGAATTGAAGTCGTGCAAGTACCCATGCCCTATATTGTGTAAACATGATGACCCTGAACGAGTTTTTCCAAGTCATGTTCCGATGGTTAAGCCCTCGGAACATACGTGAGGTGCACATAAAATCATAGATTTTGACCTAAATCTGTTGTTATGCCAATAAAATTTTGATTGGATTTTTCAGAAACGTAAAGACACATATATTTCACATTTAGGTATGGTTTCCTGACCAGGTAAGGTTTGCAAGCTTTCCAGGCGTACACTATTAAATTATGATTCAATAATTTTAATATTTTGAAGAATATCTTTCTTTTTTTTCTTGGGAACTTAAAAAGCAACACTTATTTCAGGTAACCTAAAAAGACCCATACAGTATCCACACACAACACACCCACACACACACACACACAAATTACACAACATATAAGACAATAGTTACCGGACACAGCTATCAACATGCTTGCTAAAGCAATGTCTGATATATAAACCTCCCGGTAATCTTAGCCAGAACTGTATTGGAGCTGCCTCGCAGTCCGCCCACCAAGGACACACACTGATAGCCGATAGGTAGGTTAGAATAGGCATGCATCATTTTGGCGGATTAGCGGCAAAGGCTTCTTTCATCTGTGCCCTACCGTCCTGGCCTGGCTACCTTCTAGGCGATCTGGCCAGTACGTTATGACTGGCTCGGGAGAAGGCACGGCTCCCTGTCGTTCAGGGTTACACATGTGCTGTGTCGGGGCACGGCTGCTTCGGCAAGCACCTGTGCCTCATAGACAGGGAGCGGTCGTTCAATGCGGGGAGGAAGCGGTGCAACACACCCTCGCTGAGTGTTTAGCTTACGAGGAGCAGCGCCATGTCCGCACAAATCCAGTAGGAGGTGATCTGACGCTGCCGGCTAAAGTGCGTAGGATGGTCGGCAGCGCAAAGTTGTGGGACGCGGTGGTGTCCTTCTGCGAAGACATGATGTCGCAAAAGGAAACTGTGGAAAGGGAGAGGGTGATCTCGACTCCCTTCCCGGGCCGCAGAAGGCGCACTGGGCGCAGGGGGAGTGCGGACAACTCCCTTTTTGATAGACATGAGGCGGAGGCGCGCGCGAGTGTCGATATGCACCTCAGAGGTGATGCACGGGGTAGTTAAAAACCTCACTACCCCGTGCAGGAAACGAGGTACGGACAGACCGGTCCAGCACGAGTGTGGGGCCGTGGAAGAATCTGGACTCCCGCGGCCCCGCGCGCATGTGACAGCAGAGACACCGGGGTGGTTTTTGGTCAGTAAGAGTCTGATAGACCCCATCGCCCACCCCGGGGCGGCGGACATCCATGAGGACTTTCCACCCCAGATACAAAAAAAGGCATGCCTCATTTGATTGGGTGTGTTTGGCATTCTTCATGTTTAAAAACATTAATCTACGTGAGCACGATGTAGAAAAACGTGCACGTTAAAACAATCCGTTATAAAAAACACAAAAACAATTCGGAAATCAAAATAAGACAGGCAGCTACGATGAAGCAATATTATTATGTTACATTTATGTATTTTCTTGTTTATACTTCATTGGAAAGTCTACTTTTGTAACTAGCTGTATACGGTCGGACTGCAGCTTTGTGTACGTGAGATAACTCACGTAGAAACACACAGACCGCACCTTGGCCAGTCCTTTCCACCGTAAACTCCTTACATTCAGCATATTTATGCCATACATTATAGTTGAACAGTTCAACAGTCCGTTCAGGGAATTCTTCGTTTATCTGGGACGCGTTAACATAATGGGATACGGTTCGTGCCGTCGGGGATCTTAATATTCCGAATATTGTGTGATTCAGTATTCAAAGCAAGAGGAAGTATCTGGAAGGACATTGAGGTTTTGGTTTTGTAAACCTATTCTAGAATAGATATTTCTAGAAATAGAACTTTGATCGTTTGAGTAGGGGTTTGAGTATCCAAACAATCAAAGTTATTAAACTAGTCGTCTATTTTTATAAATTTGTCATTCTAAGACAATTCCATGGTCATTATGCTAAAAGGTCGTAATCTGCTAAATTCATAATGATTGATCAATTCGATAATTGATCAATCATTATGAATTTAGCACTCGTCTCGTTGTGGAATGGTGAAAGGATGACATTGCCGTGTTGCCATTAGTAGTAGTATTAAAACCCGTTAGTAGAAATGATTTTCTAAAAAAAACTACTACTTAATTTGAACATTTATCTATACTAATATATAAAGCTGAAGAGTTTGTTTGTATGTTTGTTTGTTAGCGCTAATCTCGGGAACTACTGGTCCGATTTGAAAAATTCTTTTTGCGTTGGATAGCCCATTAATCCAGGAAGGCTTTACGCTATATAACATCACGCTGCGACCAAGAGGAGCGGAGCATAACTAACTCTACGCGAACGAAGTCGCTGGCGGCAGCTAGTACATGATACACAGTTGAGAGTCAGTGATTGACCACTGGAAAGTCGTAATGACGCCATTTTGTTGGCAGATTACGAAAGTAGAAAAAATCTATCATTATGAGATCGATTATGAGATTCGAATATTCTGACACTATTGTAATAGCAGATTAAGGACCCATCTCCGAACATTAACAGCCATTGCATGACATCGGGATACTCGAGCTAAACACACGAGAAACTACAAATATAGTTTATTGACCTTCCACGAGACACGTGTTGCCTCAACAATAACATCAACATAGATCGCACGTGGTTCCTATAAATAATTGTATGCACTCTATGATGATAGTTACAAACTAGAACTTAAAGTCCAAATCACGATAAACTTTACTACTATTGATAACCCTATCCTGCACAATAAAATGCAATCAGGGAGAAAAGAGATACTGATAGAAATTGTATAGCGGTCCTTTTCTTTCAGCAAGTTGTTGTGATTGATTCGTAATACAAATGCAATTAGTAGATATCATTTATTAATGTTAATTGAGGCATCAATGGACCTAAAAGTATCAATGAGACAGGGACAAGTGTATGGGGTCAAAGAGATTCTAACTCTGTGATAGTCAGTTGGTGAATTTACCAATGTATTATAGCATTCTGTGATCTTAACCCGCGCATAAGACACGCTTTTCTGTGACATAGTCTATTTATACCCAGAAAACCGTGTCAGTCAAAACACTCAAAAGCTAAATCCAGTAGCACAACGCACTTAGAGTGCTATTGCGTCTGCCTCACCTCCGTAGCGTGTCATCTATGTTCACTGACGCACGTGCCTACTGCTAGCCAGTGTGGAAAATCCTCAATGGATGTCCGCCGTGCTGGGGTGGGCGACGGGGTCTGTCAGACTTCTACTGACTAAAAACCTCCTCGTTGTCTCTTCTATCACGAGCACGCATGGGGTCGCGGGAGTCTAAATTCTTCCATGGCTCCACACTCTCGTGCTGGCCCAGTCAGTCCGGGCCTCGTCATCCTGCCCCGAACTACCTAAGAGGCGCGCGTCGTCACTAGCGCGCACCTCCGCCTCGGGGTTCATCTGGTGGGGGCGGGGACTTGCCCATGTCCCTCACCTCTTGACCCATTCATGGGGGCCGGAAGAGGTTGTCATCCGCCCTTCCTCGGCGTCCGGTGCGTCTTCTGCGGCTAGGGAAGGGAGTTGAGATCTCCCTCTCCCGTTCCGCAGCTTCTTTCTGTGACATCACGTCCTCGCAGAAGGACACCACCGCGTCCCTCGACTCTGAGCTACCGACCATCCTCCGCACTACTGCCGGCAGCGTCAGGTCGCCTCCTACTTCATTTGTGAGGACCCATGCTACACACTCGAAGAGCGTGTGCTGCTCCTTGTCCTCCCCGCATTGGACGCAGTGGTGGCACCGAGTTCAATTGACTTACTTAAGTTCCTGTGTAGCCCTAGATGGGGCAGAGATCGTACATAGTGTGCCATCATTTCGTTGGGTATTGCGTTGGTTTTAATCTCGCGAATCTCTAGACCGAACGGAATGGCGGGCTGCTTTAATGCTATGCTGCTTAAGAACACCGCTACACAGACTCCGTGGCAGCTCCAACAGCCGCGAGACATGTCAAATAATATCATCCCAAGAAGTCGTCCTCTTGGTAGTTATGTATAGAAGACAGCACATCAAGCTACTACAATCTCTCACTTTTCTTTATTAGATTTTCAACCTTATCTCTAAAGCATTAAGGCTCAAGGTTGATTGAGAATGTTTTACAGTTTTGAGTAGTTGACCTGCTGTCGTTCGTACATATATCCTTTTCGTTGCACGTTGTCAATATAAACGTCTTAGAAGTTTAGTTATACGAACATACAATATTGTTATTCCTTGTCTTATCAATAATTATTAACATAAAATTGTGCTTAATTTTTCATTTGTTGCGAAACAACAGCTGTTTCAATACCGTATACTTACTTAGTGAAAATTTCCTTTCTCATTAAAAACGTAAACAACAAGTTTCATGCTGTCACATATGAAGACAAAGCTGAACAAACTCCATTTCATAATTAACAAAATAATTTTATTTAATAAATAGGTAGAAGTATAAACTCGTGGCTCGTGGTAGAAAATATTCTAAATTTCAATAAACTTCTCCTACTCTTGAACGAACCCACCCGTGTTCCTTCACTTGACTGTGGACCAGCCATCTTTTAAACAACCCACAGCCCTGGCAGGCATCAGTCTTCGTGGACCCCTCACCATGTGTTGATATCTCTTTCAGAATCGCCCTCTTTGAGGTGCGCGTAGAATAAAACCGCGCCGCCAACCGGTACCCAGTCCTTAGCACGCGGCGAGCTGCCCAGTGCTCGCCGCCCGTAATCCCCTACGCCTAAGCCTACGTAATCAGCCTACGGAGACTGGGTGTTAGATATTGTCTCCCCACCTGGGATGATTATGGAACCTCGGGTGGTCCAACTTGCATTTGGCCGTTTTTTGCAGGTACATACATTTTCCTTCATACCACGTTTGCGTAATTGCATTATATTTTAAGATACCTATAACTTTGAGGCTGATATTGAATTATTTGTAAATAATTATAAACTCTTTATCATTAAATAATTATACGACCTCAGTAAGTTACCAAGAATTTGTATTTACTTGAGATATACATATATTATTTCTTAAATCTTTTTTTTTTTTTTTATAAACTAGTGCTGCAATCGTTGATGGTAAAGCGCACTAGCTTATTAAGCCTATTCACTCAAAAAAACTGAGTGAATAGGAAGGAAGACGGCAGTTGAGCGAGGTGATGCAATGTTTAACCCAACAACACGACTAACGATGCTGCGCCAGAGGATGATCTGGAGACCCTCCACGACCAAACTCCCGACACAACAATATTAGGCACATCGTACCCGGCACACATCGCAACACAACTGCTCAGACCCGTCCTCCGTACGGCTTCACCAGACACTGTTATACTTAACTCCTGATAGTCTGTAGTTCGTACCTACTTTAATCTGTAACTTTGTTGATCTTGAAGGACTGCTTCTTTGATTTTTGACTAGGCTTCTTACCTACGTGTAGAATTTAAAGCCAACCATTATCCTTGAGGATAAACTGCCGTGATTATGTTATTTTATGCTTCAATGGTTAGTTTCTTGTTGAAACTTAGTCTAGCTGTCTGTTTCAAGATGAACCTGTCTAGGCTTTTCGCCATGGGCGTAGCCAGCGTTAGGCTCAGGGTGGGGCAGCAGCCAACCTATCCCCACTCCAGGTTTTTTTTTCTTTTTGTTTAATTAGGTACCTTATAGATCAGAGTCAGAGCCACACTGGGGCAAGCTGGGCCACTTGCCCCACGCAAGCGCCCCAGCTTGCCCCAGTGTGGCTACGCCAATGGCTTTTCCTGTCTATGTTGGGGCCGGCTTTCATCCTCGCGGACGTAGCTGAATACCAGGATTTCACTTGGAGCAGTCACCGTCCAATTACTGGGTGACGCGATACACTTTGGTAGAAATGGTTGTCAGAAATCTAACTAGCCGTAAATATTGCCACAGGTATACGAATGCTAACCGGCACCAAAGGTCTTACGGTGCTTTCAGAATCACCGAGGGGTTTCGATCGTAAATCGTGTGATCGTGTCGATCGTGGCGGCCTAGTAGTTAAAACACCAGCCTCTCAAGTATGAGTGTGCGGGTTCGATTTCAGGTCAGGCAAGTTCTAATATAACTTTTCTAAGTTCTATGTACTTTCGAAGTATGTATATCTTGGACAACAATGATGATTACAAGGTGAAGGAAAACATTTTGAGGAAACCTGGACTTTAAGTCTGAAATCGCCAAACCGCATTGAGCAAGCGTGGTGATTATGCTCAATCCTTCTCTGTATGAGAGGAGACCTGTGCCCAGCAGTGGGACGGTAAAAGGTTGAAGATGATGATGATTAGGGGTTTTGATATGTAATGGTTGGTCACTCATCCACTAACCGACTGGGGCAAATGTAGAAAAGTAACCGTTATATTCGACCAAACCGCGGATTTGGTCGAATATAACGGTTTTTAGGGTTGCGTATCCAAAGCGTAAAAACGATCGTAATTACTCGCCGCCTCCGTTGTCTGTATGTCTGTCTGTCTCATGAGCCGTGTTTGTTGGACTGTTGTTGAATTTCCACAGATAAAGTCAACATCATCTCAGCGTTAATCCGAGTCGCATCCGAAGCTTATTCAGCTTTGGAGTCTGGGGTCCGCTAAAATTTCCACAGATTGTATTTCTGTTAAAGTACTAAAAACGGAACATTTTTTGTTTTTTGTAGGTGGACAATAACGAAAATTGTTTTATTTATGGTAAACAAGATAAAAAACAAAAACCCAAAACTGTTGAGGGAAACATGCGTCACAAAGCATTATGCGTTGCAAAGCGGTTATCTTTCAGCATTATGCTGTGACCTTAGCCACTCACGTGACCAGCCACACGCCATGCACAAGGCAGAGCCCTAGCGCTGGTTGTCAGCGACGACCGGCGCCAACGTAATGACATCGTCCGATGCAGCAAACAATTATCAGGATGTTGAACTGACACAGCGTATTTAAAAAAAGTAACAATATACAATATGTAAAGAAAACCCCGTCGGACCCATAAGGATAATAAAGGTTAGGCAAACACGTGATCAAAAAAAAAATGAAATTTTACATAATAATCATAGTAATAGGTAACACTAATGAATCAAAATTCATTAGTATTATTACTATGATTATTATGTAAAATTTCATTTTTCCAAAGAATAATCTTTTTTTTCCGCGAATTAATTCCAACTTCCCCAAAATCTGGTAATTTTTTTTAAAGCAATAAAGCCGTTTTTTCGGCATTATTATGAGCGAATAGCGATGCGACCGCGTGCCGCGTGCCCTACCCCCTTCGACAACGCATTTATTTTCTACCGCACATTCATCTCCTTTTAGAAAAATAATAAAAAAAATTAGGGGTATTTCTTTTTTATTTAGCCCAGCTTTGTAGGCATTAGTGGAATCAGTTATCGATACCTAACAATACCTTCACTGATCGGTCAGTTTTCTTTACACTTTGTATAATAACAGATAATAAATAGTACGGAATCCCTTGTGCGCAAGTCCGACTAACACCTGGCCAGTTTTTAAGGACCCGTGATATTTATACAAAAGCTTTATAATTAAAAAAAAAAAAACTTATCGAAATCTATCAAATCATTCTCAAGATAATTGAAACGTTCAAGGCAGCTCGTCTCAGACAGCGTGATGCAATCACATTCATCTTTGGACCATTTAATTTTGTCATAAAACTAGTGTATATTTTTAAGCTCATTGGAGTAATTGATACACTCCTGAGAGGCAATTCTCGTAATTTACACACCAATTTTTCAATTAAATTCCATTTCCAAATCCAAGTTTTCCATCTCAATCAAATATACAATATGTAAAGAAAACCCTGTCCAATCCGTGAAGGTATTATTAGGTATCGATAACTGAGTCTACTAATGCCTACAAAGCCGGGCCAAACTTAAAAAAAAAACCCTAAAAAATAAATATTATTTCGCAAAAAGAAGTAACTTAAAACATGTGCGGTAGGCCATCCAGGCGCGGGCGAAGAGGGGCAGGGTACGCGGCACGCGGCCGCATCGCTATTCGCTCAGAATTATACCGTCAAAAATAATGTTGTCACTTTTTAAAAATTACCAAATTTTGGGGAAGTTGGAATTGATTCGTGGAAAAAAAAGATTATTTCAAAATTCATTAGTATTGTTACTATGATGATTATGTAAAATTTCATATTTTATTCGGTCATTTGTTTACCTAACCTTTATTATCCTTACGGGTCGGACAGGGTTTTCTTAACATATGTATAAAAGAAAGGAAACAATTAAGTACAACACTAAGCATTTTGAGACAGAGTGAACGTCTGTGTCTGTGCTAGTATTAACTGTTTTACAGGCACAGGTGCCTTCCTCTTACAAATTATTCATTTACAATTTGCACAGGAGTTTTGGTAGGCATAAAGACTTAGTTTAGCATTACCACTTATTAAAAATGTAAGCAAGAACTGGGTGTGTGTGGTTTAGGTGTGTGTGTGGCGTGTGGGTAAGGGTATCTGTGTGTTTGTGTGCTTTTTTGTAATATGTCACAGTACCAAGTAAATATTGTAGGAAGAGTTTAAATCAGAACTTAGTTTATTTTTTTTATCAAAGAGTTTTTCAGTCTCTTTATACGTTCTTCAAAATTTGATCTAATTAGACGGTGACGCTGCACAACCTGCCAAACAAGATCAGCTCCTGATCTTCCCTGATGAAGTGTTCTTGCAGCTGATAGATTTTATAAGTTACTTTGGGGTTACCATTAGCCTTCAGTGGTTATTTTTGGTCAAAATTACATTAGTCTTCAGTAAATTGTTCAGTTATTTCGGTATCTACAATATATTAGTTTAGCCATAAGGTCTTGAGGATTTTGCATTGCTATTTTATTAATTTATTTATACTTTAGCACCCTGTACAGAGGCGGATTTAATGCCTTAGGCATTCTCCACCAGTCAACCACTGGTGTTGAAGAGATTAGATGGCAGCTGCTTTAGTTGAAAACCATGACAAGGAAAAAAACCTTAACACTATTTAAACAAAAACTTAAATAAGTTATAAAATATGTAAAGAAAACCCTGTCCGATCCGTGAAGGTATTGTCAGGTATCGATAACTGATTCTATTAATGCCTACAAAGGCAGGCAAAACTTAAAAAAAAATCTCCTGCAAAAAAATAAATATTATTTCGCAAAAAGAGGTAACTTAATACATGTGCGTAAACAACCCCTTCCGCGGGCGGCGGGGGGCAGGGCACGCGGCACCTGTGACGTGGTCGCGTCGCTATTCTCTTATAATAACACCGGTGTTGTCACTTTTTTTAAAATTAGCAAATTTCGGGGAAATTGGAATTACTTCCCGGGAAAAAAGGATTATTTCAAAATTCATTAGTATTGTTACTATGACGATTATGTAAAATTTTATATTATATTTGGTCAAGTGTTTACCTAACCTTTATTATCATTATGGGTCAGACAGGGTTTTCTTTACATATTGTATATCCTTACATACTATAACCAAAATATATACTTCTCACTAGTTTTACTACAAAATAAAACTTTTGAGAGAGGTGTTGAGATGACTCTACCCTAATTGTTTAAAAAATAACTGCAATTTCCACTTAAATGCAAACCGACTGGTGGCCATCCTGATATCAAGAGGAAGCGCATTCTACAGAAGAATGAACTGAATATGAAATAAAGAATAAACAAAGTCTGACGTATGTGAAGGACAGAGTAGAAGAAGAATGTTAGAAGAACGCAGAGTCTTAGTGTGTGACGAACACACTTATTGGAAGTGAGCCACAAGATAAGAAGGAGGAGTGGGTTAGTTGAGATGGGAGAAATACGTGGCCAAGGCACGCAAATTTCTTCGCTGGCGAATGGGCATAACCTTTTTTTTTAATAATTATAAACTAGTGCTGACTGCAATTCCGCCTGATGGTAAGCAATGGTGCAAACGTTGATGATAAATCACACAAGTTTATTAAGCCTATGCACTTAAAAATCTTAGCGAGTAGGAAGGAAGAGGGCAGTTGAGCGAGGTGATGCAATGTTAAACCCAACAACACGACCAACGATGCTGCACCAGAGGGAGATTAATATGGAGGCCCTCCACGATCAAACTCCCGACACAATAACATTTGGCGCATCGTAGGTACCCGGCACACATCGCAATACAACTGCTCAGACCCGTCCTCCGTACAGCTTCACCAGACATTATGCCGGAACACGACGAATCGCTTGACGGCAAGACTTTGCCTGGTGGGTAACTTCTGCTGGCAGCCGATATTATGGCCTACCACCGAGAAAATCCATGCTTCAATAGTTAAAGTCAGCGTAGTGTGTCTATTTATTGCGTCTTATATAAAAGAGATGAGTTGTATCGCACATCGATTGGGGTCAGTGCTAATAAAAACACTTAAAAATCAGAGATTTCTAAGCAGCTAATAAAACCTTTAATGTTTAAATGCCGTAGCACACTTTTAGGTTTTATGGCATTTAGTTTCGTTCAGTGCGAAACAGGAAAGGTACATGATCGGTAAAATATGACCCAAAGTTGTAGAGGGTCTATATGTTTTTAGGAAGCCGTGATCCAGGACACAGTAAACTACATTCGCAAATCGAGTCTCACACCAATTTTTTTGTTTCTTACCATTTAGGATTAAGAGGGAACTCTAGTGGTGCTTTCCCTATACAAACGTATTCAGCTGTTTTCTTCGTAGATAATGCTTTAAGAGCAATTATTTTTTTTCTACAATTTTACACCGTGATTATACGTGCCCCTATCATATGATTTTTTTCCGAAACTTAATTAATAAAAGAAGCACGATACTTCAAAATCGCGAAAAATAACCCATTTTTAACTTGATGTTCAGATCACTATTAGACAAACGTGATGAGTTTTGGACAAAAAAGAAAATAATATAAGCAAACAAAAAAAAAATATATACGGACAAATCATACAGATTGAGCTAGCCCCAAAGTAAGCTCGAGACTTGTGTTATGGGATACTAACTCAACGATACTATATTTATAATAGATACATATATAGATAAACATCCAAGACCCAGGCCAATCAGGAAAAAATCGTTTTCCACCATGACGTGGCCGGGGATCGAACCCGGGGCCTCCACGTAGCAGGCAGGCGCGTTGACCACTGCGCCACGGAGGAGAACTACAAGACAACAAGGACAAGGACAAGGTATACTTTTCCCCTAAATTTTGATATAAAAATAATTGAGATCTTTTGTGTTTTGAAAAAGAAATCAGCGAAATATGAAACGTCTTTTGGTCAACGTTTTTGTAGGTGAAATCAGACTGAGCTGCAACTGTCCTTTTCGCACTTTACCGGGAGAGGTCGGAAACAGCGTGGCGGCAATAGTTTCTTCAAATACCTATTTTCCAAATTCCTCGGTACTAGAGTGCCCTCTTAACTATGTCGAAAATATTCTCATACAATTTTTTGATATTTGCACAACCTATTATAAAGTTTCGTACTAACGCGAGAGTTGCAAGCAAAAGTTGTGTAACTTGACCTCAAAGGTAACATTCGTTTTTACGATGGATAAAACAAATTCCGTCGGTTTGAACAAGGTATTAAGTTGAATGAAACTTGCTGACATTGTAGCATTTTCTCTGCTTATTGCACCGAATAATTTTCACGGTTTTATTTTAAATTGAAAACATACTTCCTTATTAACGGAGTTATTGTTTGGGAAATGTCTGAAAACCTGTCCTACTACGCTTATATGTAACCTACTAATTTGACAGTTAATACGACTGAAAGTAAGGAATCTGGAAGTAAATGTCGGTCACCATCGTTTTATTGTTTACATGGTATTTTGTCATTTCTGTTTTTTTTTTATTATTGATGATTTTGAATGAATTTATTAGCATTTGTTTGCTCATATATTATGAGAATTGTTTTTATTAATTTTTATACTTAATTATTTACAAATATTTGCCGACAAAGATGATCCAGTTCCTTTTCTATTTGAAAGTTTTGTATGTATATTTGTAACCTTTTCACGCAAAACGACTAAACAGATTTAATTAAAACTTGACACACAGATCGACCATGACCTGAGTAACATTGACATAGGTACCTTTAATGCTCAATCGAAGATGGAAATATTAGCAACAACTAGTTAAGCGATTCAGCGGCTAGATGTTGAAGATCCAATCGATTTTGATGTATGTATGTGAAAGCCCCAAGTCCAAAGGCCAACCCTTAGCCCAAAATCACCGACATAGCTCTCGCTAAAATAAAGTGGCAGTGGGCGGGGTACGTTTCTCGTAGAAACGATGGCCGATGGGGCAGTAAGGTTCTGGAGTGGCGGCCAAGTACCGGAAGATGCAGCGTAGGAAGGCCCCCAACAAGGTGAACCGATGACCTGGTAAAGGTCGTGGGAAGCCGATGGATGGGGGCAGCACAAAACCGATCATCGTGGAAAGCCTTGGGCTGAAGAAGAAGAAGAAGACATTGAAGTTTTGTTGGGACAACTGATAATTTTATCGCGATCACTACATATGATTGTCTCATGGAGAAAATGTTCAGTCAATTTGTACCACAGCCGTAAATTCTTCTACACTATTCTACTAAAAAGCTGTACTTTTAGTTTCTAAATGTAGCTTTTCCAAATAATAGCACAAAACGGAATAATTTAATTTTAATAATTGTTCACTCAGCGTAAAACATCAGAGTACGATATAATTCTGAAGATGTATTAGCTGGGTTATTCTGTAACCATTTAATCTTGAAAACATAGGTAAAGTAAGCATGGAGTTAGCTGAAATTCCAGCTAATGCAGCAGTTCGGCTATGGAATGACTTGACTGTGTGTGAAGGCGTGCTCAAACTCTGTCCACTTTTATAACTATAATATTAGGTCCTTCCATATGAAATTGGCGTTTTGTCGTACTGGCCACTTTGAACTCAAATATCTATTCTTTGGTTTAGAATTCTAAATTCAAATTTATACAGCTATTTACTCATAAATTTGTTTCTCGAAAACCGTATTTCTTTTGGTTTTTCTCTGCGTCATTGAGTTTACAAAATGGAAAATTTAAAAGTTCGCGCTATTTACGAATATGAGTTCCGCCATTGTACCAGTGCTGTAGAAACGGCTCGAACAATTAATGATGTGTATAGCAGTGGTGTCGCTGCAGAAAGCACAGTGCGTTTTTGGTTCCAACGTTTTCGTTCTGGAAATTTCAACCTACAGAACAATCCCCGTGGACGGCCGGAGACCAAAGTCGACAATGAAGAATTGAAGGCTATTGTGAAAGAGGATCCATCGCAAACTACGTCCGAGTTAGCTCCAGGCTGCAGTGTTAGTAATAAAACTGTTTTAATCCACTTGAAACAAATTAGGAAGATAAGAAAGCTCGAATGGTAGTTAAATAGAAAGCGCACATCACAATGGCTGAACCCCGGTGAACCATCCAAATTTTGCCCCAAGAGAATATTGACAAGAAAAAAGGTATTATTAGTCAGCGTTTGGTGGACTAGTGCTGGTGTGGTGCACTATAGCTTCCTTAAATCTGGCCAGATGATTACTGCAGATTTCTACTGTGAGCAGTTCATAATGATGGATAAACTAGCCGCTAAACAACCGAGACTGGTCAATCACACAAGGCCACTGCTGCTTCAGGACAACGCGAGAACACACAACAGACTGCCAGCTACCAAATTAGAGGAGCTCCAATTGGAATGTTTAAGACATCCACCGTACTCCTCGGACCTTGCTCCAACACACTACAATTTTTTTGGAAATTTGGATAACTTTTTGCAGGGGAAAAATTCAACTCCGATGGGGCATTTCAAACCGCCGTCAAAGATTTTATTGAATCTCGTCCTTATGTTTTTTTTTTTAGAAAAGGCATAAACGAACTACCTATGAGATGGCAGAAGTACGTAGATAGCAATGGATCATACTTTGATTAAATAAATTGTAATATTCTTGAATAATCCCAATTATAATAATTTTCTCGGTGGTAGGCAACAACATCAGCCGCCGGCATAAGTTACCACCCACCAGACAAAGTCTTGCCGCCAAGCGATTCGTCGTGTTCCGGCATGATGTCTGGTAAATCCGTACGGAGGACGGGTCTGAGCAGTTGTGTTGCGATGTGTACCGGGTACGATGTGCCTAATGTTGTTGTGTCGGGAGTTTGGTCGTGGAGGGTCTCCAGATCATCCTCTGGCGCAGCATCGTTGGTCGTGTTGTTGGGTTAAACATTGCATCACCTCGCTCAACTGCCGTCTTCCTTCCTATTCACTCAGTTTTTTTGAGTGAATAGGCTTAATAAGCTAGTGCGTTTTACCATCAACGATTGCATCACTGCTTACCATCAGGCGGTATAGCAGTCAAGCACTAGTTTATAACCAATAAATAAATAAAAAAAAGCATACTTAATATTATAAATGCTAAAGTAACTCTATCTGTCCGTCTGTCTGTCTGTCTGTTATGCTTTCCCGCTTAAACCTCTCAACCGATTTTGATGAAATTTGGCACAGACAATCTTTAGACCCGGAAAAATTTGATGTTCCTGAGGGAAATCTAAAAAGCGCGATATAACCGAACACCACGCGGGCGAAGCCGCGGGCGGAAAGCTAGTGTTTGAATAAAACAAGGAGCGCTCGTTACACAGTTTAATGGCTGGTCGCAGACTGATAGGCATTCGAAAAACAAGTACCCACACATTATAATGTATCATATAAATATATTATGTTAAAAAAATAAACGACTTTTAATCTTCCCATACAAAACGCCAATTTCATATGTAAGGACCTAATAAAATAACACTTCCTTTCTCCTTAAACATATGTATCATTATATTTTATTTGCCCTTGTATGATATTTACTACTGAATTAGATGTACTTATATATTTATTTAAACTAGAATGATATACTTTACGTACGGGCGGCAGCAGGTCAAGCTACCCCGAACTGTCAAATATTCCCAATCTACCTTGAGCCTTAATGCTTTAGGGATAAAGGTGAAAATCTAATAAAGAAATCTGACAGACTATAGTAGCTTGATATGCTGTCGTCTGTACATGTTTATTGTATAATCTATGTAAATAGTACACTGTAGACTACCTACATTATTTCTCTCTCCTTCTCCCTTTTTTTTGTTTCGTATGGTAAATCGTCAAATGACCTTCTCGCTCTGAGCGGAGCGGAAGAGCGTGTCAGACTTTACCGACTAAAACCCACCCGTGTTTCTTCACTTGCCTGTGCGCCAGGGCCACGGTTTCTTTTTAACTAACCCGCAACCCTGACCCAGGAGGCATCGGTCTTCGTGGACCCCTTCACGATATTTGAAATCTCTTTGATGCGTGCGTGAAACACAACGCGCCGTCCACTTGGGCTTAGTCCTTACCGGGCCTGAGGGGGCTGTTCACGGCATGCTTCGAGCAGGGTCAGTTCCCCAATGTGTGGAAGGAGGGGACCTGACGCTGCCGGCAGTAGTGCGGAGGATGGTCGGTAGTGCAGAGTCGTGGGACGCGGTGGTGTCCTTCTGCGAGGACGTGATGTCGCAGAAGGAAGCTGCGGAACGGGAGACGGAGATCTCAACTCCCTTCCCGAGCCGCAGAAGACACACCGGGCGCCGAAGAAGGGCGGCTAACGCCCTCTTCCGCCCCTCATGAATGGGTCCAGGGGCGAGGAGGGACATGGGGAAGTCCCCGCCCCCTATTCGATGGACCCCGAGGCGGAGGCGCGCGCGAGTGTCGACGCATGCCCCTGAGGCGATGCACGGGGTAGTTTAACACCCCACTACCCCGTGCAGGAGACTGCACAGGGTAGTGGGGTGTTAAACTACCCCGTGCATCGCCTCAAAGGCGCGCCTCCGCCTCGGGGTCCATCGAATAGGGGGCGGGGACTTCCCCATGTCCCTCGCCCCTGGACCCATTCATGGGGGGCGGAAATGGGCGTTATCCGCCCTTCTTCGGCGTCCGGTGTGTCTTCTGCGGTCCGGGAAGGGAGTTAGGATCTCCCTCTCCCGTTCCGCAGCTTCCTTCTGCGACACCACGTCCTCGCAGAAGGACTCCAGTGCCCGAGGCCCGGCCAGACCGGGTCAGCACGAGAGGGTGGGGCCGTAGAGGAATTTAGACTCCCGCGGCTCCACGCGCGCTCGTGATAGAAGAGATACCGGGGTGGTTTTAGTCAGTAGAAGTCTGACAGACCCCGTCGCCCACCTCTGGGCGGCGGACATCCTATGAGGATTTCCACTCCGAAAAAAAAATTAAAATGGTCCTTACCGGGCGGCGAGCTGCTCACTGTTCACCGTCCGCAAGACCGGGCCTACGGTGGCCGCGAGTCTGTCCTTAGCATTCAATCAAAAGGTTGTCTTTAGAAGGTCGCTGTTGGCGATAACACCGCCCATTATGTCACCCTTTGTATTTATTTTCTTCTGTGTCTATGTATTTATGTTCAGTAATCTATATGGTGTACATGAAAGAAAGAAAGAAAGAAAGAACATACATAATAAAGAGTATTATATTCTATTGAGGGATAGACATTATTCACAGTTCATTCCAAGTTCACTTCACCAAACTTTTTACGGTAAGATATTTACAAAATCAACCGGCAGTAAGTTCGACCTCAAATCTGACCGAAATGCGAATCTACTGATCCGTAAAACAACACGAGTAACTGATAACTGCAACAAGTTCCGTTGCTGTACAATTGCGAACCTTATTGCTTTCATTATAGAGTATATAGATTACTGACCATCTGTCTTACAATAACATATTATAGATCATTGACTGAAACCTGCCCCTGTAGATATGATATTATGTTTTAATTAGTTTGTTATCTTCAGGGGCTCCGTATCTTATTATTTGTGAGTAGATTATAGTGGAGAAGTAAATAATAAACAAATATTGTAATGCGTAAGTAAATTTGTCTGTTTGTTTGATACTTTTTCAGATTACATTTGGGTTAGTGCTGCAAAATGCGGGGTGCGTGGCAGAAAACCTCCCCGAGTGCTCAGTGGCTGCTGGTCCTCTTGTTGTTTCCTTGAGGGCGAGCAGACGCTGGGCCGGTGCACCCTGGGCGTGGACAACAATCTCTTCGTGACTATTGTGCAGGAGGAGATTGTTGTCCACGGCGAATTTCTGCCGGAGCGGAGGAGTCGCTCCCGAGGGCTCCCTATCTGCGCTCTGTAGCTCTGCAACAGAGCGCACGAATAGGCAGCGAGTTGGTGTAGACCGTGGGCCGTTGCGACAGCCCGCGGTCTAGGGGTCACGTCGCGTGACCGAGAGGGAGAAGACCGTAGGTTTCTCCTCAACCTGCGGTCTATGGGCACCCGTGGCGATTTTACAGCCAAGGTGTCGGGTGGTGGGTAGATTTAGGTTAGGTTAGTTTCGGTGGGTAGGATAGGTTAGGTGTAGGTAGTTAAGGGAATAAAAAATAAAAAAAAAATCAAAGAAAAAATATAAAAAATTTAAAAAATCAAAGAGAAAAGACATAAAATATAAAACCAAAAAAAAAATAATTAAAAATTCTTAAAATGAAAATAAAAAGAAAAATTAGTAGTAAGTTAGTCCCTAGATACCGAGCAGCGGGCGGTATAACCTGCACCGGAGGCATCCGCTGCCCTCGGGAGGATTAATACCCTCCCAAAAAGAGCGGCCGCATCGCCTTGGGGAAGCGATGTGCGTACCACCCAATATCGTAAATGAAATGTCCGAAAATGCGAATAATGTTTTGTCTTGCGATCCGGCTGACGCCCGGCGTTCGCAGGTGTCCGGGCCTGCGAATGAAAAATTGGCTTCCGAAGAACGCGCAGGGGTAGGCAACCAGGCCCCTGCTGTCGTTAATATTACTGGCAGCGATGATGGCAGAGTGGATGTGGACGAAGGGCCGCGTGGACTGTCTTCCGTTAGGAAGCGTCCACGCGACCTTGCTCAGAAGGGAGGTGGGTCGGCGGAGCTGACCTCAGAAGAGGAAGGCCTGCCGGCCCCGAAGGTGCCGACCATGAGGAGAGGTCGGCAAAACTCCAGAGGAGTGACTGCTTCGCGGCCGCGGAGGAACGCACAGGGTAGATTCGTCCGTACCCCGGCGGTCAGCGAAGCAGAAAGTGACATGGGGGTCACTTCGGAGGACCCTGGTGGCGAGAGTTGCGTCTCGCTAGGGAGCTCGAAGGCGGAGCTCAACGCCGCCAGGAGGGAGCAGCGCAAAGCCGTCGCGGCCGACGAAGTGTCGGAAATGGCCCGACGCGCTCGAGAGCGGCGCGCTGCTCTATCGGCGGAAGGGGGGCAACCGTCGGCGGTGGCCCTTAGTCAGCTGGCCTTGGACGGGGTGGACCTGGTCCTTAAGGTTGCCACAAAATCTGGCAACCTGAAGAGCACGTTCATTCGCGGTCTCAAGGAGGCTGCCGCGGACATCAAGGAGGCGGTTGGCACCCTCCTCAACACGACGGCCTCAGACGAGGTCGTTAAGTTGCAAGAGGAGAACAGCCGCCTCCGTGATGATCTGGAGGACCTCCAGCGACAAGTCGCTGCGCTGAGCGAGCAGCAGCAGCGGCACACGCCCGCCGATGCCGCTTCCGAAGTGGCCCCGGCTCCCGCACCAAGACCGGCACGTGGCGATGAGTTGAGCGCATCCTGCCTTGAGCGCATCGTCCGTATGTGCATGCTCGAGTGCGGGAGCATGGTTAAAGCCCAACTTGAGGCGCTTTCTCGGCGCCTCCCTGAGGAAAACCTGCGCCCGCCCCTAGCCGCCGACAAACGGCGAAGGGCTGAGGAGACGCCGGGAACTGCTCCTCAGCGACCTCCAGCGAGCGATCAGCCCACGACGGCCGGGTCTAAGGGTGAGACCTGGGCGACAGTCGTGGGCCGCAAGAAGGCCCGCAAAGCCGCTAAGGCCGCCAAGGCGGCCTCAGCAGCACCAGCGCGCGCCTCCGGTCAAACTGCAAAGGCGGCTCCGGAGGCTGCGCGGCGGACTGGCAAAGGCGGCCGCAAAAGCGGTCGCAAGGGACCGGCTGTGCGTGCCCCGCGTTCCGAGGCCGTGACGCTCACGCTTCAGCGTGGCGCTGCGGGGCGCGGCGTAACGTACCGCTCGGTCCTTACCGAGGCCAAGGCCAAGATCAAGTTGTCGGATCTTGGCCTCCAGTCCGTCACCATCAGGCATGCTGCCACGGGTGCGCAGCTGTTTGAGGTGGCTGGTGCTGCGAGCGGCAATGCCGAGAAGGCGGACGCTCTGGCTGCCAAGCTGAGGGAGGTCCTCAACCCTGAGGACGTCCGGATCTCCAGGCCGGAAAAAACCGCAGAGGTGCGGATTGCCGGTCTGGACGAGTCCGTGACTCCTGAGGAGGTGGTGGCGGCCGTTGCTCGAAGCGGAGAGTGTCCGCCGGGCAAGGTGCGGGCCGGCGATATTCGCACCGACGCCACCGGACTCGGTGCGGTCTGGGTTCGGTGCCCTGTGGCGTCGGCGAATAAAATCGCCGCAAGTGGCAGACTGCTGGTAGGCTGGGTTGCAGCGAGGGTTAAACTCCTGCAGCCCCGGGCTTTGCGGTGCTTCCGGTGCCTGGAGAAGGGGCACGTCCGGGCCAAATGCACCGCTGAGGTGGACCGTAGCGATCTTTGCTATCGCTGCGGTCAGCCCGGCCACAAGGCGGCCCAGTGTTCCGCGGCGCTCAACTGCAGCTTATGTTCGGCTGCAGGGAAGCCAGCGGGACACAGAGTGGGTGGAGGGGCCTGTGGCACGCCTGCCAGCAAGAAGGCCACCAAAAAGAAGAAGAGGAGCTCTAAGCCTGCCGGGGAAATCTCGCCTCCCCCGCAGGCTAACAGCTCCGCGGCCGACTCCCGGCCCAGGACCGTTTCCGAGGGAATGGAGTGTCAATAATGGCACAACTCCGTTTCCTCCAGGGCAACATCAATCACTGCGCCAGAGCTCAGGATCTTTTATTCCAGAGCATGGCGCAGTGGTCGATCCAAGTGGCTGTGGTCGCCGAGCCGTATTTCATCCCCGCCCGTGGCGACTGGCTCGGATGCATTGACGGCTCGGTAGCCATTATTGGCGGGACTCTGATCGACCCGTCCCGGGGCCGCGGCTGGGTTGCTGCGGTCTCGGGCGGCATCGTCATTGTGGGGGCGTATTTCTCCCCCAACAAGAGTCTCGCCGACTTCGAGGGGTTCCTTGTCGAGTTGGGCGCCGTCGTAGGCCGCTATCACCCTCGTCCCGTTCTAGTGCTCGGGGATCTCAACGCCAAGTCATCGGCGTGGGGATCTCCGGTCACGGACCCTCGGGGCGAGGTGCTGGCGGAGTGGGTGGTGACGACCGGTCTGGTCGTCCTGAATCGGGGCTCTGTATACACGTGCGTGCGGCAGAGGGGCGGGTCGATAGTGGACGTTACTTTCGCTAGCCCCTCTGTCGCCAGCCGTGTCCATGATTGGCGTGTCGCCGTGGAGGTGGAGACGCTGTCGGACCACCGGTATATCCGGTTCGACGTCTCCGCCCAGACCGCGAGCGGCCGCCATCCAAGAGCCCCGATTAACGACGGCCCGCGCTGGGCGCTTAAGCGCATCGACAGGGAGCTCCTCGAGGAAGCTGCCATAGTCCAGTCCTGGATTTGGGAGTCGGCGACGGACGGCCCCGTCGACGTCGAAGCGGAGGCGCTGCGGTTTCGCGGGGCGATGACGCAGATCTGCGACGCGTCCATGCCCCGCGTCCGCCAACAGTCCGCAAGGCGCAACGTGTACTGGTGGAGCGACCACCTTGCGCGGTTACGCGTCGAGTGCGTCGCGGCTCGCCGCCAGTACACGCGCTACCGGAGACGACGTCGACGGGATCCCGTCGAGGAAGCCGCGCGGTATGGGGTGTACCGCGCGGCCCAGGAGACTCTGTGGCTGGCCATCGGCGACTCTAAGTCGCGGGCCAGGGAAGAGCTGCTGGGGTCCCTAGATCGGGACCCGTGGGGGCGCCCCTACCGTTGGGTACGGGGCAAGTTGCGTCCCTGGGCGCCCCCACTGGTGCAAAGTATGCAACCCCAGCTGCTAGAGGCGGTGGTATCCACCCTCTTCCCTGAGCGGGCGGGACATGTTCCCCCGGCGATGGTCTCACCCTCAGCCACAGACTCTCCAGAAGAGGAGGGCACCGATGTCCCCGAGGTGACGCAAGCAGAGACGGGAGCGGCCGTGTCGCGGCTCCGGGCCAAGAATAAAGCGCCCGGACCCGACGGAGTTCCTGGCCGAGCTCTCGTCCTGGCTCTGAAGGAGCTAGAGCCCCAGCTGAGGGGGCTCTTCACGGCATGCTTCGGCCAGGGTCAGTTTCCCAGTGTGTGGAAGGAGGGGAAGCTGGTCCTGCTCAGGAAGGAGGGGCGCCCCGCGGACTCGCCGTCCGCGTATCGGCCCATAGTGCTGCTCGACGAGGCGGGCAAACTTTTTGAGCGTATAATCGCAGATCGCCTCGTCGGCCACTTGTGCGGAGACGGGCCGAACCTGGACGACAACCAGTTCGGTTTTCGTCGGGGGCGCTCCACCATAGACGCAATCATGCGCGTGAGAGCCCTGGCGGAGGATACGGTATCCCGGGGTGGGGTGGTGTTGGCGGTGTCTTTAGACATTTCCAACGCCTTCAACACCCTACCCTGGAGCTGTATTAGGGAGGCCCTGAAATACCATCGGGTGCCTCCCTACCTCCGCCGCATAGTAGGGGCTTATCTTGAGGATAGATGCGTCATCTATCGGGGACGTGACGGTGCCAGTCGGCACCAAATGTCGTGCGGTGTTCCACAGGGATCGGTCTTGGGACCGCTCCTGTGGAACATCGGCTACGACTGGGTGCTGAGAGGCGAGCTTCCGTCGGGCGCCGACTTGACGTGTTATGCGGACGACACGCTTGTCACTGCCCGAGGGAGCTCGCACAGGGAAGCGACGTTGATAGCCACGGCTGCGGTGTCACAGGTGGTGACCCGCATCCGGCGCCTGGGCCTGGAGGTGGCCCTTGACAAGTCGGAGGCCATGGTATTCCATGGCCCCCGGCGTGCGCCGGCGCCGGGATCACATATCGTGGTAAGTGGTGCCCGGATAGCTGTCGAGTCCACCATGAAGTATCTGGGATTGGTGCTCGACAGCCGATGGGAATTCGGACCCCACTTCCGGCGGCTGGCGCCCAAGCTGATGGGTGCAGCGGGCGCGCTGTCAACGTTGCTTCCCAACATGGGGGGCCCGAGCGCCGCCTGTAGGCGGTTATACGTGGGAATCGTGCGGTCCATGGCCCTGTATGGGGCCCCTGTGTGGGCGATGGACCTGACGGCCGGAACACTCGCCATTCTGCGCAAGCCGCAGAGGGCGATGGCCGTCAGGGTCGTCCGCGGGTATCGCACGATTTCCTACGAGGCGGCTTGCGTTCTGGCCGGATCCCCGCCCTGGGACCTAGAGGCGAAAGTACTCGCGTCATTGTACCGATGGCGCGAGGAAGAGCGGACACGGGGCTCCAGTCCGGCGCAGCGGCAGATCGAGCTGCGCCGAGGGGAGCTCCGTCAGGTCCTGGTGGCGGACTGGCGGCAGAGGCTTATGCGCCCTACCGCCGGCCTCGCTACCGTCGAGGCGATCCGGCCAGTACTCGACGACTGGCTCGGGAGAAGCCACGGCTCCCTGTCGTTCAGGGTGACTCAGGTGCTGTCGGGGCACGGCTGCTTCGGCAAGTACCTGTGTCGCCTAGGCAGGGAGCCGGACGCTCGGTGCCACCACTGCGTCCAATGCGGGGAGGACACGGCGCAGCACACGCTCTCCGAGTGTGTAGCTTGGGAGGAGCAGCGCCGTGTCCTCACAAATGAAGTAGGAGGCGACCTGATGCTGCCGGCAGTAGTGCGGAGGATGGCCGGCAGCGCAGAGTCGTGGGACGCGGTGGTGTCCTTCTGCGAGGACGTGATGTCGCAGAAGGAAGCTGCGGAACGGGAGAGGGAGATCTCAACTCCCTTCCCGGGCCGCAGAAGACGCACCGGGCGCCGAAGAAGGGCGGATAACGCCCTCTTCCGCCCCCCATGAATGGGTCCAGGGGCGAGGGACATGGGGAAGTCCCCGCCCCCTATTCGATGGACCCCGAGGCGGAGGCGCGCATGAGTGTCAGCGCGCGCCTCTGAGGCGATGCACGGGGTAGCTTAACACCCCACTACCCCGTGCCGGAGACGAGGCCCGGGCAGACCGGGCCAGCACGAGAGTGTGGGGCTGCGGAAGAATTTAGACTCCCGCGGCCCTACGCGCGCTCGTGACAGAAGAGACACCGGGGTGGTTTTAGTCAGTAAAAGTCTGACAGACCCCGTCGCCCACCCTAGGGCGGCGGACATCCTATGAGGATTTCCACCCCGAAAAAAAAAAAAAAAAGTGCTGCAAAATGCGCCCTGGGTACTTGGGATTCAGTGGAGAGGCGTGCGATGAGGCTAATTTTTAGCTGAAAATGGTCTCCAAAGCCTGGAGCACATGCGAAGTGTTCTCTAGGATGTATTTTGGAGAATGTGTGAGGAAATTGTATGATTTAATTCCCCCATCTCCATTCCATGATCGGTCGATCCGCACGGCGAGTTTCCACCCTTGCGTTGTTGACACCACAACCATCCGAACAAAGCGTTTCGCTTCTTCTTTTATACCGCGTACATCGAGGGACTGGAACAATTTGCCAGCGGCGGTGTTTTGATCGGACTATAATTTAAGTGTCTTTAAGTCACTATAGGTGCACTTAATAAACTAGCGCGCTTTCAACGATATCATCACTGCTTATCATCAGGTGGAATTGCGGTCAAACACTAGTTTATAATTGAAGAACAAACATAAGGACTTTTTAGAAAATTATTCTTGAAGAAGCGAAATGAATTATTGAAGTTTGTTTGTTTGAAAGAGCACCCGAAGCTAAAAAATAATCTATGGGTCGCGTGTCCGGGCTATTGCTTCAGTTTATAGGGTTCCGTAGTAAACTAGGAATCCTTATAGTTTCTCCAAGTCTGTCTGTCTGTCCGTCCGAGGATAATCTCAGAGACCGTTCGCACTAAAAAGTTGAAATTTGGTAGGTGCCAATATGTTAATCAATCAGGCCGATAAGTACTATTAAAAATTGAAAAAAAAATGTCCTATACACGTAAAGTCTGAAGATATTTGTTTTCTTTTCAACCCATTTTCAATGGTCAGGATGGGAAATCATCAAATGACCTCTCCCGCACTGGGCGCACCTACGATGGCCGGGAGTTCGATGTTGTCTCCCGATCAGGGCGGCTTCTGCGGCAGCTTAGAGGCGTAAGGGCGCTTGGATTCCCACTCCCGCACGTACTCCCCCTTCTTTCTCCTTTGCCAGCATCTCTGCTTCGCAGAAGGAGGTGACGCTTGCCATACACTCTCGTTGCATCGGCGGTGTCGATTCGGCGTTGCTCTACCCAAGTCGGGCAGACCTCCACAGTATGCTCCACCGTGTCCCCAGGGTAATCCACACAGTGATGACACCCGGCCTTTCCTTCCGCCTTATCTGGAACAGGAACCTCCCGAAACCACCGTGTCCGGTGAGGACCTGCGTCAGGCGGAAGGTGAGGGCGCCGTGGCGCCTCTCTAGCCACTCCTCTATCTAACCTGTGATATATTGTTGTATAAGTATTTAAAAATGAATAGGGGTTCATTGAATTCACTTTTTTAGAATGTTAATATTCTAGGAAATAATCGCTTCTAAAGTAAAAAGAAAAGCCTATCCTCTCTAACTTTGGAACCATAAGTTTAAAAAATATGAAAAAAACTTTCAAAGTAGAACTTAATAAAGACTTTCCAGGAAAATTATTTAGAACTTAATAGGTTGAATAGTTTTTGATAAATTGTACAAAATAATTTCTGAACTAAGTTTGTAATTTAACTGTATATGCAAGCATTTTTTTAAATAACGTGTATTTTTCTTCTGAAAATATTTCTTTCAAATAAAGGAATTAATTTTAAAATCGATTCACGCAATCCAAAATTACCACCGAAATTCCAACATACCTAACTTAATTTCCCGAGAGCTGGCTATACTTTGGGTTAATTCACGTTGTTAAGATTTTTCTGAGTTGACGGGATCGTGACGGATATGAACCCCTCACGACCCCGTCAACTCAGGAAAAATCTTGTTCAAAAAGGAGTTATGAATTCATATTCGTGAAATGATTCTAAGGTTCATGCCTCAGAATTGATGGAATTCATAACGCTTTCTCTAGCCGTCCTGTGTGGGCTCGTTTTTAGAATTCCGTACTTATAAGTATGTCCACTCAATGTACAACTCTTATTTAACTCCTCCAACATAGATACAACGACTCAATATACTTAGTGCACACGTATTGTGACGGACAGCAAACTACGGAACCCTACACTGAGCGTGGCCCGACACGCTCTTGGCCGGATTTTAGGATTCGGTATCAAGAAGGTAAAACGGAACCCAATTTATGAGACTTTGCTGTCCGTCTGTCACTAGGCTGTATCTCATGAACCGTAACAGCCAGACAGTTTAAATTTTCAGAGAATATGTATTTCTCTGACTCGCACTTGGCCGGTTTTTTTTTAATCTATCCTAGGCAGAGAAATACTACTACTAGGTTATGAGTTCAATAAGGAACTACCATCCTCATTAAACAAAAGAATATGAGTTTTATTGTGCACACACGTTCCAAATTCAAAACTTGAAGTAGGTATATAAATCACGATGCTTCAAAATAAAAGCAGAAGTGGTACGTGTAACATCCATCTTTTAAGGTGAGAGCTTTCAAACGTGGCCTTCGTTGAAATTGAAAAAGTTAGGTGCGACACCCACCGTGTTTTCTTCAGCAAACGTGGAGGCGTCAGATGTTTTTCGGAATATCACTAAAAAGTTTTTATTTTTGTGGAGGCTGCCTTTTCGTGTTTAGAAATATTTTAAAAGTTACATTCGGTTTGGCAGACTTAGGCAAGGGCACCAGAACCTTACCTAGTTTTATTTGTTTTAGCCTTCAAAGTGAAATGAACATTTATTTTGACGATGTGTTTGGCCCAGTGGTTGTTAAATCGACTACACAAACAAATATTTGTATTACCTACAAGTAGTTGTTCCGGATCTGGTTTCTTGTATAAGTGAGTTTAGTAGTTTGTAAACGAGCCCACGATAGAGTGGGGCAAAGTTTAAAAAAAACAGTAGGTATTTTTCCAAGCCAATATAACTTTCTGTTCATATGAAAGGTGAATCTTGTATTCAATTGGCCGTTACATCACAGCGGGTCTTATCAATAGTAGTATTCTTCTTTTTCCTTAAGGAAAGGCAACGGTACAGAGCCATACAGCCTGATCTTTAGCTTAATCTTAGTTTCACTTCTTCTTTTGTAACTTATCCTAAACTTATCCTATCTTAAACTAAGTCCTTTCGTTTCCCGCGTGAGACCGATTAGGAGGAGTTTAGCGTAAAGACATGATGTGGCCACTATGCTACAATATTTCACTGTTCTTTATAAATTATTCACTGAATGCACTTTTTACTGCATAAATCACGCGTTTTTATTTAGTACCTAAACGACAGCGACACTATAAATAATTTAAAAGTCCAACGTAAAATGAGCGTGGCACTCATCTTCGCTTTCCCGCCAAAACTCTCGGGCCTTATCAGAATACCAGCGCAGTGACATTTTTTTTGTTATAGAAGCATCATGCTTTAAGGGACACGAGCCTTTTGGCCTTGTATTGGAATTTATATACAACGTGTAACAAAAAGGGTATATACATACCAAGGGCATGGCATCTTTAGATGATATCAAACGATATCGGAAGGGTTTCAACTCAAAATAAAATACTCAAAAAATTGGTACCAAATTTTCGGTTTCGTGTGTTTCTTAAAATAAAATCATAACAAACGTGGCAGCACACTACATACGTTAATAACTACACGTTACCCGTCACGTTACTTGCCAAAATCTTCAATATCTCTGTCCGACTAGTATGATAGTAGCCTATCACAGGCGGTGTTTTTCCTCATAACTTCCTAACATAAAAAGAGATATGATTAAAAAACCCTTCCAATATCGTTTGATATCATGTAAAGATGCCATGCCTTTGTTATGTATATACCCTTTATGTTACACGTTGTATATAGTAGAATACTTTTATTCTGATTACTTATTTGTTAATTTTTTTATACAATATGTTGTTTATTCATTTTTGATTGAGTTTAGTTTAGGTAAGTTTTATGATATTTCTGTATAGGTCATTATGAAAAACACTTCAAGTCTTTTTTCTTTCATTTTCTATGCCATTAAAAATTACTACCTTGCATGATAACAACACGTGACCTAAAAAAGTCTTTCCAATATCCTCTTTACAAAATAAAGTAGATAAAAGGATTAAGTAAGTATGTATACATCAATGTATTTTTTTTTTATTTTAATTTTTCCTACTGAATGTAATCTTTGACTTTTACTAATCCATACTAATATTATAAATGCGAAAGTAACTCTGTCTGTCTGTCTGTCTGTCGGTCTGTCTGTCTGTCTGTCTGTCTGTTACGCTTTCCCGCTTAAACCTCTCAACCGATTTTGATGAAATTTGGCACAGATAATCTTTAGACCCCGAGAAAGAACATAGGCTACCTTTTATCCCGGAAAAATTTGATGTTCCCGAGGGAAATCTAAAAAGCGCGATATAACCGAAATTCACGCGGGCGAAGCCGCGGGCGAAAAGCTAGTAAAAAATAAAAAACAGACAATTTAAAGAAAATATTACGAGGTTCATTTCTTGTAAATTATCATGTACTTATGTTTTTATCTGCACGATGGGAGGCCTTAGTTTGCCCAGCAATGGACGTCTTTCGGCTGAAATAATGATGATGATGATGATGTGTTCGTGAAGAGACACGGGTGACACGCCCTTCCGCTCCGCACAGAGCGGGAGCGGTCATATGATGATTTCCCATCCAGAACAGCAAAAAAAAAAGATTGAGGCTTATGACAGACAGACAACGGAGCCAGAGATAGAGAATAGGCCAACAGAACCCTAAAAACAAGAACACAGCTGCCATTGTTCTCTATCTATTACGAACAAACGTATTAAGTCACTTCCTATTTATAAAACAGATACAACAAAAAATTATATTATTACGTTTAATAGTGAAACTATTAATTTGCATTCCACTGTAATAAATAGCGTGACCTCGATAAAATGTGGGAGATATATGTACATATATTCTTTACATCATATTTCTTGTTCGGAAACAAAACAAATTACCCTACGTAAAAAATATCATAAAATATTGTGAGAAATCTTTGCAATATCCATGGGTCAAAGGAGTTCCCCTGGGGAACTCCAAAGTTCTTATTATCGTCCCCTCAGATAGTTTGCTCATCAGTCAAAGTCTTGTATCTGCTCCAAAAAACGTAAGAAATAAGGACACCCATATTGATGGAGTTGTGAAAAAATATGTAATCCGCCATTTTGGACGGTTACGGCGGGCATCTTAAATTGATTTTCGATAAACATAGCTAAGAACACTTCCAACTAGCTCATCTTTCAAACAAAATCAAAATCGGTTCATACGTTCACGAGCTACGATGTTACAGACAAACACATACCCATACACAGCCACGTCAACATTATAACACCCTGTTGGTTTCACGTCGGGGGTAAAAACAGAAGCCTCTCAAATCAAAACTTTTAATTTGGTAAACTAGAAGGCCTCAAAAAGTTGAAGAACAAAATAAAGAAGGTTTTTATTTCCTTGCTTTCAAAATTCTTATTTTAACTGGAACCTTACAAAAGATTATTTGTAAAGACAAACAAAGTCAACCTAAGAGGAAATTCATCTAATTTTATGAATGTTCACACCTACTATAAAACGACCCGAAACTAATCTTAATCTATCAAAAATACGTCTAATTTCCCCACATATTTGACAAGTTTTTGACATTGGTTGTCTCTGCGATAATTTCAGTGAAAAGTTAGGAAAAATAAGCTTAGAATTGCCCAGCCAATGTTTTCAATAGTGGGAATCCTTGGTATTAGTTGGAATGATTTCCAAAATTACTTGTAGCGCTGCTGATATTTATACGCTATAATAATACAGTTTATTAAATTATAATTTGCTCTCTCAAATATTTTACGTTTGGATATAGTATATGTGTGTTAGATGTTCAAACAATTATAATATAATATTAATTTTGATCTTTTTGTTTCATTCCTATACTCTGCTCTACATAGCATCGTAAATTTTTGTTTTTAGTTATTATTATTTTTTTTATGTACACTCTTGCTTCTCCTATCCACTTTTGACTTTGTCAGAATAGTCAACATCGGCTTCACTTGCCATAAATAAAAATACATGGAATAGAATAGTTGAAATGACAAATTATTTCACCAAGTTTTTGCGGTGAGACGGTAAAGAATCACACTGGAGAGTTTTGGCGGGAAAGATAAGATGAGTGTCACGCTCATATTTCATTGGACTTTTAAATTATTTATAGTGTCGTTTACTAGATAAAAGCGGGTAATTTATGTAGTAAATAGTGCACTCAGTAAATAATTAATGAAGAACATTAAAATATCGCAGCATAGCACATCATGACTTTGCCTCAAATCTCCCTCGTAGACGGTTCACGCGATCGTCTTTTACGACTGTCATTGGTGATATCTGCCATTATTGTGAAGTAAAATTTTCGAAGTATTTCTTTAATTTGTGATAGGTGTTATTGGCAAAATTGTGATGTATCTTTCACAAGGGCCATTGATCAAGAGTTGAAGTTGATTCACACTGCTTGTGTGCCCAGTGTGAATGTAAACGAAGCGAAAGGATCGTAGTCGTTATGTCGTTTCTGCCAACCACAATGAGAGTTGACACAGTCAACCGATGCCATGTGTGAATCTATCTACCATACCTACCTAATAATTAGGGTTGTAACGGAGCTTCGCCTCCGCTTCCGTTACTGCGGTAGTTCCGCAAGAAATCGTATCTTCGCTTCCGCCTCCGCCTCCGCATAAATTTTGCGGAGTTATAACGGAGGTTTATTTACGTATTTATAAAATAAATAACGCGCAAGCTGCGACGCTCGACAACCGTCCGGCCGCGTTTGTGCGCGAAATGGTCAAGAATCAACTAGTGCGAGGCGGGAATGCGGCAAACACAATTTGTTTCTCCTTAATTTTCATTACAAGAAAGTAATATTTTTTTTACCAAGTATACTACTATACTGTACGTATTTAAAATAAAAATTTTGTTTTAATTAACCATAAATTTATTTTTTTTCTATATGTACTTTCACCTCCGCCTCCGCCTCCGTTAACCTCCGCATCCGCGGAGGTGAGACTCGTCACCTCCGCATCCGCCTCCGCCTCCGCTAACAAGCCTCCGTTACAACCCTACTAATAATCTTGTTAGACCAAGGAGACTAGTCTCCAGGACACAGGGAATCCTAGTGTAGAGGCTAGTGCTATTCAAATATTATATTGTTTTTCCTGAACAATAAAGTTTTTATTTATTTATTTTAATGAAAAGGATACGTGTGAGTTTTATTTATGTGTAAATAAATAAATCAATCATTATATATTTCTGAACACTAGTATTTAAATAAGGTCTTTAAGCATCCATTTAGGCCGAGCTTTAACACCAGTAGTCCGTAACAAAAAAAATCACGTGCCAGTTAATAAAGTCAACTCAATTTATTATTAATAATAGTGCTTTAGGTAAAGTTCATATGTTATAAATAAATCTATAAAAGTAATTAAAGTGTAGATAAACTGTCAATTTTTATTTATATCAATTGTAAAATTTAAAAAATAAACTAGAAAGATAAATATTGCACGCTTAACACACCATAACTTAATTGACATTTTGTTATCATAATAAATGAGAAATAATCTATCGGAAAACACTAAAATAATATTATTTTAGACGTAATAAGACAAAGTAAAATTTAAGACAAAGAAACGGGGTCGCAGCGGTTATTTTCCATTAGCAACGACTTGCATTAAAATACATTCGCTAAATAAGACTGCACTTAAAGTTTCACATTATGTTCGCTAGGAGACGTTTCAACGGCTTCTGGCTAAATAAAAACATTCTTACGAATAATAAAAGCGCTACGCTTACTCTTAGTGCAGTTGTATATATACAATACTAGCTTTCCGACCGCGGCTTCGCCCGCGTGGAGTTCGTTTATATCGCGCTTTTTAGGTTTTCATCAAATTTTTCCGGGATAAAAGGTAGCCTATGTCCTTTCTCAGGGTCTAAAGATTATCTGTGCCAAATTCTATCAAAATCGGTTGAGAGGTTTAAGCGGGCAAGCGTAACAGACAGACAGACAGACAGACAGAGTTACTTTCGCATTTATAATATTAGTACGGATGTAGAGAAAACCCCGTCCGACCCATAAGGGTAATAAAGGTTAGGTAAACACATAACCAAATAAAATATGAAATTTAACATAAACGTTATAGTAATAATACTAATGATTTTTGAAATAATTCCAACTTCCCCAAAATTTGGTAATGAAAAATAAGTGACAACAGCTTTTTCGACGGCATTATTATGAGCGATGCGACCGCGGGCTGCGTGCCCTGCCCCCTTCGCCCGCTCATGTATTGCCTACCACACATGTATGAAGTTCCCTCCTTTTGCGAAATAATATTTATTTTTTAGGGTTTTTTTTTTAAGTTTAGCTCGGCTATGTAGGTATTAGTAGAATCAGTTATCGATACCTAACAATACCTTCACGGATCGGACAGGGTTTTCTTTACATACTGTATACGGACATAAGCATCCTTCCTATTGCTGAATGCTTTCACATCCATATGACTATTAGGTTGAATAAATTGTGTGTTTGCGAGATGTGCCAGTTACTTGGTGGATAATCTGGCACTAATGACAGTCATGAAACAAACATCACTATGCTCCAACATTCTCTGATAAATGTAAAGCATGCGTTTGTAATATATTTATCGGGTAAATGTTCTACAAAAATCTTACTTCGAATTAAGTCCTTCAGGAAGATAAAGATAAAGATAAAGATATATTTATTTGCGTAAACATGTGTGTACATACAAGATTAAAAATGCATGCAGGATAACATCAAAAATAAATAAGATCAGACATGTTTGCCACCTAGTATGGCGTGCAAATATTATGAATAATAAAGATTTAAATTATAAATTTCATGTCAAAAAAATATAAATATAATGGAATTAGAAAACAAAAATAAATGTCAGCACGAGAAAAAATAAACAACAATCTATCAATATCTATGTCATTGTCAATATATCTGCTTCTGTCAAAAATTCGTTAATATTATAGTACGCTTTGTCAAATAAATATGACTTTAGTCGACATTTCAAGTGTACATTATTTAGCTCCCTCCAACTTTTAGGTAGCTTGTTATAAATAATCGGAGCCATGCAAAAACACTTTTGCGCATAAGTGCAGTCCTGCTCCCATGCAGACACAGCTGACTCTGATCACGCCTGTTTCTTGGAAACTTATCTGCCATTCGCGAAAATAAATTAAAATTATTTCTAACAAACATTACAGTTTCCAGAATGTACAGTGATGTCAGTGTCAAAATTTTGTATTGAATAAAATAGGGCTTACAACTATCGGTGATTTTCAATTTAAACATGGCTCTGAGACATCTCTTTTGTGCTTTAAATACAACTTCTTTATTAGTGGAGTTACCCCAAAAGATAACTCCGTATCTGAGGACGACTTGCTTTTCTGTATAGTTTACATAAAACACACGTTTCTCTTGTCGTGACAAAGTATTGTTTTTTCAATATTTGTAGGCACGGTCATCAGTCATCATCATCATCATCCCAGCGTTAATCCCAGTCGCATCCGAAGCCTTTTCAGCTTTGGAGTCTGGGATCCGCTTTACCAGTTCAACTGCTGATATGGCGATACTTCGACATTTTCCGTGAAGCGACTGCCGTCTGACCTCTACAAACCGAAGGCGACATCGAAGCATTGCAGTTAGACCAATTGTTGGAATTTTGAGGTCTCCAACAACCCGTAACGACTGCCACTAGATGTTCGTATGGCAACCGGGACCAACGGCTTAACGTGCTTTCCGAGACACGACCAGACACTCACGGTCGCACGGTCATCAGTGTTCCATGGAATACTTCTTCGTGCCCCTACCACGACTGTATTGTACCACTACTTCTACGTTATCCGTGGCAGCATACAGATCACTTTGGCTGGACTGGCCATATGGGTCATAAGAGGTTTGTTGATAACATATCAACGTCCCGGGTAGTGCCAACGGCCGTCGCCATGTACGGACGACAGCAGGTCAAGGTACTCCAAACTGTCTAATATTCCCAATCAACCTTGAGCCTTAATGCTTTCGAGATAAAGTTAAAAATCTAATAAAGAAATCTGACAGATTGAAGTAGCTTGACGTGCTATCGTCTGTACCTTAAAACCATAGAATAAAGAGAGGAAGTAGGTTATCTGCGACCCAATCCGCGATTTAATTGCCTACTGTCTTAGGGTTGACGACTGTACGCGCTTCGTCGGTTACGGTTGTCGCCCAAACCGCTAACAAATATTTATAGACTAAGAGCTATGTTTAAATTATTTGCTTAGTATTTAATTTACATATACTAGTCAGTTTTTTTTTTTTGTAATTTTTATTTTTAGTTTTGTACACATAAAGAACCATATTTATTTTTATTTTTAATTAATACAAATATAAATAATACAAACATAACATCTATTGAATCACACATTTAATACAAAATTACAAATTAGCTACAGAAAAATACCTACTTTCTTCGGTTTCGACTATTACGAAACGCGTTGTTATTAAACTTTAATGTGTAATATATCCGTATCCTTGTAAATAACTTTTAGAAATATAATTTGAAAAATATAAGTCTTTTATTTGTTCATAAATAGACATACCAACTTTGCAGTTTATGTGATCATTTTTTAAAAGCTAATGTGCCGAAAAGCCGTGACGCGCGAACCTCGTTCCGTGCTAGCCGCGACTAGCGCAGTCATAGGCACTCTAATATTGTGTTTAGGTGTGCGTGCGGCGACGCATAGATACTATGGCGCACACATACAAGCCGCGCGCGGTCCGTTTGTATGAAGATAACGTACTTCCCTCTCTTTATTCTATGTTAAAACCGTATAATACAAAAGTTCGTATGACTTTTCTACGGCGCGATTAACACGTTATGTCGTGAAGAAACCGTGTCTTGAAACATCGTCTATCTCAGTTCATTCGCAGTTATCTTATCAACTACTGCCTCACTATTATTGGCTTAACTTATGTCTAAGTTGATACAGAACTGAGAATGTTGATATGCAGCTTAATCAAAAAATACTTATTAAACGATTAACAACGTAATTTTGATCTATGTATATGACGGGGAAAACGCATTGATAAAATATTAAACAGATACGATATATTCTAACAAACTGACCAAAAAAGATGTGCCGAACACAGCAGAAGCACACATGCATATTTTTATTCGGCATACCTACATTGATACAGTATGAGTGAGATGGGGCGCAATCTAAAGCATAGAGAAGAAAAAGATGGCTAGTGTTTGTCGTTTGCGCTGTTAGTGTTTGTCATTTATTTTTACGAGTGTATCGAGAGTGACTAAAGCGAGATACAGGACTTACTTCCTTTTGTACGCTTCATTTTTAGTGCGCTAGGGACATATCTACCTTAGTTTAATATTTTATCAATGGGAAAACGTCAGGAAGGCGGGGCCCAAAGTTCCAGAGAGTTGAGTTGTCCTCTCATCCGCATGAGCATCCATCGTGGGCGGTATCTCGAGAAAACGCTGAACAATAATCATAGTGTGATGTTCGATTCCTATTACTTCAACTGCACAGACACTTAGATCACTTTAATATTAAAGGACCACAATGATAATCTCAGATGAAAACAGATAAGAGCCATTGAGTTTGAGTATGACCAACCCGCTCGATCGAAGCTTGAGCAAAGAATGCCCAGCGCCAGCGGTCGATCGCTATGTTAAACGCAACTCCAGCCGGTATTGCCATTCGCTCCATGGTGTTACCCGCTCTTAATAAAAATCATAATCTACCCGAATACCGACCGATTAATCGACTTCAAAAGATAGTACAGTAATTTACGGTCAATTGATACTGATACGATAACACAGCCCCCTAATCGACGAACACTTTTTGTCAAATGATTGCGACTAGTTGGGATCAGTTGGACCGAACGGACCAATGGGCAGTCCAAACGATCCCAACTAGTCGTAATCATTTGACAAAAATGTGTTCGCCGATTAGGGGCAGATCACAATATTCAAAATTAACCAGTCACGCGCCGTCATATACAATATGTTAAGAAAACCCTGTCCGACCCGTAAGGATTGTAAAGGTTAGGTAAACACATGAGCAAATAGCATATGAAATTTTACATAATCATCATAGTAACAATACTAGTGAATTTTGAAATTATCTTTTTTTTCCGCGAATTAATTCCAACTTCCCCAAAATTTGGTAATTTTTAAAAAGTGACAACATTAGTTTTGACAGTATAATTCTGAGCGAATAGCGATGCGACCGCGTGCCGCGTGCCCCGCCCCTCTACGCCCGCCTCGCCGCGTCGCCTGTATGGCCTACCGCACATATTTAAAGTTACCTCTTTTTGCGAAATAATATTAATTTTTTTAGGGGGATTGTTTTTTTAGGTTTAGCCCGGCTTTGTAGGCATTAGTGAAATCAGTTATCGATACCTAACAATACCTTCACGGATCGGACAGGGTTTTCTTTACATATTGTATATTATATATAGCTTTCCGCCCGCGGCTTCGCCCTCGTGGAGTTCGGATATATCGCGCTTTTTAGATTTCCCTCGCGAACATCAAATTTTTCCGGGATAAAAAGTAGCCTATGTCCTTTCTCAGGGTCTAAAGATTGCCTGTGTCAAATTTCATCAAAATCGGTTCAGTAGTTTTGGCGTGAAAGCCGGACAGACAGAGATACTTTCGCATTTATAATATTAGTATGGATATAAAAAGAAATACATAAGAAATAAGCCATTACTTCATATAACAACATTAGATCATACCCAAACAATATCAAAGACAAGATTTCAGCCGCAAATCTTTCTTCAACAGAGTACTTCGATAATTATATCGAATACACAACGTCACAGCTCCCACGCATCGCTCTCGTCCTATTTGGCACGGGGAACGATAAAAGAATATATGTCTATTTTTTCTACGCCACGACCCACCTGTATTCACTACATACCTGGCATTATTAGCTCTAGTTTCATTCCGTAATGATGACGATGTATGTATGTTTATAGGCTAATAAATTATTCATCCCCATGTCAATGTTAAGAATGAATGCGAGAAAGATGGAAAAACATCACGTTCCATCATCGGACGACCCGTCGTACGGTGCGTATCCACCTTTACGTTGGTGACACCGCTACGATCCAGACGAAGAGTTTCGCCTCAACTTTTATACCGCGTACATCGATGGACTGGAATAATTTGATGTTGAGCTCCCATTTCGCTTATTGCCTTTAACTACGCTAATTTTTATGGTCGATATCTCGATACATAATTTCCAGTTGACGTTGATACTGTGTCTGTGTCGCTCCACATAAAATACTGGTGATCAGCTGCATTCGCTTAGTCTGGAAGCCGACCCCAACAGAGTTGGGAAAAGGCAACTGATACTGTGTCATTCAACATACCTACGCCCTTAATGTATTGTTACGAATGCACCTTATGTTAATGATATAAGGTTCAATATTGCGTGACATTTCTTACGTAATTTTCAAGCCCTACCCTCCATCTTGAGACAGCAGTCATCTTGAGACCTAGGCATTGTAGAAGTAAGATATAAAAACGCATTGCTAGACCTAGGATGCCACAGGTTTCATCAATATTGTTAAGGAAGTGTCGACATCGAAATTTCTAGAAACTCGTCTCCGGTGAAGTACCTGTAGGTACCTGCTGAACGTACTCGAAATTATGCGCTATTACTATTAATTCTAGACAGATCTGGAATGTTCGATTAGCCGACTTACATAAAGCGCTGTGACGTCAGCGCGCAGTCAGTCTGCATTTGACTATCAACCCGAAACAAGCAACAGTTAAGAAGCGATACAAGACGAGCGAGCGACCTTTGAGAAGATCTACAGCGACAACCCAACGAGAACTTTGAGAAATACGTGAAGTAGCATCTGTAGTTTTGTTGTGTGTTTACGACATGGACTTCGTGGACATAAGGCCTCTGCCTCGAATCTTACGGGCAGCGGGGCGGCGGCGGCGAATGAGCGGCAAGATCTTATGCATAAAATGAAACGGACCGGTTCTCGCGCTCGAATCTTGCGGGCAGCGGGCGGGCAGCGAGCGGTGATCCAGCGTTAGGAATAAATTTGACTCAAAAGATATTGCCGCCATTGTTCAGACATTTCTTTCGCGAATAAAAACAAATATCTCGTCGACACAATCGTGAACACAACACTACGCGGCTATAGTGACGCGCGATCTGCCCGCTAGTTTCGAGAACGGGTCTTCGATGCCCGTTCGGTTCCCGCGCCGCTGCCGCCGCTGCCCCGCTGCCCGCAAGATTCAAGGCAGCGGCCTAAAGGAAGACTTCGGTGCGACATCGGCTACGTTCTACTTGTCATTGCCTACGATTGACTGTACCTTCGTTGCCAATAAACTTCGCAACCCTTAACCTCTTTAATACCCCTAGCCCGTAACATTATTATTACAGAGTCTGAGTCGGTAAATTAATTGCTCACTTCTCCAACCTGAATGAAGATATGGTGTGCTCACTGCCGAAACAACCCAAACCCTAAAAACTGCAATTTTTTGATAAATGAAAATAATGGTTGAAAATCCCTTCTAATAAAGCTAGTAGAAGGGATTTTCTATAAATCTTTTATGGAGAAGCCTTCATTCTCATCTCTAATTTGGGTTGAGAGATTAGTCTAAGCAGGCAACCTACAGGGAAGGACTAAACATTGTGAGGGAGCCCATTGCCCAGCAGTGAGCCAGTAATTTAAAGTACTAGTTTAAGTGATTATTTCCAAAAAGACCATCATTGATCTACATACATGATCTTCATATGATCCGACCAATTTATCTGACCCAAACCAATCAGCATGAAACCGATGTAGGCACAGCATTAAAATAAACGTGACGTTTGGATTTGTTTCGGTCTTCTCAGTAGTCAGATAGGAAACGCCGAACTCATCTAGTTAAAAAAAAATATGATTGACGTATTTACACAAACCTACTTACAGAAAATAAATGTATTTATCATTAACAATTAGATCCTTATCATCATCATCATCAGCCTCCACTCGTCCACTGCTGGACATAGGCCTCCTTCATGGCATGCCAACAAGCTCGATCCTGAGCAGTTCTCCGCCAGCCACTACCAGCCACCTCGTAGGAATGCCGCTCGAAGTTGTTTCAGAATATGTATACCTCGGGCAAACGTTGCAATTAGGGAAAAACAATTTCGAGAAGGAGGCAAATAGAAGAATCCAGCTGGGATGGGCAGCATTTGGTAAACTTAGTGGGGTATTTTCGTCGCCCATACCCCAATGTTTGAAGACTAAAATCTTCAACCAGTACATCCTACCCGTCATGACTTACGGAGCCGAGACATGGACACTTACGGCAGACTAGTTCATAAATTTAAAGCCGCTCAGCGAGCTATGTTTGGCGTCTCTCTGAAGGACCGCATCAGAAATGAGGTGATCCGACAGAGGACCAGAGTCACCGATATAGCTGAGAGGATTAGCAAGCTGAAGTGGCAATGGGCTGGTCACATATGCCCCAGGACCGACAACCGATGGGGTAGACGAGTGGAGACCGCGTCTCGGCAAACGTAGCGTAGGACGCCCTTGGGCGAGATGTAGCGACGACATCAAAAAGAGTCCTTATTTTGAACAAATAATATTTCGTTTATTTATTCACACGAACTCTCTCTCTCTCTCTCTATTTCTCTCTCTCACACATACACATACACATACGCACACACACACGCACCAACATGCACGCACAAGTCACAGACGCACGCACTCATACAATTATTTGCATTTTGTTATGTATTGCGGGAAGTGACTTAACATAAAACAAAATTATATTAAATAAACTTTATAATTAAAAGTGTTCTCTCTCTTCATCTGAACGTATAATCGTTTCAAGTAAAACCAGGCGACCGGCAAGGTCGTTCAAGGCAGGCCGGCGGCGCGCACGTGGGAACGCGCGCCGCTCTCTCGGCTGCGCCCGCGCACGCTGCGCCACCCAAATTATTTTAGAACGTCTTGTTGCTATGCTCCGCTGTGCGCTGCTTTGTTGAGATAATCATAAATTGATGATTGGTTGTGGATTAAGAGGAATGCTCAGAAAATAATTATGTTTATATTGCAATGTTTGTCGTGTGTTTTCGACACAAAGACAAAATCTGGTCGCTAATTTATTCGTAAAAATATTATAGGTATTTCACATTGATTTTGTTTCTGTAATAATTTAAACTCTCACATTGACTTATTCCGTGTTACCTATATTTTTTTTATTTACATTGGCTATTTTTATAATAATGTTTGTACATAATATGTGAGCACCAAGTATTGTGGTCTTCACATATTAATTAATGAATGCAAAAAATACGTTTTTATGTATACCTATGTATATAGATGAATAATAAAATAAATACACTTGTTTAACAGTAACGGTCTTGCCTATTGTTCTCTATACGACAACTATCTTTTTAGCGACTGGAGTGATTCTATTTTATTGTAATTTTTGACGTTCCAAAGTCCCCCTACCTATTAGAATTAAATGCTTCAACTCTGTTCAAGGTACAAACAACAAGTTAAAATTATTTTAACACGTTTTTGCGATGTTATGCACTGCTGTAATGCAGTTTTTGTTGAAGTAGGTACCTCAACAAAAACTATACCCCGCCATATACGCCGTATATAGGCCGTATACGTCGGCTAGGCCTGGAGGTAGCCCTCAACAAGTCGAAGGCCATGGTGTTTCATGGTCCCCGGCGGGCGCCGCCACTCAGCTCACATATCGTGATATCCGGATCGCTGTCGAGTCCACTATGAAGTACCTAGGATTGGTGCTCAACAGCCGGTGGGACTTCGGCCCCCACTTCCGGCGGCTGGCGCCCAAGTTGTTGGGGGCGGCTAGGGCACTTTCAACGTTGCTTCCCAACCTGGGGGGACCGAGCGCCACTTGCAGACGGCTCTACATGGGAATCGTGCGATCAATGGCCCTGTATGGGGCCCCGGTGTGGGCTTCTGACCTGACGGCCGGCAGCATCGCTGTACTGCGAATACCGCAGAGAGTGATGGCCGTCAGAGTCATACATGGGTATCGCACGATCTCCTATGAGGCGGCCTGCCTACTGGCTGGAACCCCGCCCTGGGACCTGGAGGCGAAGGTCCTCGCGTCACTGTACCGGTGGCGTGAGCAGGCGCGAGAACGGGGCGAACGGCCGATGCAGCGTCAGCTTGAGCAGCGTCGGTCGCAGCTCAGCGAGGTCCTGGTGGCGGAATGGCGGGACAGGCCTTTACGCCCTACCGCCGGCCTCACCACCATCGAGGCCATCCGGCCGGTACTGGCGGACTGCCTCGGGAGAAGGCATGGCTCCCTGACGTTTCGGGTGACACAGGTGCTCTCGGGGTATGGTTGCTTCGGATAGTACCTGTGTCGCATAAACAGGGAGCCGGACGCCCGGTGTCACCACTGCATCTACTGCCGGGAGGATACGGTGCAGCATACGCTGGCAGGAGGCTGGAGGAGCTACGCCGTGTCCTCATCTCTGAAGTAGGCACTGACTTGTCGCTGCCGGCCGTAATCAAGTCGATGGTCGGCAGCGAAGAGTCCTGGGATGCGGTGGTTTCCTTCTGCGAGACAACTGTTTTGCAGAAGGAAACCACCCCATCCCAGGACTGCAGGACAGGAGGCTGCGGAAAGGGAGAGAGAGATCTTGTCCTCTCACCCGACCCGCAGCAGGCGTACCGGGCGTCGTCGGAGGGCGGATACCTAACGCCCTCTTCCAGCCCCCCCTAAATGGGTCCAGGGGCGATAGACTCGGGGACATCTGTCGCCCCCCAAACATCAGGACCCGAGGTGGCGGCCCGAAGTGTTCCACGCGCGCTACTCTTAGACGTCACGGGTGGAGTCCTACACCTCACTTCGAAATCTTGAACTTTTTTAATTACGGGAATAGTCCCTTTCCGTGTTTCTTCACTTGCCTGTGCGCCAGGGCGACAGTTTCTTTTTTAACCAACCCCCAACCCTGACCCAGGCATCGGTCTTCGTGGACCCCGTCACGATGAGTTGACATCTCTTTGAGGCGCGGGTGAAACTTAACGTGCCGTCGACTCGGGCCTGGTTCTTACCGGGCGGCGAGTTGCCTACTACTCACCGCCCTCTAGCCCGAGCCTACGCGGTGGCCGGGACTTCTATGTTATCTCCCGACTAGGGACGGGAATAGACCTAACACCTGGCCTATTTTTCCAACGTTTTGACATTGATTGTCACTGAGACGATATTGTGACTTGGATTTTGGTCGCTTCTAATTACAGGAAGCCTTCTGGTACAAAGTAATACAAAGTAAACACACACATACAAAATAATTTAACTTCATAACTATTTTAGCTCATCGGCTGTTACGAGACCAAACCGCAATATTCAATGCAAGCCATTTAAGTATGTTGTACAACATAAAGATGATGATATAAATTATAGCTTTTTTCACGGCTACCACCAAAATATATTAGAGACAGGCGCCGATCTCTTTGTTCAGAAACTAAACTAAATTTAAGTTTAGGTAACCTTTTTATTCCTACTAGAGTGAATAAGGTCTTAATAAACTAGCTCGCTTTACCATCAATGATCGCATCACTGCTTACCATCAGACGGGATTGCGGTCAATCGCTGGTTTATAACTTCTAAAAAAAAGACCGTCTTTTTTTTAATAAATTATAAACTGGTGCTTAACCGCAATCCCGCCTGATGGTAAGCAGTGATGCAATCGCTGATGGTAAAGCGCGCTAGTTTATTAAGAGCCTATTCACTCTAGCCTTGAAAATACTAAAATTGTAATCCAATGGAAACACCGCCGCTGGCAAATTGTTCCAGTCCCTCGATGTACGCGGTATAAAGGAGGAGGCGAAACGCTTCGTCCGGATCGAAGTGGTGTTAACAACGTAAGTGTGGAAACTCGCCGTACATAAATAAATCATGCAATTCCCTCGCACACTCCCCAAAATGCTTCCTATAGAACACCGAAAGGCTGGCTACTCTACGCCTGTGATCTAGGCTTTAGGGACCATCTCGAGTTAAATCAGGGTAACCACGCATCTCCATTGAATCCAAAGTGGCCAGGTGACACTTAGCAGCACCAGCCCAAATGTGGCCGCAGTACTCCACACACGAGCGGACCTGTGCTTTGTTGCTTGTTGTTGTTGTGTTTGTTTGTGTTTTGTTGTTTGTGTTGCAATATCATTATTATAAATAAACTAGCTTACCGCTCGCGGCTTCGCCCGTATGGAGTTCGGTTATATCGCGTTTCCAACAGAACTCTTCAAAAGTGCGGAATCTAAACTCATCATCATCATCTCAGCGTTAATCCCAGTCGCATCCGAAGCTGTTTCAGCTTTGGAGTCTGGGGTCCGCTGAATGCGGAATCAAAACTATCCTATATTATTTCTCAAGCGGACCCCAGACTCCAAAGCTGAAAAAGCTGCGGATGCGACTGGGATTAGCGCTGAGATGATGATGATGATTATTTCTCAAGGTCAACTCTATCTTTGTACCAAATTCAGTTCAGTGGTTTAGACGTGAAAGCGTAACAGACAGACAGACAAAGTTAAGAATTAGGGATGATGAAATGAACACCTGCAGGCATAGTAAGCAATGTGAAGTAACAGTGGGCTGCCCATGTTTATCGAAAGACCGATGCTACGACGCTAAAGCAGACGAGTAAAGGAATGGAGACCGCATATCAGGTAGCATATTTTGAGATCCCAAGGGGGGTGGACTAACGACCTTAAGACGAGACAGGTAGACTGGATGAGGATAGCGGAGGTCGGTATCGTGGGAGTCTGGGAAAGTCTATGTCCACCAGTGGACTCGATACGCTGAGTCGATCGATCTTAAATATATCCTAGGTTCTTCTTCAACGTATAGATATCCACTGCTGGATAAAGGCCTCCCCCAAGGCTTTCATTACATTGGGAGGGTTTGCCATAATCCCCACGCTTGGCAGGCGGTTTGGGAATCGCAGTAATTTGATATTCCACAAGAGAAGCGCTGCTGCCCGCTTCCCTGGTGAGAGTTCCCTTAGTCGCCTCTTACGACACCCACGGGAGGATATGGCATGATACTATTCTAAGCCCGGTACCACACGGGTCATATTCTAGGTTACGGAATTTTATATCCGTAGAACTGGAGTATAAAACTGACTTTAGTACGGAATCCGTCTTTAAAGCTAAGAGAACAATGGTCCCAATTCACATTTACGAAGCGAGCGTTCAACGCTTTGACTGTTTTGAAAGTCATTTCGTAATGCACTTCGAAACTTTGCCGCTACATAGATTACAGATCATTTCTTTAAAATTTATGATTAAGAAACATGCATTTATAAACGCTGAATGGCCAAAACTTAATCATTGGGAGTGTCTTTGACTAATTTTCATAGTTTTTTTGTTAGTCATACTAGCAACTATACAGCTGATGCGTGTTATGTCAAATAGCTTGGAAATATTTAATCTGTTTAGTTTTTTTTTTTTTTCTTTATTTTTTTAGGGACTTTTATACAATTATTGCACATGCCAGTCCCATCAGACCTTATAATTAATAATATTAGCAAAACACAACAATAAAAAAGCTACTTTATACCGCAAAACGTAATAATACAAACTTAATTAATTTATAAGCAGCTCCAGAGGTTGGTGTCGACAATATATGATGGTACATACAAACATCTTTTACATTTAAATTTAGCTCTCTAACTAGATCCTCTCTGGCGGACTGAAATCTGACACACTCCGTCAGTAAATGTACGATATTTTCCAGAGTGCCACACACCTCACAATTGGGTGAATTAATTTTTTTCATTAGATATCCAAAATTATTCAGCGGCATGTGTCCAGATCTCAATCTGTGAGCTACAACTATAAATTCCCTAGTTAACCTAGTGTCATTAAACCACGGTATATGAGGAGGTTCCGAAACTATAGACCTGTACCATATCCCTTTATCTTTCGATCTTTGATTAAAATACTCTTTCCAAACTTCGTGACACATATGTTTATACTCTGTCTCTGTTTAGTTGATTCTTGAAACAGTTCCGTGTGGAAGTCATCACAACATTTTCTTTGAGCCTGACCTATGCACTTACAACTCGGTTAAACATAAAATTGTAATGATGGAGCGATCAGATTGTTGGTATATCCGTCCCTGATAACGAGAACCACATAAAATCCGAGGAAGATAAACAAAAAATATCTTGAGTTAACTTATGAGGTCTACATGTTGGCTCAGCGAATGTTGTGCCGATAGTAGTGACCAAGATAAGACAATAATAACCAAGAGCCTCGTACAAGATCTCAGGAGGCTCTCAGTGGGCAGCTGCATGAAGGGCTTGATTAAGAAAGCAATACTACTGGACACTGCTAGCAATTCCTTTTCACTATTGATATTTTACAGATTGTTTGTAATAGTCTAGGCATTAAGGTAATGGCAGTAAAACAACAGACCTAAACTCGAAATTGTCACACTGCTGTAGTATTGTGATCACTTACACTTAATAACCGATGCGCCATGAAAGCCTTTCATTGTATTGATACGGGACCATCCTATACATTATGTCACACATTACGGTAGAAGGAGGGTAATAAAGAATAATATTTTTTTGCTTTTTCTTTCTTTTTCATTTTCTTTATTTTTTCTTTTTTTCCTTCTCTCTCTCTTTAGCAGACACGTTATTCGAAAATATTATGAAGCAATAGCAATATCATTCAAAGTAATTCAAATTGAGACTGCAGTGAGTTACCCAATTATGTTGCTGGCCGTTAAAACCGTTATAACTAACTACTACCACTACCTTACCTTACTGTCCTTACTGGCTTAGGACTAACTTTATTCACGCTGGTTATTTACAGAAGATCGTAATAATTTATTAGTTGTGAGAGTTTTGACCCTCAGAAAACATTAACATTTGAAGCGATGGACAGCTGTAAAGCTTTATGCTAAAACTCCATAAATTATTTTAAAGCCAATCAAAGCAGCACATTTAAACATAGGTTAGTACAATATTTCGCAAGCATTCGTTCAAACATTCACTGATTGATCAGGTTCTACTGCAGCAACAGGCAACACGTGTCTAGCACAGCACCTATTAATTTTAAATTTATAGTACAATACAAATGCAGTTTATCTTATTGAATTGTGTAAAAATGTAAAGCGAGGCCAAGTACGCACGTAAATGCAGTTTGAAATACTAAGAATCTGGTTGATTGTGTAATGCACTACTTTTGTCTCCTGGTTTCTTTGTGGTCTGATATTTCCAGATTAAAGATCACGCTTTGTTTTACGCATAGGTCAGCCAGAGATGTACCTTTATATTCCAGTTATATTCCAGTTTCATGTCAATGAGGTCGACCCTATTATCATCAACTGGGCTCACATCCAAACTCCGGGCTACTGCTGAGAAATTGATAAAACTTAATAACTTAACCTTAGAACCAAACTCAGTACCTCATGCCTATGAGCACTAGATCAATGAAGCAAATGGTTTATTCATTGCGAACATGGTGCATTTGAATAGATCCAGAGTAGGCAGGCAATTGATTGAAACCAATGTGGCAGTGGGCTGGCCATGTTTTTCAAAGGATCGCTGGAACAGATGAGTCCTGCAGTGGAGACTGCGAATAACAACATAAACAGCACCCTAATTAAAATATTATATTTATTCGTGGTATTCTTAGTCATCATCATCTCAGCGTTTATCCCAGTCGCATCCGAAGTTTTTCAGCTTTTGAGTCTGAGGTCCGCTTTTACCAGTCTAACTGCTGATATGGCTAAACTTCGACATTTTCCGTGAAGCGACTGCCGTCTGACCTCCACAACCCGAAGGCGACATCGAAGCATTGCAGTTAACCAATTGTTGGACTATTTGAGGGCTCCAACAACCCTTTAACGACTGCCACTAGATGTTCATATGGCAACCGGGACCAACGGCTTAACGTGCTTTCCAAGGCACGACGAGACCAGTGCAAATATACATATTCATGCATACAAATATTTGCACTGTGCGGGGATCGAAACCGTGCCACCTTGCGCAGCGGCCGCGTCCGCTACAGCTACGCCACGGAGGCTGTCATTCGTGGTATTCTTAGTATTATGTATAAAACATTGTTTATTTAATAAATTAGTTAAACTGATTGTAGGAGAAAATTACGGGTACGCTAATTTACGAACGCACAAAATCGCACAAGTGTACCTTAGGCTCGGCGCCAATGGGCCACTGACCACAGCCACCGGTGTCAGTCGCGCGCTACTGCCACATTTCTAAAAGTGTCAGAAGCGTGCGACAGTCACCGGTGTCTGAGAGCCGCCACATTTTATAACCCGCCCTTTGCTTACATGAATGGATTTCCGATACGAATGTATCAACATCCATTGAGACGTCGTGCTTCATGATGGTACGCGTGCAATACGTAAAACGTTGGACTGTTAACTGCGTGGGGGGTGGAGCAGTGCGACAGTGGCGGGTGTCGGCGTTTTGTGTGGCACGTAGTGACCACTAGTGGCAAGTCGCGGACACAACTATAGCGAGTGGCCGCCACCGGATACACGTGTGCGGCGCTTCTATACAAAATATATTTAAAAGTGTGTTAAGTCGCCGTCACTGGCCACCGGTGGCTGTGGTCGGTGGCTCATTTGCGCCAAGCCTTATAGTACCTACAGTTGGTACTTCAAAATATTTGGCTTGTGTTGCCTGTATAGCAGAAGTGTACTGTAATTATGTAGTCCGTATTAAGTAGTTTTAAATATCATTGGAATAAAATACAATAAATTTAAAAATGATAGAAAACGATAAAGTAACTGTGAACCATATTTGTAAAATGTCTATTCTATTCTTAACAAACTATACTCGTAATTCAGTTACACGTTGTATAATAAAACTAGCGGCCGCTGGCGACTTCGTTCGCGTGGAGTTAGTTATGCTCCGCTCCTATTGGTCGCAGCGTAATATTTTAGCCCAAAGCCTTCCAGGATTAATGGGCTATCTAACGCAAAACGAATTTTTCAAATCGGACCAGTAGTTCCTAAGATTAGCTCTTTCAAACAAACACACAAACAAACTCTTCAGCTTTATAATATTAGTATCGATAAAATAAATTTGATCAAATAACATGATTCTCTGACATCGACGAAATTACAGTATACATACATAAAATTACACGATACTTAACAGACACAGCAGATTTTACGAATCATTTCATTTAAATTTGCTTATCATTGTGCAATAACAATCGCACAGGTCGACAGAAGGTAGTTATGCTTGCCGCAGTCGTTTCTTGAATGGGTAATCATCCATTACATATCAAAATCGCTCCGTGCCACGGATGGCACCTTCAGCCGTTGGTCATTCGTAGATCAAGACTGTCGGTAATTAGAAGCCCAAAAGTCTAACAATCGCTATACGAAAGTTATCCAGTTACTAGATTTTAGAACTCGGATATGCCATAACTCCATATAAAATACAGACGTTCCACTGCTTTCGGTTATAGGAAACTGATCTATTTAGGAAATTGCTAGGTACTATAATTGTGCAATGAATCTGATTTGGTTCATTTTAATTATACTGACAAAATATATCAAGAAGACGAATAGAATTGACCATTTTATTCCTTTTCATTGTAAGTTGTTCTGTGTTGGTTTTGCACAAGTTCTTTCATTTCAAACGAATCACGAGTATCGTTCTGAATACTGTTGCTGTTTGCTAACAGAATCGACTTAGGTACTATTGCCATCGTAGAAGATTCGTCTAAAGTTTCTATTGAGTTGTCGGCTTCAACTGGTGAATTTTCATTTCTAGTCATTTCAACATAATTTGCGAATGCCGTATTTTCTCTCTGCGCTGTCAAATTGTAAGCTGCATTGTTTGTTTTTTCTGTCTGTCCTGTGATATTGCAATCTGTATCATTGACTGTCTTTAAATCTGGTAAGATTCGTTTGGTATCTGTCGCTTGCCTCATTTAATTTACCAAATAATTCCTCTATTTCAGTTTTTTTGTCCCCTATTTCCGTCTGTGTCGTTAAATTATAAGCTATGTTAGAGCTGTTAAGAACCGTTTGGAACCCTTACTGTTTTTCATTTAGTTTCTGTAATGAATCTCCTTTTTCTTTCTGTGTCGTTAAATTATAAGTTGTGTTAGAGCTGTTAAAATTTGTTTGGAATTCTTCCTGAGTGTCATTTAGTTTCTGTAATGAATCTACTTTTTCTTTCTGTGTCGTTAAATTATAAGCTGTGTTAGAGCTGTTAAGATTCGCTTGGAATTCTTCCTGTGTATCATCTGGTTTCTGTAATGAATCTCCTTTTTCTTTCTGTGTCGTTAAATCATAAGTTGTGTTAGAGCTGTTAAGATTCGTTTGGAATCCTTCCTGTGTGTCATTTAGTTTCTGTAATAAATCTCCTATTTCTTTCTGTATCGTTAAATTATAAGCTGTGTTAGAGCTGTTAAGATTCGTTTGGAATTCTTCCTGTGTGTCATTAGGTTTCTGTAATGAATGTCCTTTTTCTTTCTGTATCGTTAAATTATAAGATGTGTTAGAGCTGTTAAGATTCGTTTGGAATTCTTCCTGTGCGTCATTTGGTTTCTGTAATGAATCTACCTTTTCTTTCTGTATCGTTAAATTATAAGTTGTGTTAGAGCTGTTAGGATTCGTTTGGAAATCTTCCTGTGTGTCATTTGGTTTCTGTAATAAATCTACTTTTTCTTTCTGTATCGTTAAATTATAAGATGTGTTAGAGCTGTTAAGATTCGTTTGGAATTCTTCCTGTGTGTCATTTGGTTTCTGTAATGAATCTACTTTTTCTTTCTGTATCGTTAAATTATAAGCTGTGTTAGAGCTGTAATGATTGGTTTGGAAATCTTCCTGTGTGTCATTTAGTTTCTGTAATGAATCTCCTTTTTCTTTCTGTATCGTTAAATTATTATAAGCTGTGTTAGAGCTGTTAAGATTCGTTTGGAATTCTTCCTGTGTGTCATTTAGTTTCTGTAATAAATTTACTTTTTCTTGCTGTGTCGTTAAAATATAAGTTATATTAGAGTTTTTAAGATTTATTTGAAATTCATCGGGCGTGTCATTTGGTTTCTTTGATGAATCTCCTATTTCTTTCTGTATCGTTAAATTATAATATGTGATAGAGCTGTTAAGATTCGTTTGGATACCTTCCTGGGTATCATTTGGTTTCTGTAATGAATCTCCTATTTCTTTTTGCATTGTTAAATCATAAGCTATACTATTAACTGTTTTAGAGCTATTAAGAAGCATTTGGTATTGTTTGCTTATGTCTAAAACTTTCTCCAATAAATTGCCTTTTTCAAATTTGATATTCCCTTTTTCAGTGTATATTGTTAAATTATAAGCTGTATTATTTACTTTATTACGGATGTTAAGATTCGTTTGACATACGTAGCTTGAGTCAATTGGTTTCTCTGATAAATACCTGTTTTCAATTGTCACGTGCCGTTTTTCTGCCCGTATTGCTAAATTGTAAGCTGTATTATTTTTTGTCTTAAAGTTGTTAACATTCGTTTGACATCCGTCGCTTGCATCGTTTGGTTTCTCTAATAAATCTTTATTTTTACTTTTCCTGTCTCGTTTTTCTGTCTCTGTTATTAAATTGTATGCTCTATTATTGGATATTTCTGTCCCCATTGTTAAATTGTAAACTGTATTATTTACTTTTTCTGTCTTTCTTGATAAATTACAAGTTATATTATATGCAGTATTAAAGTTGTTATGATTCATTTTGAAACCATCATTTGGGTAATTTGATTTCTTTAATATATCCCTTTTTTCATTCCTTTTTGTATTTCTTCCAGAATGAGACACAGATTTTGTTTGATTGCACAATATCACTACAGGCTTAAATACATATCTGTTAGCTGGCGTTACTGTAGCTTTGTTATCTGTAATGCTATATTCTGCGATATTATTAAAGTTTACGGTATTTTCTTGAATCGTGTTATTTATTATTTTATTGTTTGCTTCTAAATTATAATCATATTCATTGACAGTCACAAAATCGTTAGGTATTACACTTATTACTGTATTTTTTGCTTGTTGAGGTTGTTTAAGCTCATCATGATCTTGCGTCTTTAAGAATATACTGTATTTAGATTTATTTTTCAATTGGATTTCATCTTCATTGGTCTCTTTATTTTTCTTTACGAATCCATCATTTAATCCAATTTTAATATCAATATTAAATTGTCCACTGTCATCTATGATCTTTAAAATAACAGAATTTAGATTACTACCAAGTTGTTGGACATCATCAACTGATCTTTTAATAACTGACAAGGTATCGTTTATCGTTAATGTAGCATTTGTGGCATCAACTTTTTCTGTTTTATTCAAAGCTTTATTTTCTTGAGATTCAACTGTCATTTTAAGGGGTGGTTTAGGTGTTGACCAAAGTGGAGGTACAACTTTTTGTATCAAATTTAAAATGCTTGTAATGTTTTTATTGTCATAGTATTTTTGGAGACTAGGAGTATGTTCTTCAAGTGAGCTTTGCGTGGTAAGGAGCCTTGAGCTATTGGTATCATTATTGATCTCTTCCCTTTTCATAATGGCGCTTAATAGCTGAAAATGTTGATACGGTTATAAAGATTATGTATTAGTTATCACTATTACAATTCAGAATATTAATAAAATTCCTAAACTATAGGAGCCCAATTATGTCAAAATGGAAGAATCTACATCAACATTTCTAACAGTTTCCGAAGGAATTATAATAATTTATAATAATGATAAGGTGATTATTTTTAAAAGTATTTTAAGCATGAAGCCTTAAATCATTTTTATCAGAACCACTTCAGTCGTTTATGAGTTATGGAGTTACCAACAGTTACATGCAGTTTTACGTCCTATTATAATACAAACTTCTGCCCGTGACTTCTTGGGCATGAAATTACTTCATTTTCGCTTAGGCGCGGCGCTCATTATAGGTATCAGCAAGGAAAGGATCTTTCGGCATTCTTACATCCAAGCGCACACTGTCGGAAACTATACCTTGGCATGCTGTAACGTTCTTAGGAATGACGAGGCGTCCTTAAGCATACCGAACTACCCCCGAGTGTTATCTCGATACCAACGGCGCGGCGGGCGAGGGCATACCGAACGATTTCGAAGTATCCCGAAGCAAAGCTGCAGATGCAGTAGCCTGAAGCATACGGAAGCGGTATTTTTGCTACTATGATCTTATATCATGGACATTTCTTCTTTATTGCCATAAAGTTAATGTATAATGCTTTTTATCCCCTAAAATTCTCAGCCGTGCCGATGACAATAAGTGGGGGCCGGGCTTTAGCATTCTTTCTTGAACTTTATTTTGCTGAGCTACTATAAATACTTTTTCTAAATTGTTGCGCGTTTAAAGAAACAATCATTTTTGTTGCTGTTTGGGCCAGCTCTTAAACTCGATAAAGTCTGATTGAAAACGATGGATGAGTTCTGTTCTGTCATAGAAATGATAGTGGGTATAGAACATATATTTTCAACGTAAGGATATGGTCATATGATGTGGTCATTTGATACTTTTGGAAGGGCAGTCGAAGTCCCAGAAGATACATAATATATTTTATCTAGACTATAAATGAGTTTAAATTCCTCTATTATAATTTTTTTTTAATCCTACAGTATGTTAACTAACAGAGGGCGTTCCCGTTAACCCGAAATAGTATAGCATACATACATGCTAAAAAAAATATTTCCATTCGAAAACAAAATGTTTTAAAATTTTTTCCAATAAGAAAATATTCAATAAAAATTTTAAATTGACATCTAAAAGAAACACATTGTACACGCGAACATGAAAGACGGCAACGTCGCAATTTATTTATACATGACGACTACTATTTTGATTTAAAACAGGAGGTTTCAAATTTATTTCCAATTAGATTTTTTTTTATTCGGATTTTTTTATGCTTATTTTTCTATGCTGATATTTTTATTTTAATCTATTAATGATATATATTAACGAGTTTAAGGGAACGCCCTCTGTTATTTAACATACTGTATATTACGACTAATGAGATAAAATAAAATAGTGAGAATAATGACATCTATTTCAGATTGTAACTAACAAAAAAATTGTGTGGTCCAAAGAAGGTGAGGAACGTATGTACTCAACTTACTGCTCAATTTACTACATTTCTCTATTTTACTACTTAAATTAGAGGATTCGGCAGGGTATTTGCATAACACATTAGTTACCAGTAGTTAGTTACCAGTAGCAATGGGTTTCATTTTGTTTCAATAATTGAACAATATTCAATGTGTAAAGACTCATTTACACAGTGCAATTTTATGGCATACTGGCTGTTTCCCGCGACTCCGTCCGCGTAGACTTCAATTTACAGCGCGCGGTGATTCCCGTAAATTAAAAAGAACTCAGTTGATATGAAATAAGCGCCTGTTAAAATAATGGCAGCAATATGTACGTCTGCGTTACCTCCCGTTTTCGCAACATTTTTTGTTACTGCTTTTCCCCTATTGGTCATAGTGGGGTGTTGTATAGCCTATGTCCTTTCTCAGGCTCTAGGCTATATGTGCACCAAATTTCATTACCTTCAGTTCAGTAGTTTTGGCGTGAAAGTCGGATAAATAGAAAGACGTATCCTGGATGGCATATAATAAAATTGATGTAATAAATTAATTGTATCTTCTAAATGGTGTTTAGAGAATGTAATTTTTGTTGTTGCTTCAACTTAATTAAGCCAAAGGCAATTAAATTAAACAGTGTAAATCAGTCTTTATTTACGTTGTTGAGCAGACATTAATTTTGTCGAAGATATGAGCAATAGATTAGTAATATACTTGCAAATCAATGGAAAGTGATAATGTGTTACACAATTATAGTACTTTACCTGTTCTTCTTCAATCTTATCTTCCTTAACAACTAAAGGCGGTGGATTAACTGAGCTCATGAGAAAGCACAGTACCCCGAAGAGAATAATTGTAATTGTGCAGCCGACTATTAGGGCCGCTACGCCTTTTCCCATGGTGCTGAGGAAAAGAGATACAAAATCATAAGCGTACCCAGCTTCTGGCCCTAGGGGAGTCAAATTTTTAGAATGGATAATCTTTGCGCGCTATAGTAACACGCGGTTTTTGACAATTACACCGTACATTTTGATAGTGTCTACTGCGTGTTTTATTTAAAAGTTATAGATAAGTCCTATTTAAAAGTTATAGATAAGTCCTCGTTTATACTTTTTTAGTAATTAGGGTGGTCATACATGTTCTACCAGATTTCCAGGGGGGCAGCTGCCTCCCCCTGCCACCACCTGAGTACCTCCATGTACACAATTACCAGCTATTGTCCCTGATTCCCTTGTTCACGAGCTAAGTTCAGAGCGTCTTTTTCTTTCAATTTCGTTAAGAGAAGGATAGAAGATAAATACCTCAGTCTGTTCCTGATGTAAATCGACGTCTCTTTAGTCGCCATCTTTCTATTCATGTCTTTGAAACTATTTATGGAATAGGTTAGGTGACAGGACTAAACGAATATTTTACTTTCTGTTATTTTTTTAATGAAATAGAACATCGATCACTTATACACTATATTCACAATCAGCGTAAAAAAATGGTTGAACTGAATAAGCGCACAAAGCAGCACTTGGGTGCTTCTTTCATTTAGTATTTACTTTATAATTCTGACTTTATTGCATGCGTGTAAGGTTGAATTTGGTTTGATGTCAGACTCGGTCGTAAAAAATAATGTCTTTTACTGCTTTCTGATAAGAACTTTATACACTGCACTTAAGGCTGATTTTAAATTAATGTTTATTTATGTTGACTACTATAAACTGCGTAATACTTGTTGCCATTTTTGATAAGAGTTTTGTTCGAGACTGTGAATCTAAGTGATCGATGAAATAGAACGAAAAACAGCATAACAATATGATACCTCAAAAATATCCGCTTTTAGGTTTCGTGCCTAACGGGTAAAAACGAGGGGCAGTGGAGTCTTAGTAATAGAATCCCTATTCCATCGTGGTGGTGACAGAGGGACAGAGACATGCCTCTTACCAGCCGGCTTAACCATCTCGGTGTTCTACCTCTACCTATGGCCACGGGTGCTAGATTCACGTTAACACTCGCCCGACAGGCCTTGATCCACCTCCCCGTGCGACCATTGCGGGAAACTCGCCGCGGGAAACTCGACATTGCGACGGCTATTTAAACGACGCGGCCTCTACCGGCTGCAAGCCACCTCTCATGAAGCTCGCAGATCGGCCGCCGGACCACCTGGCTACTCTCAATTCCGACCATAACAAATGATATAAAATGTACAGTATACCACTTGTTACCCTATGTCATCACGTTCAGAAGACACAGTGCAAACAGTCTTACAGTGCACGGAAACGAATCGCCACGTAACGCTTACCCGGAAAGCTGTTACACCATTGGTTCTATATATTTTATACAAAATAAATCCATTAATAAATAATATACAAAATAAAATATCCCAAAGATTTGAATTGTCACTTTTTAGCGGTGACGTATTGGAGTGACATCATAGTTTAACAGATTGAAGAATTACCGGAGACAATCCAGAGTTAACGCAGGAAGAGTTAATCTACACTCAGCCTTAGTCACGGACTGCCTCCACCGCCAACGGGATTTTTGCGAAAAATAGAAATATAAGTTAAAAGTATGACAATAACACTTAAATTACAATAACAATACCAAAGGATTTCGCGGAATTCCTAAGGCCCAGAACACACGATGCGCTGCGGTACAGTGTCGGAACGATTTTGCCGTATGTAACACACATTGTGCGGAATTGCACCCTTACTACGGTGTCCAACAAAGGGAAAGTGACTCCTAGAGTAATATGAACCTATTATAATTAGTATGTAATCTGCTGTGATTGTACGCCACTTAAAAAATATGTGCGCTTAGTTGTTTAAAAAAAAAAAAACATTTAAATGGAAATTCTAAAATAATAATCGGAGAGAAAACTATTGTATATGAACTGAGCGTTTATATTTGTGCAAAAATATATGCCAAATATATAATTTGTGTGTCTTCAGGTTTTCGAGATAAGTATTGAATTTTCTGCTGGATCGCGGCAGAAGACAAATCAACCAATCTCCCAAATTGACCTGCGAGATGACACTTCCACAATTTAAAAATCAGGAGCCATTGACCATATGACAGCACAGCTCTGCAGCATTATGGTTGCAGCACTGCAGATAAAAGACAAATTTTTATCAACAAGTTTATTTTCATATAACTATTAAAGGAAACGAATAACAGTTATAATCTAGTTTATATTAACTATGTTGGTGGATCTGTTCCAAAGTTCGGAGAAGTCTATGTACATTTCTGCAGGCTGTGGAAGAAAAGATGACATCTTTAGTGCTGCTGCTGGAAAATCTTCATATATATAAAATAATTTTGCGACATATTCGCACATTGCTTCACAATAAACTTCAGTTAAATGTACAAAGATTTTAAACATTATTTTATGCTTTACAATAGTGATAGTCGTACATAACATAATCAGCCTTTAATGTTCTCTCTCCTGGGACACAGGCCTCCTCTCAGTGAGAGGGAATAGGCCGTAATCTAACACGTGACCACAGTGAGGGTTGGTAGATGTCACGTGTCTTCAAAGTTTTGCCTCTAGAACAAGCCGGTTGCCTCACGATGTTTTGCCGTTTTGAGAGCAGTGGTGAAGAAATATTTTCACAAAGTAGAGCGCCTGACGGGGTTGAAACCTACGACCTACAACTTGTGTCGCGGCCGATACTACTAGGCCACCACTGTGCTAGACACTCATCATCATCATCATTTCAGCCGAAAGACGTCCACTGCTGGACATAGGTCTCCCCAAGGATCTCCACGACAACCGGTCCTGCGACTAACGCATCCAGCGGTTTCCCGCGACCTTCACCAGGTTGTAGGAATTGCAACACTAAAATAGTCACTCAATTCCTATTTATTTAACAACTATTAACCTTTATTACTATCGAGAGGAAGATATACTTTTAAGTGAAAATACAGTATTAATGTCGTTTTAATGGATTGCGCAACAATACAGATATGCTTTTACAGTATAATTGGCAACCCTGGGAATGGAGGCGGTAAAAACAAGGACTAATTTTTGATCATTTTTGTGATCCAGTCGCGAGAATAAGTATGTATACACTCGGACTTATTCAAAAGCAATTTACTCCCTTATTCATTAATGAATTTTTATGTTATTATGATCATACCACGACGAGATCCTTGGGGGAGGCCTATGTCCAGCAGTGGACGTTTTTCAGCTGAAATGATGATGATGATGATGAACATACCATTTTCAAACCCCCTGATATGTAATCGTATTTCGATGTCGCATTTATTATTTCAACCCATGTGGTACCTACCGGGCTTAGAATAGTACCAACCCATGTCCTCCCGTGGGTGTCGTAAGAGGCTACTAAGAGAACTCTCACCAGGGAAGCGGGCAGCAACGCTTCTCCTGTGGAATATCAAAGAACTGCGATCCCCAACCCGCCTGCAAAGCGTGGGGATTATGGCAAACCCGCCCCCAAAAAGCAATGAAAGCCTTGGAGGAGGCCTTTGTCCAGCAGTGGACCTCTACAGGCTGAAGAAGAAGAAGCCGCTGTACTTAATAATCACTGCGCGGGAGACCGGGACAGGAGAGTGGATAAAGAGTATTTATTCCAATATATTCTTCCTTACCATCTCGCCTAGTCCAGCGCGAACACCTTCAGCATCAGTCCTCATCATCCTTGCAGCTTTCTCCCTGAGCTGCAGTAGACCAGGGTCTACCACAGTCATCAGATACAGGACCGTGACAAACAGGCTGAGGATCAGGCAGGAGTAAACTAGGAAGTAGAGGAGATATCTCATTTTCTCTTAGCTGGAAAAAGTAAGTAAATAATAACCTTTTGTTTTAACATTATAAACCAGAGTTTAACAGCGATCCCGCATGATGGTAAGAAGGAAAATACATTGTTCCAGTACTTTGATGTCATCATCATCCCAGCGTTAATCCCAGTCGCATCCGAAGCCTTTTCAGCTTTAGAGTCTGGGGTTCGCTTTACCAGTCCAACTGCTGATATGGCTAAACTTCGACATTTTCCATGAAGCGACTGCCGTCTGACCTCCACAACCCGAAGGCGACATCGAAGCACTGCAGTTAGACCAATTGTAGGACTTTTGAGGGCTCCAACAACCCGTAACGACTGCCACTAGATGTTCGTAGGGCAACCGGGACCAACGGCTTAACGTGCTTTCCGAGGCACGACCAGACCAGTACAAATATTCATATTCATGCATACAAATTCCAGTACTTTGATGTATGTGGTATAAAAGACTAAGCGAAACGCTTCACCTGGATCGTAGTGGTATCAACATATTACTAATCCATTACTCCATGTATTCGGAAATATGTCTGCTCAACAACGTAAATAACGCAATGAGTATTGTTGAACTGTCAAAATGAAATCCATTGCTACTGATAGTGTGTTACTCAATTAGCCTGCAGATATCGTCGTAGCTCGAATCGATGCTGAGTTCATGGTTTTAGATAGCGCGGTGGCGTTACTGCTGGGCCGAATTCAAATAGTTTTCAAACATACATTATTCATTAAAACCGCTACAAACCTTATACTTTAAATCCTAGAAGTTGTTTAAAACTTTAATTAGTTATTGGATAGCAGCAAAAATTTTCAACTGGAAAATTGACTTACAGTCTATTGCATAGAGTATTACAAATGTAAGTGTCACATTGTTATTCCAAAGAGTATAAAAATACAATATGTATAAAGTAGAAAATACATATATACTCTTTGGTTAAGAGTTTAAGGTAAACTCGTTTTCTTAGTGAATTTTATTTTATATACAGTATGTTAACTAACAGAGGGCGTTCCCGTTAACCCGAAATAGTATAGCATACATAAATGCTAAAAAAAATATTTCCATTCGAAAACAAAATGCTTTAAAATTTTTTCAACATGAAAATATTCAATAAAAATTTTAAATTGACATGTAAAAGAAACACACTGTACACGCGAACTTGAAAGACGGCAACGTCGCAATTTATTTATGATACTACGCTACTATTTTGATTTAAAACAGGAGGTTTCAAATTTATTTTCAATTATATTTTTTTTTATTCGGATTATTTTATGCTTATTTTTCTATGCTGATATTTTTATTTTAATCTATTAATGATATATATTAACGAGTTTAAGAACGCCCTCTGTTATTTAACATACTGTATAACTAGCTGTGCCCCGCGGTTTCACCCGCGTAAGCTTCGAACTGAAATAGCTCAGTTGACATAAAATAAGCGCCTGTTAAAATAATGCGAGCAATATGTACTACATCTGCGTTTGCTCCCGTTTTCGCAACATTTTTTCTTCCTGCTCTGCTCCTATTGATCATAGCGGGATGTTTTATAGCCGATGTCCTTTCTCAGACTATTTGTGTACCAAATTTCATTACAATCGGTTCAGTAGTTTTAGCGTGAAAGCCGGACAGACAGACAGACAGAGATACTTTCGCATTTCTAATATTAGTATGGATTTATAAAATATGTAAAGAAAACCCCGTCCGACTCATGAGGATAGTAAAGGTTAGGTAAACACATGACTAAATAAAATATGAAAACATAATCATCATAGTAACAATACTAATGAATTTTGAAATAATCTTGTTTTTTCGCGAATTAATTCCAACTTCCCCAAAATTTGTGTCCACGTGCCGCGTGCCCTGCCCCCCTTCACCCGCACATTTATTAAGTTACCTCCTTTATACGTCTGTGGTTACCTCCATAATGTACTTCCTTTTGCGAAATAATATTTTTTTAGGGGGATATTTTTTTAAGTTTAGCCCGACTTTTTAGGTATTGCTAGAATCAGTTATCGATACCTAACAATACCATCACGGGTCGGACAAGGTTTCTTTACATTTTGTATAATATATAATATTTACTTTGTGAAGTATTACATATTTTTAGATATTATTTTGATGTGAGGACTGTGTAGGTCATTACCGTTCCATTTTTTTATTTCTTATTTAATTTTGATAATTATCTGGCGATATTCATTTTGAATAAATAATTTACACGGCCTACCCAAATGTTCTTTCTTTGATATTGGTTTCGTCGAAACGTTGAGCTCCTTAAGTTTTGAGTTGAACTGCACCATTTTTGACAAATGCGTGCTATTAATGGACGGGTCCACTCAACCTTTGTAGTTCTTTCTTCAAAAGACTATTTCAGACATCGATTCTATATGGTCTTCATATAATCTGACCAAGACTATGTCTGAACTTTAAAAGAAGCTGTGACCTCTGAGTTGGTTTCGGCCTTTCTTCACACAGTAGTCAGATAGGAAACGCAGAAATCATTTAGTAAAAAAATAGAATAGAAAAAATTACTTCTAAAAGGGTTTATAAAAAACTTAATTACAGATTTTTTTAAATATAAACTAGAGCTTGACCGCAATCCCGCCTGATAGAAAGCAGAAATGCAATCGTTGATGGTAAAGCCCGTTATTTTATTAAGCCCATTCACTTAAAACAACTGAGTGAATAGGAAGGAAGACGGCAGTTGAGCGAATTGATGCAATGTTAAACCCAACGAAACGACCAACGATGCCGCATGAGAGGGAGATTGGTCTGAAGGCCTTCCACGACCAAACTCCCGACACAACAACATTTGGCGCATCCTACCCAGCACACATCTCAACACAACTGCTTAGACCCGTCCTCCGTACAGCTTCACCAGACATCCACATACAGAAAAATTGACAAAAAAGCTAAGTTTCACAAACAACGAACTACTGATGACTTTGACTGATGTTGAGACGGCCCGTTTAGTGTACTTTGGCTATTTCCATAGCGTAATGTCGTACGGCATTCTGTTGTGGGGAAATGCCGCCGATATCCAAACAATATTTGTTTTGCAGAAATATTTGTTCGTGCAATTTATAAATTAAGTCCGAGACACTCTCTCAGAGAAAAAATTAAAGAGATTAATGTACTGACCGTGCCGTCTCTATATATTTATGAAAATCTTTTGTATGCTCTTAAAAATATAAAATTGTTTAAAAAATACAGTAATGTCCATAATGTAAATACTAGGAACAGGCATAAATTTATTGTACCTACAACAAGGCTCAAGAAAATAGGTGGCTCTTTCAGATGCTAATGTATACATTTTTACAATGGACTTCCAGAGGTGGTTCAAGATCTGAGCCTGAATAAATTCAAATCCTTCATTAAACGTGACTTGTGTCAGAAAGCATTTTATAGTGTGAAGGATTATATTGAGGCTTGGGCTTGAGCTGCGTCCGATTTATATACACTGATTGTTCTCTGATTTTTCCTCTTGCAGTTTTAATATGTAATTGTTTATGTTGTTAATTCAAAGCCTGTATTACACACTATGTAGCCAAGCATATTGTACGTTACGGAATTGCATCGCTGACAGAGGTGTTCGGCACTTGTACAGCTACACAGGAGCTACACTTAGTATTCGGGAACACTGTTGGAGCTGCTGAACCTTGGACAAAACTATTTTAGCATTGTGTAGATTCAATTTCTTAGTTTTGTATAATTGCATGGCACACATGTAAGCACAATGTACTAATGTGCTGTAAGGCATCTATTTGTTGGGTTAGTCTTTTTTATTGAATTGATTGCGCTCTGGCTGTTGAGAGTATGTCATGCTCACTCAAATGTCTCGCTGGTGGTGGCGTGTGTGTTGGGTTATTAGGTTCCCTTCAATATGGTTGAGCGGAATGATGCTGATCCATACGTCATGTTCGTGAACGGACGCCATCAGAGGGGACTAGTCATCTCTTAGCTGCCACGGCGTATTTTAATTTCTGAATTGATTTTTGTGTGTTTTCCATAATGGACGCTCTCAGCGTACAATATATTTCTGCATCGTTCTCACACGGTTGATTTGAACATGACTGGTGTAATTAAATATTTGTAACAATAGCTTGAAAATTTAAAAGAGTGTCCATGGAGGTTCTTGCCCGTTCTTCTCCATAGACACCTACTCTTTGAAATGGGCGACTAGCTTCATCTTATTGACTGACCGACCTTCTGACAATTCAAAAGTGCCTGTAATTGGTTTATTTGAAATAAATGCTTTGATTTGATTACATAAGGATAAGTATGTGAGTTTGAATATTTATAAAAGCAGCCACGATACAGGAGAATTTCCTACTGTAGAAAAATTTTTCTTTAATAAAAATAATTATAATTATCAACTATCTAGCTATCACAATTCATGAGATAAAACCTAGTGATATACAATGTGGTAACAATACGACAATAAATTAAACATCGTGTACCTCAACACATTCTCAGTCTATCCATAAAAAGTCATATAAATATATCCATTAGTTTAGTCACAGGAAATTATTTTTCATATTTCTACATGATATACAGGAAGCGCTGACAGGTTGATCGCGCCGCATCCAGCGGTACTAAACTTTAATAATAATGGCGCGAAAAAAGCAAGTCGAAAGCAAGTCTTTTAGGTTTAGGATTATTCCTATGAATTAGCATTGTTCGTGTTTTCATTTATTGTCGTATTGTCAGCACCACTCTGTATAAACAGACAGCGCGCTTTAACATCAACTATTGAATTACAATGGTCGCTCACAATGGGCCTCATACGAAGGCTCATAGTCACACAAAGGGCAATGGAAAGAGTTATATTCGGAGTTTCTCTGCTGGAGTCGCTAAAATTAAGTGGCAGTGGGCATGGCACATTGCTCATAGAACCGATGGCCGATGGGGCAGTAATGTTCTGGAGTGACGGCCACGTACCGGAAGACGCAGCGTAGGGAGGCCCCCAAGAAGGTGGACCGATGACCTAGTGAAGGTCGCGGGTAGCCAATGGATGCGGGCAGCACAACACCGGTATCGTGGAAAGCCTTGGGGGAGGCCATTGTCCAGCAGTGGACATCTATAGGCTGAAGAAGAAGAAGAAGATTGCATTACTGGTTACCATCAGGTGGGATTGCGGTCAAGTACTAGTTAATAATTGAAAAAAAAAAAACATTTACTGGCGACTTGCTGACGATTTCAGAATCTCACGTAGTCACGTCCACATTCCGATTTTGGTCGCATATTTGTAGCTAGGAATTTCAAAATCTGAGTCTGTGTGGACGTGATGTTTTACTTTTCCAACTTCTGCTTCTATTTATTTCGTATAACACTAGCTGGGCCCAGTGGCTTCACCTATAACATGAGTCTCGATCCCGTGGGAATATCCTAATAAAAGGAAAATATCATCATCATCATCTCAGCGTTAATTCCAGTCGCATCGGAAGCTTTTTCAACTTTGGAGCCTGGGGTCCGCTTTACCAGTCTTTGATTTTGGCAAAACTTCTATATTTTTCGTGAAGCGACTGCCGCCTGACCTCCAGAACCCGAAGGCGATATCGAAGCGTTGCAGCTATACCAATTGTTGGACTGTTGAGAGCTCCAACAACCCGTAACAACTGCCATTAAATATTCGTAAGGCAGCTTAACGTGCTTTTCGAGGCACAACCAGACATTCATGCATACAAATATTTGCACTGCGCGGGGATCAAATGCAAATATTTGTATGCATGAAATCACATCGATAAAAGGGAAAATATGTCACCTAATTTAATGGTCTTCTCATGTATGGAGCATGGAAATATAGAGGAATAAGGAACAGGGTGTAGGTACAATTCCCTCAATCTTCATAGAAAAGTGAGGATGAGACGAGATGTAAGGTCTATGTGACGTTAGTATGACAAATTGTTTTTTTTTTTTTTTTACATATTATAAACCAGCGCTTGACCGTAATCCTGCCTGATGGTAAGCAGTGACGCAATCGTTGATGGTAAAGCGCACTAGTGGAGGACAATTGTCTAGAGGACAACCCATCAAGCTACCACAATCTGTCTGATTTCCTTATTACATTTTCAACTTATCCATAACGCATGAAGGCTCAAAGTTGATTGGGAATTTTTGACAGTTTCGGGTAGGTTACGACATGCTGTCGTCCGTATACGTGGCGTTTGTAGATAACGCTACAATGCAAACAAACATAAGTACAAAAAATAAATCTACTCTCTTTATTTATTAACTAGCGGCCGTCTCCCACTTCGTTCGCGTGTAGTTAGTTATTATGCTCGGCTCCTATTTTTGCAGTTGATGTTATATAGCCTAAAGCCTTCCCGGGTTAATGAACTGTCAAACGCAAAAAGAATTTGTCAATTCGGACCAGAGGTTCCTGAGATTAGCACGTTCAAACAAACAAACTCTTCAGCTTTATATTATTAGTACAGATATAGATTAGCTACGCTCCGAGATTTAACATGCGTTGTTTTCGACATTTTTTGTTTTTTAAATAATTATAAACTTGTGCTTGATCGCAATCCCACCTGATGGTAAGCAGTGATGCAATCGTCGATGGTAAAGCACGCTAATTTATTAAGAGCCTTCCACTCAAAAAACTCCGTGAATAGGAAGGAAGACGGCAGCTAACCGAGGTGATGCAATGTTGAATCCAACAAAACTACTAACGATGCTGCGCTAGAGGGAGATTGATCTGGAGACCCTACACAACTATGCTCCTGACACAACAACATTTGGCGCATCGTACCCGGCACACATCGCAACACAACTGCTCAGACCCGTCCTCCGTACGGCTTCACCAGGCATCTTTTCCTACATCGACATTATCTCCTGAACATATCGGGATGAAAGGTATCCTATGTAATATTCCTGGTTATATACCAACTGTGTGTCAAATCCATACCAAAATATCCATCTACACCTACATACAATACATATGTACATTGTAGGGGGAAGTGGGGCACCTTGATACGATTTTTACTTAGACCCAATAAAAGACGATCGTTAGTTACACCGATAGTTACATCCAATTTAATAACTATTACGGCACATGGCCATCATTAGCTATCAGACGGTGCTCAGCACCGATAACTATAATATATTCAATATATATTCAGTTAACTTGTTACATACAAATTAACCGATAGATTTCATTCAATCACAAAACGTATTAGAGCCTATTTACTAAAAAATTAAATTTTTATCAATGTACCCCACATGCGGGGTACATTGGAACATACACTGGCACTTTGGTTCATAGAAATATTGCTGTAAATTAAACAAGTTATTTTTTATTTTTCTGGCCTTTATTTATTAATTTTTTTTAAATAATATTTATTCGCTGCTTTTATTATTGATCATTTTTCTTCCAACACATCAGAAGCCACGGAAATTTCACTGATAGAACTTCTATTCATCTTGCGTTTAAATGTTCAAACCATTTTTCTATAAAGAAAATAAAATGTATAATACCTAAGTCTCACATACATGTATATTTAACAAAATATCAGGGTATCAATGTGCCCCAAGACCACTTGTATCTATGTGCCCCTGCCTACTACAATCGAAATCAACATTTTATAAAAATCAAAGCAATAAATAATTTAAAAATTTAAGTCTATTTAATGTGATGACAGATATGTACATACTTACCAAAGGTCTTAATATAACACAGGTAACACTAAAGAAATTAGAAGAATCACATCCGAAAGAAAAGTACGAATATTTTGTTGCGAACATCAGAAACAGTTTTTTACGTGCCAGTCGCTAGTCGTCGAGTGATCGTTGCTCTGCACTAGTGTGCGTCTAGGCTTTACTATACACCTCCTTATCGGTGGCGGAAGTCTCTTCTAACGCGTTTTGTTTTCGAGGAATATTGACTGTATCTATGTGCCCCTTGTATCAATGTACCCCGTCTCCCCCTACATCCTCACAAACTTTCACATTCATAATATTATTTTTGCGCTTTACCATCAACGATTGCATCACTGCTTACCATCAGGCGGGATTGCGGCCTAGAATAGTTTATTATTACATAATATTAATAAGATTTTTCTCGGCGGGGTTGGCGATTGTGATGACGAAGGTAGTGTGATAGTCTCACGTCGAGATTCGTATGCCAGACATGGCCAGAGACTGCTCAAGACAGGGAGGTATGGAAGGAAAAACAGGAGGACTAAGTACAGCTGTGGGATACAATACCATAATTTCAGCCGAAAACGTCCAATGCTGGATGTATGCCTCCTACAAGCACCACTTCTTCGACTTCGACCCGTTTTGTGCTTCTCGCATCCACGGGTTGTTGTGCATGCTTTAATAAGGACGTCGATCTACCTTGTACATGTGCGTGTGATCTCTGTGGCATTCCGACATTAATCCGACATTTAGCTCAGAACGGTCTCCAAACCCTGGAACACAGGCGAAGAATAGCCAGCCTATTGGTGTTCTATAGGATGCATTTTGAAGAGTGTGCGAGGGAATTGCATGATTTAATTACCCCATCTCCGTTCCATCATCGGACGGCACGTCGTACGGCGAATTTCCACCCTTACGTTGTTGACACCACAACGATTCGAACGAAGCGTTTCGCCTCGTCTTTTATACCGGGTACAACGAGGGACTGGAACAATGGGGAAGAAAACTGACAAATCTCGCCACTAGAGGCGCTGAAATCGTTTGACCCATATAAACTGTCAAAACCCATTGTAATTTGTACGAGTTTACGTTGTTTATAAAATTTTTAAAAATATGCCGCGTTGTGTAGCAATTTCTTGCAATAATAATGGAAATCACTCTTTCTCTAAAGATATGCATTTCAATTTAGAATATGGCAATAAAAGGTACATTAATATTTACTTAAATATAACTAAAGAAACCTTAAACCTAATACAAAATTAATGTAACTTAAAACAATAATAAGTCTGCATTCAGTTTAAAGTCTGGGCATTGTTATTTGCCTGGTACTTAATTAGATCAGCTTTTCGTCCTTTTACTGAAGCTTCAACGGGGTAAGATAAAAAAAAAGTAATAACGCCCAATACCAGGGAATTGTTTTAATGCTGGCAATATCATTGTGGACACCATTTTATCTTGCCCCACCCCGCAGCCTGCGTCAGTCGCTGAGTGAAGGTGCTGGTGTATTATTTGACATTTTTCCGCACAGTAAATTTCCCGCGAAAAATTGAGTTTTTCGATCTTACCCCGCTCGCTGTATCTCCTTACTCAGGTAAGGAACAAACATGTTGTTTTGATATTCATAATTAGATTTAAACTGTAATATGCTCTATAATGTGCTGATTACTATATTTCACGTATTTTAAGATTTATGGTGCCTTTCAAACTTTCCCCTGCATATTTTAAAGGGGTAAGGTGATAATATAAAACTTTCCATCTTACCCCTTTTACGAAACTCCTACAAAAAGTCAGGGGCCCTCAATCTGAAATACCCGGTGATATCTCTTCCACAATATCGTATTAAAAACTTGTATCAAGAAATTAGTACATAATTCTAGACTCTCTAGTGTTAAACCGTCGGTTTAAAAAAGTCAGACGCTCTGTACATAAGTACAATACTTACACGATTAAAATGTACCAATTTCAACTGATTTTTGAGCGGATAATTAAATTCTACGTTAAGATGTCTAGAATTATGTAGAAATTTCTTATTACATAATTTACGATATGTAAATCATCCACGATATAGAATACTAAATATGCAATTTCAACTTGTATCAAAATACCTCGTAACTACATAAATAAATCGGGCTACTTGTTATACTCCTGAGGACTTAGTAATTGCAATACAGAGAGTAGAGTATAAAGAATTAACTACGCAGCAGCTAAGTTATATATAACATACCTGTCTCGTCTTGTAATGTCAATTTAGCTGTGATTATAATAGTACTGTTTACTAATGTTTATAAAGGCAAGAGTGCCTAGTTTTGTTGTTTTTTTGTTAATTATTAAGAGGCGCAAAGATACGAATACATGATTTTTAATATTTAATTACTTACTTCTACTTTGCGGAATTACCGACTGATCTGATAAAGCCAAATTTTATATTTTTGATAAGAGGGTGTTTTTGTTTTACAAGTAGTACTTATAACCGACTGATTTTATTTAACTGTGATGTTCACGTATTACCTCCTTTGAAATAATATTTTTAATAATGTTTAATTATATTCTGCTGTCGTGCTTTATTTTACAAAAATAATTATAATGTAGGCTACTTGGTACAAAATGAAAACGTGTGTTTAATTTACCATAATTGTTGAGCACCCCTGACTGCCAGCCGTTTCAACGGGGTAAGACCGATATATTTTATTTGATAAACTATTTTTTCTTGCATTTAGAATGCGTTTTTTTAATATAACTCATTTTCAGGTTATTTAGGTTATTGAAGCAGAAGGTTTATTGATCACCACACAAGCATAATGACCATGAATACGATTTTAGTGATTATATCAATCTTACCCCTTCAGCATTTCATCTTTCCCCTACATATTTTTTTTCTTAAGACCGACTTTACTAACGTTTTTTTAATAAAATATTGTTTCAAAAAGATTGCTGTCAACATTATAGAAACAAGTTGACTATACATTTTTACCCAAAACATCTTTTTCTGCAATTGCCTTAAATTCTTTTGTTTTACAACAGTTTAACCATCAACACTGTTTATCTCATCAAAAATGCATTCCGTCTTACCCCCACTCACCCTACTTTTTTAACTTGAAACAGTCCATGTACAATACATTACTCTGCTTTACCTAAAATAAACTCGTCAAACACAAAAAAAAACTCAACATAAAACGTGATACGACTGACAGCTAATATTGTTATGAGTCAAACGCCATCAGCGACATCTGCAAATAGCTTTGCGTTTTCTTCCCGATTTGCCAGCGGCGGTGTTTCCGGCGGACTACAATTTAAGTGTCTTCAAGACACGCTTTACCATCAACGATTGCATCACTGCTTATCATCAGGCGGGATTGCGGTGAAGCACTAGTTTATAATTTATAAAAAAAAGTTTTCAAGGACAGAATATAGGCCAACATGAAGAATAATATTAGTTTAGTATTGAAATAACACCGAATCTTGGCTTATAGTGGAAGAATAGGTTCTAATCAAAACTCTATCATCTATTAATCACTATATTAAAAAAAAAAACTTCTAAAAGAATATTCACCGATAAAATAAAAGAACAGTGACATTGACATTTTTTATAAACATAATTATTTTTTTCATATAAATATTGATCAATTAAAAAGTTACTTCATAAGAGGTATTTAAAAAATAGGTATGTAAAGATATTGATAATATTATGTGGTAGAAAGACGAGTCACTTTCATAAATTTACTTTTTAAACTGCTTGACTGGCATTGGGCGGGAGGACACATTGCCCGCAGAACAGATGACCGATGCAGCCTAACAGGCAAACTCAAAGTATTTATTTAAATTAAATGTAAAGGCAGTCCAGTCCACGCACAATGGTCAATAGTCCACTGGAAGGACTAAGTGCGGAAATCGAACCCGTAACATATGACATAGAACATGTAAAGGCAGTTTTGAATAATACAAATTAAGTATTAATTATTTTCTCGGCGGTAGGCCATAACATTGGCTGCCGGCAGATGTTACCACCCACCAGACAAAGTCTTGCCGCCAAGTGATTCGTCGTGTTCCGCCATGATGTCAGGTGAAGCCGTACGGAGGACGAGTCTGAGTAGTTGTGTTTGGTCGTGGATGGTCTCCAGATCAATCTCCCTCTGGGTCAGCATCGTTGGTCGTGTTTTGGGTTTAGCGTTGCATCACCTCGCTCTACTGCCGTCTTCCTTCCTATTCACGAAGTTTTTTGAGTGAAAGGCTTTTAATAAACTACCACCAACGATTTACGATTACCATCAACGATTGCACCACTGCTAACCGGTGGGATGGCGATCAAGCACTATTTTATAATTAGTATTTAAAAAAAAGTATTCAGTCAGCTAGTCACAAAGTTGAAGTTAGTTTTTCATACCAAAACATATGGATGACGTAATGTAAAGAAGGACGATTAGGAAACTCCAAGGACACTATTTTAAATCAAGAAATTATTACAACATCCAGGGTACATTATTATTGTCACTGCTACTTTTATGTGTATAAAATCGATACTAATATTATAAATGCGAAAGTAACTCTGTCTGTTTGTCTGTTACGCTTTCCCGCTTAAACCTCTCAACCGATTTTGATGAAATTTGCCACAGAAAATCTTTAAACCTTGAGAAAGGACATAGGCTACCCTTTAATGAAAAAAACATTGACATTCCCGAGGGAAATCTAAAAAGCGTGATATAACCGAATTCCACGCAGGCGAAGCCGCGGGCAGAAAGCTAGTTAAAAATAAGCAAAAATAACCTTTGCAATTAAAAAGATGATCAGTCTCAACAGATGGCGCCCCGTTCACGAACATGACTCAGGAATCAGCACGAGCCAGCTCAACCGTTTCGTAGGGAACCGAATGATCCAACACACGCCCACATTCTATTTTTACAGCAATAGAAACTTCTTTATCATGCCTTTCTTTTTTTCCAGTAATGACAAAAGCAACACCGAGGCAGAGCATAACCGACTCCGAGATAGGGTCGATCAGAACGAACCGCACCAGCAAGTTGGGAGCCATCCTATGTCCCACAGTCTGTGCCCTTCTCCTAGTCTGTATCTTCGCCGTCTCCTTCATCGGCACCAAGCTTGCCTACGACCAATACGACCAGTTCTGCTCTAGCCGTCGCTTTGACGTCGCCAAACTGTACATCTTCCCTAATTTCACGATAAAAACTCATCCAATACCGATACATATCGATACGATTGTTGCTTGAGTAATAAATGATTTGACAGTTTGCTTTTCTGATTTTTATTAGTTGTGTATTTAGAAGTGGGCCTGAGCTCTGTCGCCGCACAGACATGAAGACATTCGCGGGAAAAAAAAATAACGTTAACGTAAAATAAAACGTTAACGTTAACGTAAGTAAAATAACGTTATTTTTTGTTTATGCGAAACTTGAATATACTGTGTTCAGAATAAGCAAAAGTCCAACAATTGGTCTAACTGCAATGCTTCGACGTCGCCTTCGGGTTGTGGAGGTCAGACGGCAATCGCTTCACGGAAAATGTCGAAGTTTAACCATATCAGAAGTTGGACTGGTAAAGCGGACCCCAGACTCCAAAGCTGAAAAGGCTTCGGATGCGACTGGGATTAACGCTGGGATGATGATGACTGTGTTCAGAATAAGCAACTGAGTCGATTCTAATCAAATGATTAAAATAAAATATAACATGGTGTGAAAATACACCATGTTAGTATATTTTTTCCCAAATACATTTAAAATTCGTTGCTGCGTGGATACCGAGCGCGCGACCGCAGTTTACGATAGATCATAGTACTTGCGCGTGCACAACAGCTGAGAGCCAACGCCAGAGGTCAACGCACTGCGCTCGCCTGGCCGAGCGGAACCTTTACCATATGTTTGTTGGGACAACCAAGTGGGATGATAACAAGCTCATAACTTTATGGTTAACATATTATTTATTGTTTGTTGGTCCATATAAAAAAAATGTTTTGTTTATTTGTCACATTACGTGGATAATGTTCTTCGGATACTGTGGTGGATGGTTTTTCTTCATAGGAAACGAGCATAGCTTCTGACGTGTCACAAGTACCCATGTAATATTTTAATTGGTATTAAGTTTCATCCACTTTTATAGGAAACCAACCCAAAAAAAAATCAGTAAGAGACTAAGCAAGTAACGGTGGTCTACATAATGTTCTCTGTTAGCCCCCTATAACTAAATCATGAAGAAAATCTCTTTACATGAGGTATGTAACGACACCTGTCGTGATTATGTTGTACTTTCAGGCGCGAAAATTACATCTGTTATAGCGTACATATACTTTCGTGACTGCAGTACACGCGGGAAAGCGTTTTCATTGAAACGTTTACTATACGGTTTAATAGATGGCGCCACATATATGGTCGCAATCATGGAGCAAATATTGCTCCATGGTCGCAATAGATATATTCAGGTCTGTTAGGTTACCTCAACCATTTCTATCAAGGTACGTTTTTAATGAAGGTATAGCATGACATTTTCTATAGATATTAATATTATTATATTGATTTAATATATTATTATAGTTGAGAAATATTGACATTAATAGGTTACTAAGTAATAAACATTTTAGAGACTTTATTATGCTATTCGTTTTTTTTTAAGTTGATAAATGTTTTAATTTAAATTAAGGATTACAATTAATTTAATATAAATTGACTGGAATACTGTTTTATTATACAATTCGTGATTAAAGTAATAATTAGTAAACTTTGCTAATTGTTGTTGGACATTCTCAGGTTATTGCGATGTTTTCAGATGTTTTCAGAAGCTTTATTATATCAGAAAATGATATTCCCTTTCCTTGATGTCACTAAACATGTTCAAAAAAATTAAAACTTTAATAAATTTACAATCTACAAATACAATGTGTTTCATAGAGATCTAGTTCTAGAATCTGGTACAAAATGAAAACTGTCAGCATTTTCACAAAACTTAAATATCTCAACAAGGTTTTCGAACGCCTTTACAATTTTCCGGCGTATTTTTTGTTCTGGCAACATGAAAACTGACAGAAAACAAAATGGGCGGCCGCTAGTCGTCGTTAGATAGTTTGAAGTAGAATTTTTCCTAATATTTTATTGTAATAACATTAATATTTTGTAACCACGGCCTTGTTCGTTAGTGCTAGTGTTGTTTTCTTCCAGCTTCGTGTTATAAAATGTGAGTATTCGCTCTGTTTTCTTTACAATGTGTATTTTGCAAGTTGTATTGATTGGTTTAGCGTAGCAAAGGCCAATGTCAGCCTTTTTGTAGGGGTGAGAATGGAGATGCGTGCATTCAGAAAATTAAGGTCTTACTACTGTCTCGATTTTCACAAGGTTTTTCAAATTTCATCGTATGCTTGAGGATTTTTGATTACATTTCAGCTTTATGATAAATTACATTGTTATCAAATTAAGTAGGTAATTGTGGTACCTACTTTATGGTGCCTGTATTCTATTAAAATTAATTCGTTTCGTGGTTATACTTTAAATAAATAAAAATAAATGTTTAACGACGTACTTTCAGTGGTTAAGAGATTTTTTAATGCTAACAGAAAAACGTATGTAAGAAAATATTTTTAAATCGGAAATCGATACGTCGTAGGTAAGTAACTTAATTATTCATTAAATTAACACTTGGGTAGTTGCCTGCTTAGAATTTAAACTTATTTATTATGATCATATACCTACTTACATAATAGCATTTGTAGCCATTGTTGGTCGTGTTCCGAAATATATCACGATTTAGGTAATTTATAAAAAAATTGTAATCCTGAAAGGTTTTTTTAATTTTTGTCAAACAATATGTATCTGAATCTAATATATTGTCTTAATTCTCGCCACATTCATCTTCTCCCTATCTCATTGCATCACTGCTTACCATCAAGTGCGTCGTAGCTTATGAAATTATAAAAAAAATCCCATTGTATCGTATTGTACATTATCATCATTATCAACCTTTCTGTCGTCCCACTGCTGGGCACAGGTCACCTCATACAGAGAAGGATTGAGCGTAATCACCACGTTTGTTCAATGCGGGTTGGTGATTTCAGACTTAAAGTCCAGGTTTCCTCAAGATGTTTTCCTTCCCCTTCAGTCATTGGTGTCCAAGATATACTTTTCTAAGTATATTTTGGACACCAATACATATAACTTTAGAAAAGATACATTGGTACTTGCCTGACCTGGAAACGAACCCGCGTACTCTTACTTGAGAGGCTGGTGTTTTAACCAATAGGCCACCACGACTTCACAACACAATAGACGAGATTCGACTTGTACAATATAATAGGTATAGAAAGTTGTATCGTATTTTGAACACGTAAATAAACTCGTCTCATCATTATCTCAGCGTTAATCCCAGTCGCATCCGCAGCTTTTCAGCTTTGGAGTCTGGGGTCCGCTTTAACAATCTAACTGCTGATTTTTGCTAAAATTCGATATTTTCCGTGAAGCGACTGCCGTCTGACCTCCACAACCCGAAGGCGATATCTAAGAATTGCAATTAGACCAATTGTTAGATTTTTGAGGGCTCCAACCACCCGTAACGACTACCACTAGATGTTCGTATGGCAACCGGGACCAACGGCTTAACGCGCTTTCCGAGGCACGACCAGACCAGTGCAAATATTCATATTCATACATACAAACATTTGCACTGATCGAACCCGCGCCTCCTTGCGCAACGGCCGCGTTCGCTACCGCTACGCCACGGAGGTTGTCCCGTAAATAAACTCGTCTATCTCGTTTAAAGCCTGGAAATTCTCTGCTTACCTAATGCTGAAATCTGATTTGTAAACAAGAGTGATCCAAGCCAATTGCAGTTCACATAGCCCTCTTCCTGGATGCACCATAACACTGTTATCCACCTTCCGCATCCCTAACAACTTTATTAACGTTATCTGTCCTCCTAACTAATGGGCATCCATACTTCACATCGGACATTCGAAACTTACCCATGAAACGATTTAAAAGCTATATTGAGACTAAACTTTGCAAAAAGGGGTATTATAAAATCACAGATTATTTAGAAGACAATAAAGCTTGGGATTGAGCTGCTCGCTCTGCTAAGCAATGTCATTAAGCAATATGCGTAATTATGCTACAACTAGCTGTTGCCCGCAACTCCGTCCGCGTGGACTTCAGTTTACAGCGTGCGGTGGTTCCCGTTTCCGTGGGAATGTTCATTACGAAAAAAAAAAAAAAAAGGCTCAGTTGATATAAAATCTGTTAAAATAATGGGAACAATATTTACGTCCGTGTTTGCTCCCGTTTTCGCATCATTTTTTGTTACTACTACTATAGCCTATGTCCTTTCTCAGGCTCTAGACTATCTGTGTACCAAATTTCATTACAATCGGTTCAGTAGTTTTGGCGTGAAAGCCGGACAGCTAGACAGACAGAGATACTTTCGCATTTATAATATTATTATGGATTATGACATTTTAATCACTGTTTTTGTTAAATCACTCACTCAGTCTGGACTTGAAAAAGACGATGATCCCTGAGTTTGTTTCGGTTTTTCTTCTCAGAGGTGTTCAGTTAGGAAATGCCGGCTCCATCTAATTTAAAAAAATATGACGTGTAAAAGTGATCAGTGATCCTACTTGCAAAATAAACGATTTCATTTCAATCAGCTTGCCAAAACGCGGTCTTTATTCCAGGAACCCAGCTATAACCGCCATTCTAAAGACTTAGAAAGAAGATAGATAATTGACATTCGAAAATAATTGCCCGCCCCATCGGCACTTCGACATTGCGATCTATAAATATCTCACCGCCGAAAACTTTGGTGAAGTTAGTATGGAGTGTGCTGTTGTTACAACCATAGATATAGGAAGTGTGATGATTAATGTATAACTAAATAAACCAATAGTATAAATACGGGCCCGAGGAGCGAGGTGGGGGGCAGCCTACTGTACATAGCTGGTTGAGCTGTTAGGGGGTCGGGGTAATCACCCGCTGTAGCGGAGCGCCAACCCAAGCCGACGCCCGGTCGCTGATCGACTCTTGCTGGGCCTTCACGGGGGCAACCCGTGATCCAACCTGGTAGGGGTCTGATCGCACGGGCGTCGTGAAACACTTCAGGCGCTCCTACAGCCACACACAACAAAGCACACCGTCCACCGCCGGAGGGAAGGCACACCCTCGCGGCGTCGACTTAGGTGTGCGAAGAATGAAGAACAGCACCCCTAGGGTGCAACCCAAGGACGGGTCTCCATTTTTGGAGGCCGAGAGACCGATCCCACGGTCATGGGGCCATTAAGGAGCCCCCAAACCGTCTCCTCGCGCCCCCAACTCGGGGTCGCAGAGAGGACCACGAACGAAGGTGGGGGGCATTAGCAAGCAGGCCATCAAGCCCGCTGGGCGTGTAGCACAACTATCATTAATAGTACTTGTGAATATAGTGGTTTTATTACACCAAATGCTTACCCTTGTGACAAGTGGACGTTACAGGAAGTACAATGAAATCCTAAATCTATGGTTACAACTAATGCTAGTAAATGGCCACCATTCACTTATTTACGAAAGAAATTTAAGTTCAGTGCAAATCTTTCTTTTTATTTCAGAAGAAAAAGATAGAAGATGAAATATTAGTGCATTCCTGTCAAATTAGTCTGCACTTGACGTAATTTGACGTACGTTTAGTCTTCCTATTTCAGACCGCGTCTAAACTATCAATGGGGTATCTTAATTTGACAGGATTAAACTACTCAAATTTAAAATAGAAAGAGAACGATATGGACAGCTCATTCTAAACCTAATTCATCCAATTTTAACGGCGCGATTTGTATTTCAAACTTTATTAAGGTTATGTCAAAGTTCTTAATACTAAAGTGACAACTTAGTACAGAACCAAGTTGTAATTTTTATATAAAAAACTTCATTTCTTTGCTTACCCTGCTAGCTATATCTGTAACTCCAGTTCTTTTCCGAGTAATTTTATATGATTTTATCCTTTAAAGAAACATCAAGCATGGTCTGCTTTATAGTGCGCTAAGCGACCTTGAATTCATCATAGCACAGATTGTTTTCCCCGGTCATCATTATTTTCAGTGAATATCAACTTAAGAATTCTACCACCAAAACTTAAACTTTTCTTCCACGTGTCTAGTCTCCGTATTACGAAAGTCCATATAAATACACTTGCGGCCGCCAGCGACTTCGTTTGCGTGGAGTTAGTTACGCTCCACTCCTATTGGTTGCAGCGTGATGTTATAAAGCCTTCCTGGATTAATGGGCTACCCGACGCTAAAATAATTTTTAAAATAGGACCAGTAGTTCCTGAGATTAGCGCCTTCAAACAAACAAACAAAGTCTTCAACTTTATTATTAGTATGGATAATGGATATGTTGTATTTGGCCTAAATAATAGTATAGCACTAGTTTATTAAGCCTATTCACTTAAAAAACTAAGGTATAAGAAGGATGACGGCAGTTGAGCGAGGTGATGCAATGATAAACCCAAGACCAACACGACCAAACGAAGCTGCGCTAGAATGAGATTGATCTGGAGACTCTCCACGACCAAACTCCCGACACAACAACATTTGGCGCATCGTACCCGCCACACACCGCAACACAACTGTGCAGACCCGTCCTCCGTACGGCTTCACCAGACATCATGCCGGAACACGACGAATCGCTTGGCGGCAAGACTTTGTCTGGTGGGTGGTAACTTCTGCCGGCAGCCGATGTTATGGTGATGATGTTGCGGCCGTAGTTTCGGCAAGTTTGCTGCCTAAAACGAAATCGAATATTCGGTCGGACACTAATTGACAGCTCGCTCTTAAGTTCCCAAAATTGAACGGTCGTGGTAGTAACGTTTCAAAAATGTACACATTTTAACAGTCCACAGTTACGTAGCTGCGGAAGGTTAAAATATCTACATATTGGTGTGTAAACAAACATATTTTATATCTTCATTTATCATCATCATTTCCGCCGAAAGATCTATGTCCACCGCTGGACATAGGCCTCCCCCAAGGATCCTCACGACGACCGGTCCTGCGCCTCCCGCATCCAGCGGTTTACCGCGACTTTCACTAGGTCGTCGGTCCACCTTGTCGGGCCCTACCCACGCTGCGTCTTCCGCTGTATGGTCGCCACTCGAAAACTCGTCGGCCCCATCGGGCATCGGTCCTACGTGGGTCCGTTTTATATCGCACCTTTCTAATTGTTCTCAACCCTAAAAGGAAGCAAAAACGCTTTTTCAAGTGTACGCCCCTACGCCCCAGTTACTAAACCAAAGGTAGGATTTTAAACCGAGATATAAAAGAAGACTTTATTCATCTTAGTACGGCACAGTGAAAACACTACAATAGTAGATATGCACAACACATATATAGAACGGAACCGGAGACTGCGATGCCGATATAATATAGTACACCAGTTTCTATTACAAATCCTTTACTGTTCACGCAGTATGGTTCTGGAATGATTTGCCCATATCGTTAAGGCGTCTTGTCCATTTTTGAAACTATGATAAATCTAATTAGTACACCGTAGATTACCTATACTATTTTCAAACAAACTCTTAGCTTTATATATCAGTATAGTATAGATAAATAACTCACAACAGTCATTGACAGCCCTGTTTCACTGAGTATAGGCCTAATCCCTTTTCAGGCAATCTCTGAGTCCTTTCATCCAGTAGTCTCAGCCAGGTCTTCCCCGTAATCTTCTACAGGGCGTCATACCATCTGGTTATTAGTCTACTATCCCTCGTTGTTCTTAACTGATGACATGAAATTACCACAGTTACAATAGGATGAATCATTGCGGGTTTGAACATAGGCTCTCCGAACTGTCGCGCATGTTGTCTCACTCACACTCGCCTCATTTTACCATTTGGTTCCTTAAAAATGTTATTGCGCAAAGTTCAGAGCCGCCATGATGCGCCGTACAATACACACGACACCTCATCATCATTCTCCTGTCATCATCCCTTGTATTTGGGGTCGGTGCAACATGTCGTTTTCTTCCATACTCTCTATTAGTCATCTCAATAGTTTCTTGGTATCATTCACATAGTTCATCCGCTTTATAATAATTATTAGCTACGCCAGCTAAAGAAATAAAAATCCCTGTCTGTGAAAAACGCTGAAAATGCACATCGCAATTGCAAAGACCCCGAAAAATTTGCTTACTTAAGAGACTAATCATCATAATCCTTCTTTTATCGTCCTACTGCTGGGCACATGTCTCCTCTCGTACAGAGAAGTATTGAGCGTAATCACCACGCTTTCTCAATGCGGGTTGGCGATTTCAGACTTAACATCCAGGTTTCCTCAAGATGGTTTCTTTCACCTTTTAATCAGTCATTGGTGTCCAAGATATACTTAATCTCTACTATGAGTGTGCGGGATTGATTCCAGGTCAAGCAAGTACCAATTTAACTTATCTAAGTTATATGTACTTTCTAAGTATAAGAGACTAATACCTTAACAATAATATGCGGTACCTATGCAACCCCTGCACCTGTTGGCGCGGTACCCTAAAAGCCATTACATCATTTTTCCGCTCTGCGGTGCCTCCACCTTTATAGCAAGACCTCATTCCAGCCGACCTCATCAAGTCTTCGTGCTGTATGCATGGAGCAAACATTAAGTAGCGCAGCCTTACGAAAGCCTTTTTTTTTTTCTTTTTTAAAAATGAGCTGGATGACCTACTTTTTACTGCCTTTTCTTTTTGTAGTCTTCTCGTTATGAAGACAAAGGTAACATCTGAATGAACATTTAAATGAAGCTCCATTTCCTTTCATCCACATTGGAATTTGCGTTGGTACTATTGGTTATGTTTTCGTGTTCTAGAACTTGTTTTTTTGGATCTTTGAAAAATCTTAGTATTCAGTGTCGACCAAAAGTCCATAGGCAATCTCACAAAGCCATAGCTTGGCGTTGATGACCTAGGGATTAGGTTATTAAATAATAATATATGATGTAACCAGATTGAATGTGAGTACCTACATACAAATAAAATTGTAACCTAAACTTTTATTTGAAATTTTATTCGTAAGATTAATTTGATGACCACAAATTACAGAATACTACGTTGATGACATAATTATGTATTAATTATTTTTTTTAATCCATCATAGGGCCTTAAAATAAACAATTAGTGTTATTATTGGATTATTTATAAACCCAATATTATAAAGCTCATAGCATGCAGTCTTTAGGATGCCACTGAAGTTTTGAGCGCTTACTTTAAGTACCTCATGATGGACAAACTGCTGCATTCTACGAACAAACCTACTTGTCAGTAACCTCTGTAGGTCTTCATAGAAAACAAGAACATAATTTTCAGTAAAATTCACGAGAAATTAGGTATAATTTCTTACGAGATCATAGAAATGCTTCGAGAAAATCAATACTTATCCAGAACACAAATCTAAATGCTATACCAGATATGCAGACTGGCGACATCATCCGCCTTCCAAGTCTAGTTGAATGTAAAATGACATCGGTTGGAAACTAGCCAAAAGAGACCGCGGGAAGGGGTTAACTGGCGCTTGCATAAATTGAAGAGACATGGAGACTATTTTAGGTTAAGTGCAAGTTAAATCGATAGTATAGTGTTCTCTGTAATCCCTTATAGATAGGAAAGAGACAAAGAAAGTTGCGCCAGTTCTCTTGTTCGCGAACTAATATGCTTAATTTTTTTTTTATACTTTATGCACAAAGTAAAACATTGCACAATGGCGGACTTAATGCCTTAAGCATTTTCTACCAGTCTACCTTAAGGTGATGCAGAGACAAAACATGGTAGGTGCAAAGATATTAAAGTTAAAAGAGAAAAACAAATTACAATAAATACATACATACAAAATATAAACAGTAGAGAGAGATAAAAAATTACAGATAGAGAAAAAGAATATAATAAGAATAGATTTTAATTTCAGTTTAACTTTTCTTTCTGTTACATAAAGAATAAGACAGCAGATAATATAAGTTTAGTCTTGTCAAACTTGTCAGAGCCTGTTAGTAGTAGACCAGAGAGACCTCGGTGGTAGGCCATAACATCGACTGCAGCACCGGCGGAAGTTACCACCCACCAGACAGTCTTGCCGCCAAGCGTGTCGTCGTGTTCCGGCATGATGTCTGGTGAAGCCGTACGGAGGACAGGGCCTGTAGCCAATGTAACATCGCTTCGTACTTCGTAGCGAAGCGAAATCGAATACCAAACCAACCAATGGCGGGAACGATTGACCACGTGATTTATCGCGTCGCGTGGTCAATCGTTCCCGCCATTGGTTAGTTTGATATTCGATTTCGCTTCGCTATGAAGCGATGTTACATTGGCTACAGGCCCAGGTCTGAGCAGTTGTGTTGCGATGTGTGCCGGGTACGATGTGCCAAATGTTGTTGTGTCGAAAATTTGGTCGTGGAGGATCTCCAGATCAATCTCCCTCTGGCGCAGCATCGTTGGTCGTGTTGTTGGGTTTACCATTTCAAACTGCGGTCTTCCTTCTTACTCTTTAGTTTTTTTTTTTTTTTTTTTTGAGTGAATAGGCGTACAAACTCCATAACAGCGTAGTTAACAGGAATTGATTCTAGAACAAATAGATTTTAACCAGTTTATACAACTGGTTAAAATCTATTTGTTCTAGAATCAATTCCTGTTAACTACTTGACTTGGACTTGGTATACCAAGTAATGAATTAGCATTACAAAACAAAGAAATACAAAACAGTATACTAAGTGAGCTAGCCAATAAAACCAATGAAAACTGTACTCAAGCTGAAATTAAAATTATAAGAATGTAAACTTATTTTAATAAGCGAATGCGGACAGATGTTTATGGTAATATTAACATTATTCCTATTATCAGAATAATGGTTATATTCGCTTCAAAGGTTTTCTTTAGGAAAATATCCTAGGCGAAAGAGTCATTGTTTTATAAAATAGATTGTTTTGTGCACGCAGCAGGTCAAGCTACCCTAAGCTGTCAAATATTACCAATTAACCTTGAGCTGTAATGCTTTATAGATAAAGTTGAAAATCGAATAAAGAAATCTGTCAGATTTTAGTAGCTTGACGCGCTGTCGTCTGTACATCAATGAACCAGCCATATTTACTACCAGATGCTATTATCATATAGGAATGTGTTTTGAAGATAGGTACCTACTAGTCTCTTTCCTGTTATATCCAAAATCTTAGTAAAAGTAAAATGTGCTACTTCAAGTAAGACAGTTAAGGGCCCTTTGATCCTATCACACATTACGGGATAAGGAAGAGCCGTTCCGTCCCATATCGGAGGCAGCCAACTGTCCCGGTTTCTCGGGAACAAGGTCGCGAGTTACATAAAACGTTCCGCATTCGCGCCCTTTCGACGTCGAATTAGCTAAAGAAAAGCTCAGGGGCGGCTTCCGTCATGTCTTTATGAAGCCTAAAATATTGCCGTGAAGTCCCCGATTATCTAGGACTGGGTTAAAATACGCATTATGTACATCCAACTAAGTAACAGTTTACAAAAATAAAATTGTAATTATTGCTGGGGAACAACTTTTTACTGTATTTAAGACGTCGTTTCTCAAATACAGTAAAAAGTCATTCACAAGTTCACTTAACGTTTGCAAACTTTATGCTTACTTGGCATGTACAGTACAATAGTAGGTAGGCTTTGTAATTTTATAATCCACCAAAACTGTTTAATGGCACACCAGATTGGCAGAGAAAAAGTTATTGACGCTACTATTAATTGAAGCTACGATCAAAAGGAGAAGTTTGTTTGTTACCGCGTATCCCTATGATCCCAATTGATATGCCATTTGAGTTCAAACGATTACAATATCCTGTGCGTTTACATTTGCTATGTCTATCAACAAAGCCCAACTTTATGTTGCCTGTTCGAGAGTTGGTACCCCCCAGTCGTTTTTTTATACATGCTAGAGAAATGGAAAAACATAGAATATTGTTTATCTAAACGTTTTGGATTAAGTTTTAAAATTGCTAACAATTAAAAAAAATATTTTATGTTTGAATAAATAATTTTGATGATCCAATAAATTTGTTTTTATTATTTCACTTTATACGTAGCGAAGCACGTATCGGGCCGCTAGTATATTATACATACAGGGTGTATCTGATATCGTAACGCAAACTTCGCGAAAAGGCTAGACCGCATGCCACTAATAAAATTATGATAGTCATTTATGTCGTTAATGCGCGGTTACAGAAATCACGGTGTTTAAAAATAAGTGTCGTCCCGGCCTTTGAACGTTGCAAACGTGCCGCCTCGCGTGTTTGTAGGTATGACGTTGACCCCTGATGTGAACTCTATTAAATCAGCTGATAAGATAGTTTTTCGAGTTTTGTTCACATTGCGCTTTTTGTGTAATTAACTTATTTAGTTAATTAATTTTAACTAATCTTATTGGATTATAAAAGTTTAGCAATTATGAACGGTCTGAAGTGAAAAAAACTGAATATATTTTTTATATTCCACAACTGGGGGTTTCAGATTCATGTACTGAATCCATGGTACTCGTTTGTGCGTCGATGTCAGATACACCCTTTATAGTGTATGTATGTAAATTGTAAGGCACTACGAAAAAAAACAATGGAAATTTGACCTTCAATGGCGCTTAGTTTGTGAATAAGACTAGATTAATGACTGCACGGTTAACGCAGTGGTCAATCTATTGACTGCTGCGCTGCGTGTCGCGGGTTCGATTCCCGCACGGATAAACCCTTGTAAGACCTACAAATAGTTGTTCCGGATGTTTGTGTATGTAAGTTTATCTGTTTGAAACACACCCACGATACAGGAGAAATTTCTAGTGTGGGGGCAACGTTAAAAAACCAAAAAAGAAAAGGAGAGCGATTCCTTCATAAAGAAAATAAACTGTGTAAATAAAAAAGAAGGTATTTTGTTTAGTCAGCGCTTGACGTAATGTGACGTATTTTTAGTCACTATGGTCCGTATTACAGAACGTCAACTTGAACGTTGAAAGTACTAGTTTGAAGTAATGTTTAAGCAGAGATCAATGCTTGAGTTTCCTTCTGGAATACGCACCTATGACTGTCTATGGAGTACTTGTATTGACATGACTAAATTACATTACGACGTTACAACATTCATCTATTGAATTTACACTCGCTCCGCATTCATGATGTTATGGACCGCCGATGTAAAGGGATCGAATAATTTTTAAATTGTAAATTTAAGCAAATGGGATGCCGTTCAAGAACCCGTACTCCTCAACATCCCGCCCTACGTACTATACTATGTATGTATAGGATGATTGTCAGTGTGTAGTGCAAATGTTACTACTGGTGATATTGTATCACCATTCTTCTTGAGTGGTTGCAACGACTAATAAATTATATTTGATCAATAAATGCAATAGGGCAGTTGACAAAAAAAAACGAATTAGTCCGTCAGTCAGATTTCCAAAATAAACTAGACACGTATTTTTTCTTTTTTCATATAAATAAAATTAAAAAACATGCTTTTAAGGAATATCAAACTAAAAAGTTAAAAATATTTTTTTAAAAAGCGTGAGTCGCTTTGTGCCATAATTTTTGTATATTAAGCGCCTCACGCTTTTTTAAAAATTATTTTTAACTTTTTAGTTTGATATTCCATTTTTAACAGTTTGATATTCCTTAAAAGCACTTTTTTTAGTTTTTTAAACTATATTTATTTTTAACTTTTTAGTTCGATATTCATTAAAAAAAACGAACGAACGAACGAATTATTGAAAACGGTGGGACATTTTACAGTAATGAGCCACTCACTCGTAGTCCAAAGAGTTAGAGACGGACAAACCAACAAGCAAGCAAGCAAACAAACAAACAAGCAAGCAAGCAAACATACAAGTGAAGCTAATAAAAAGCATGTAAAAAAATGAAAAAGCGAGTTGAAAACTCGTATGACGTCACTCATTGCTACACTTTTTTTCTACAACGAGTGAGGTCACCAGCTCCCACTCCTGAATCCTGATCTTTGATGCCTTTCAAATATGTCAATATTTATTGATTTCATAAAACAAAATATACGTAGCCAATATTTTTCTATAAACTGAATGATGGACTAAACGGAATCAATTTATTTTTACCCAGGAAACATCCCTATTAAGAACCAGAAACAAAGCGTGGAAGTCAGATAGGTAGCCGCTCCTCGTAAAATACTGGTATTTAGCTGCCTAAGGTTAGACTGTAAGCCAACCTTAACACAATTGTAAAAGGGAAAAAATCAATCAACTCATTGTTACTTATTCCAGTTAAATAATTAAACGAAGCATCAACAGCGTTGTATCTATAGTTACGAAAATACATTTTACACTTTTACAGCAGCACGCGCTTAATTTATCTTCAAAGCTATTTATTTCGCTTTGAATCATCATCATTTCAGCCGAAAGACGTCCATTGCTGGACATAGGCCACCCCCAAGGATTGGCGCTCAAGCACCAAAGACGCAGCGTGGGTAGGCCCCCGACAAGGCAGACCGACGACCTGGTGAAGGTCACGGGAAATCGCTGGATGCGGGAGGCGTAGGACCGGTCGTCGTGGAGATCCTTGGGGGAGGCCTATGTCCAGCTTTGAATCGAGTATGACAAAACGGTTGGTGCTGTGTCTGAGCTGGACTGTTACGCTGCGTGATTCGCGCACGGAACAAATGTTTGTATTGATTACAGGGACCCTAGTTGTCTATTTTCCTTTTTGTCACTCTAACACGATTTCGTTGTCATTGTGCTTAAAAGTTCGCAATCTGCTAAATTTATAATAATCGATCAATTATCTCGGTCATCTCGTAATGGAATCGGACCATCACCCCGGACGTGACGAGTTTCCACCTTTACATTGTTAACATCACTACGATGTGGACGAAGCGTTTCGCTTCCACTTTTATAGCGCGTACATCGACGGACTGGAACAATTTGCCAGCGACATTGTTTCCGTCACACTACAATTTGAGTTTCTTCAAGGCTAGAGTGAATAGGCTTTTAATAAACTAGCGCGCTTTACCATCAACGATCGCATCACTGCTTACCATTTTTTTAATTTTTTTTTTGCCATGGGAAATCATCAAATGACTTCTCACGCTCTGGGCGGAGCGGAAGGGCGTGTCAGACTTTTACTGACTAAAACCCACCCGTATTTCTTTACCTGCCTGCGGGACGGCCAGGGCCACGGTTTCTTGTTAAACCAACCCGCAACCCTGACCCAGGAGGCATCGGCCATTTCTTCTCAGAGGTAGTCAGTTAGGAAATGCCGGCTTCATCTAGTTAAAAAAATAAAATAAAAAATAAACATGACGTGTAAAAGTGATCAGTGATCCTGCTTGCTTAATAAACGATTTCATTTCATTTCATTTCATCGGTCTTCGTGGACCCCGTCACGTTGTGCTGACATCTCTTTGAGGCGCGCGTGAAACACGACGCGCCGTCAACTCGGGCCTGGTCCTTACTGGGCGGCGAGCTGCCCACTGCTCACCGCCCGCAGGCCCGCGCCTACGGTGGCTGGGAGTTTGGTGTCATCTCCCGACCAGGGTGTCTCCTGCGGCGGCTAGTGGCGTGAGGGCGCTGGGATTCCCGTAGCCTCACGCGCTCCGCCTCCTCCTTTGCCAGCATTACTGCTTCGCACAAGGAGGTGACGGTCTGCCATGCACTATCGCACTCTCCATGTCGCCATGAGATCCCGCCGGAGCTCTGTCCACCGTACCGCATTTCTCGCGGCAGCGGAGTTATGCCCCGGCGTTTTGCCTTCTCTCGCCACTCCCACATGTAGACGAGGACTTTGGCCTCCAGATACCATGGCGGCAATCCGGCAAGGAGGCTCGCCGCCTCAGCGTAGACCGTACGGTATCCCTGGATCAGCCGAACGGCCATGACCCTCTGGGACGCGGTCAGGCATCGGGCTGGTCGTTTCCTTAGCGACCGCGCCCACACTGGTGCCCCGTAAAGGGCTATGGATCGCACGACCCCCGCATAGAGCCTCCGGCAGGAGGCGTTTGGTCCCCCTACTGCCTACCATCAGGCGGGATTGCGGTCAAGCGCTAGTTTATAATTTATAATTTAAAAAAAAATATTAATGTAGTAGAATGTCAGCGAATGACCACTGGAAAGTCATAATGACGCCATTTTGTTAGTAGAACACTAGACATGTCAACATCGATCATTATGAGGTCACTGATGGACCAGTCTGACAATATTGTAATAGCAGACTAGGGCCCTACGTATATTCTGGGTCTGTCTATTTGTGTATGGAAGTTTATATGTTTGTAAGTAAACGCATCCATGACACAGGAATAATTTCGTTTAAAAGAAATGACGAACAAGTCACATTGCAGTAGAGAAAAATTTCACTAACAAGTAACATACATGCTCACTCACAAACTTACTCGTTTCCTCCTTTACTTTTATTCGTTTATGTAAAAACTGAAAAGATTTGGATGTAATTTGATGCACAGTTGGTTTATAAACAAGGATAGGATCGAAAGTTATGCAAGTGAAACCGCGGAGCTCTTATTACTAGTTGTATCAAATATAATTTGTGGAGACGGCAGTTCAACTTAGCAAAAATTCAGAGCCGAACTTCAAAGGTGCAAGAAAAAACTAACATTTCTTCTAATTTTCAGATATGGAAATAATCAATATATTGGTTTGTCATATCCATACTAATATTATAAATGCGAAAGTAACTCTGTCTGTCTATCTGTCGGTCTGTCTGTCTGTCTGTTACGCTTTCCCGCTTAAACCTCCCAACCGATTTTGATTAAATTTGGCACAGACAATCTTTAGACCCTGAGAAAGAACACAGGCTACCTTTTATCCCGGAAAAATTTGATGTTCCCGAGGGAAATCTAAAAAGCGCGATATAACCGAACTCCACGCGGGCGAAGCCGCGGGCGGAAAGCTAGTATTTTCTATAATTCCATAAGTAACATTTATTTGAAGAAACTTACACGAGAGTGCTGCATATTGCACGAACTAAATTTACGTTCAGTGCATCCTTTTCGTTCCATTTCTTTAAGAAAAGGACAGAAGATGAATATTTTTTTAGTCCCGTCTAATCAATATACTTCATAGACAGTTTCGAACGTGATTACAAACATGGCGACTAAAAATACGTCAATTTACGCCAAACGCTGACTAATTTGATAGGAAGCCGATTATCTCGACGCCATTGGTTGATTTTGCCAAACTAAAGGCTTATTTTGTCAAAACATAAGTATAGAATCCTATACCCAGTGCTCAATATTCATCACCAACTGACGTATATTCTCATACAAACACCACTATAATCCTCCAAGCACAATACAGTCATACGCGCCTGACGTTTACGCTGACCTATTTCCCTATTTCACCTGGGATGCGTCCTGACGTCATAGTACGACGTCATCAATGACACAGTGCCCTATTTTCCAAGCGGCCGTGGCGGGGGTGTCCCATTCAGCTTTAATCCCTGCACACAGTGCCTATTTTTAGCCCACTACTTCATTCATTGAACGTCATGCAGTACAGATGCGGTATACGCCCGTTGTATTTACGATATTAATAGATTTTGCGATGAATATAACCTTGTTGGGAATTTTGATTTGAGTATTGTCCTTGACATGCATATAAGCGTTTTTTGACTGATAATGGGAAGATTGGGATGATATTTGGAAAAATGAAGTACAATTTGGGGGAGTTGGCACATTTAGATCTCTGTGTTTTTGGTTATTCATGTCTCGTTGTGAAGGTGTCATGGGCGTTATGAAGAGGAAATAAAGTTAAAATGGCATGAAATTGCAAAATGAATGAAGAATACTTGTCAAGAATATTATATAAGTTTACGTATTATATTTAAAATGAATTTAATGAATGCGTTGTTGAAATTCTGTGTTTTAGCTCAAGGTCTCATAGTCTCCTTAGATATTTAGAGACGAAATCGAAAACTAGACTGCCAGTAAATTCAAATCGATGTTGGGGATACTTCAAGGCATTGTGTTAGGGCCACTCATAATTTTGATGTTTATTAGTGCACAGAAAACTCGTTGATTAACGGTAGTAAAAGAGAAAATATGCAACATTACCTACATTACATATGTGCATTGATCGTTCCTTCATCAGCTTGTCTAAGCGTTGATAATGAAACTGCGAACCTAGTAAAGTAAACGTTTAATGGTAATTTTCGTAGCCTAGAAAAGAAAAGATATCGAATACCGAATCTATTTCTTGGTCTAAAAAGAAATTACTGTTTTATTCATGACGATATTTTAAGACTATCGATATTTTTAATTCAGTAGCTCTTGCTTCGATATATATTTTTTTTTCCTATGAGCGTGTATTTTCTTCTTTGTCATTAATTAATACAGTAGAAGGGATTGGAATTTGAAGGTTTTGAATAGGTGTAGACTAGAGTTTATATATGTATAACGTACAACTTTTGATGCAAAACTGTAACGTCTAATAATAAAATCAAATATTATTTAAAAAAAAATACTTAAAACAGTGTCCGTGGAGTTTCTTGCTCGTCCTTATCTATAGATACAAACGTTTTGGAATGAGCAAAAAGCGAGAAGTGACAAATTGAATAGGTCCTCTCACCTCTGACTACAGTCCATCAATACATCTACAGCACGGTTAGCGCAGTGGTGAAGCTGCGTGTCGCGGGTTCCTGGGTTCTCGCATATGACCTACAAGTAGTTATTCCGGGTCTGACTGTTTGTGTATGTGAGTTTATGTTTGTAAACGCACTCAAGACACAGGAGAAAGTTTGGGGCAACGTTTAAAAAAATACATTAACGATAGGCTGACTTTATGCTCAGAGTTATGTATGACTAGGATTCTTTTTAGACGAATATATTGTATTCTGCTTTAGCAATAACACATGTATCTACGTCAATTCACCACACAACTTTTCAGTTACCGATAGCACTTTCAGACATCCTCTGTGTAGTAATTTCTTATTTTATCCATTCGTGTAACACCAAATATCATTCTCATCTGAGCTGCAGGTACCTACTTAATTGCCTTTCATTTATCCCTTTTGTGACCCAACAATCTGATCCATACAAGACAGCAGGTCTAACCATGGTATTGTATATCTTCCTCTTAAGTTTAGGAGGAATACGGGAGGCCCAGATTATTCCCAAGATACGTTACATCCACCTAGTGTTAAAACTGGTTCGGACAGTTTCCGTAGAACGAACCGAAACTTTGCCATAGTTTTTCATGAGTGAACCGAAAGTCGGAGCTGGGAGAAGCTGGCTATGAAGCGCTATGGCTCCAGAACAGGGGAGACCGCCAAAATCGCAGGACATGTATTCAGTTCTGGTTCTGAAAGGCAAAATTCTCCAGCTTCTGTTTAAATATAGGTATTGAGTAACAATCTCATAGGTAGTGAAAACTTAAGAAATCTGAGTTGTCAATAGAAAACTGAAGTGAAGTAAAGCAAATACTTATTAACCATCCAATAGGATGGTTAATAAGTATTTGCTTCAGATTTCAGCTAATAAGCTGAAATCTGTAAAATACTGATAAGTACTCAGCAGTGTCTGGTTAGACTGGAAGCTGACCCAAATAATTGGGAAGAAGGCTAGGCAGATGTTGACTGTTAAACTATTTTCAGATATTTTGAAAACGTTTCAAATACCTAAATAAATTAAATATTAATAGTTAGACAATACAATGTTGCAAATAAACTATTAAATTCAAATCTACAATGAACTACGGCTTTCAAAAGCTATTCAAAGTCATACAATGAAACTTTATCAACGCATTGCAGACAGGATATCAATGCAACCAGCTGTCGTGAGGAACAATATTGCTATTCAATTTTCGTCAGGCAGAAATAAACAAAAAAAAAAAATATTGGACAGTAGATCTTTTTTAACTCTATTATTGGTAAATTTGTTATTTTTAATTACATATATCCTTCAAAGCATAAAGGCTAAGGACGATAATATATTACGCATTTGGATGTAAGTTTGCTTAAGAAAATTATCAGGAACAGTAAAATTACAATCATTACCTAATAAATAATTACTTGCAGTTAAAAACATAATGCAGATAAGATAACCGCTCGTCTTTTGTGGGTGGTTCGAGCAATCCCTCAAAACCCTCCACGACTAACCTCCCGACACAACAACATTTGGTGCATCGTACACATCGCAACACAACTGCTCAGACTCGTCCTCCGTACGGCTTCACCAGACGTCATGCCGGAACACGATGAATCGCTTGGCAACAAGACTTTGTCTGGTAGGTGGTAACTTCTGTCGGCAGCCGATGTTATGGCCTACCACCGAGTATAAGTAATACTTCTAAAAGCAATTGTTTCCTGAATTCCCAGCAGATCATTAGCGTCCATACTTCTCAATTAGTCGTCATCTCGGTATTCAACATCCTAACTTGAGTAGATAGCGCTTTTTATAGTATAGCTAGAGGCAACTTATTAAACAATATAACTGCTTGGTATCTAGGACTGTGCTTTGCAATACCCAAAAAAGGATGTACCTTGTAATGCTTAATGTCTTGTCTACATGTGCGTTCTCTGCTTTGTTGTTCTGTTTTATCATATTCGTGTATTTCACCATGCTACAAGAAGTACAAATACATAAATGCTTGGCACTTTAAGTATAATAAGTATATTATTTAGTCGTCCTTGGGAGAGGCCGATGTCCAGCAGTGGACTTCGTGGCGCTGAGATTTTCAGCTCACTCTCTTCTCTCAACTTTATAGGATGAGATTTTTTCAGAAATGATCGCCAGTGTATCTTAGTTTTGTTTTATGTCTAAAGGTCCTTTGAATCTATAAAACTGCTCCGGCGGGATCTCATGACGACATGGAGAGTGCGATTGTCGCAACCCAGTGCTGGGCCCGCCACAATAGCGGCGGTAAGTCCCCTCTTTAAGAAGTGGCTAGAAGGCGCCACGGCGCCCTTACCTTCCGCCTGACGCAGGTCCTCATCGGACACGGTTGTTTCGGGAGGTTCCTGTTCCGTATAAGGCGGGAGGAAACGCAAGGGTGTCACCATTGTGTGGATCGCCCTGAGGACACGGTGGAGGTGTGCCCGGCTTGGGTAGAGCACCGCCGTGTCCTCGCAGCGGCGATCGGCGGGATCGGCTCCTGGGTCAGGGTTGCGGGTTGGTTAAACAAGAAACCGTGGCCCTGGCCGTCCCACAGGCAAGTGAAGAAACACGGGTAGATTTTAGTCAGTAAAAGTCTGACACGCCCTTCCGCTCCGCCCAGAGCGGGTGAAGTCATTTGATGATTTCCCATCCCAAAAAAAAAAAGAAACCTGTAAAACTCTCAACTCGTATGTTTGTCCAACGCTTGTCTCAAGGCTGCGTATTGTGTGGCAGACACATTTGAAAACTATGTTAATTACTTCACAAAACAAATCTATAGAATTGTGTATCCTCTATTGTTTGTAATGTACACACAAAATTAAAATTCAAAACTTCCGTTTGGACAAATACAGACAGTTTGAAACTACTTTGAATTTATTTAGATATTATGCAAATGAACACAGTTTTGTATATTTTTTTTTTTATGATTTCTTTCGTACTGTTGTGAAATAAAAATGAAAATTTACCACTTTTGTCAGACATGTTAGCAAATTCACGTACCTATTATTTAAACAGTTGCTTTAATATTAATTATCATGAGTTCAAATCACCCTGTACAAAATAACCCCTCAGTAACAATATCAGTGTGTGTCTGCGAGCAGTAGGCAGCTGGCCACCCGGTAAGGACTAGGCCCTGATCGACGGCGCTTTGTATTCCACGCGCGCCTCAAAGATATATCAGCACATCGTGACGGGGTCCACTAGGACTGATCCCTGCCAAGGTCGTGGGTTGTTGGAAAGAGTCTATCCTTCACATACGTCTGACTTTGTTCAGTCTTCATTTCATTTTCAATCCATTCTTCTGTGGAATGCGCTTCCTCTTGATATCGAGATGGCTGCCAGTCGGTTTGCATTTAAGCGGAAATAGTAGAGTCATTTCGACACCTCTCTCCCAAATTTTTTGTTTTGTATGTATATATTATAAGCGTTTATTTTGGTAAAAGTATGTATGTGTACATAGCTTATTTAAGTATTTATTTAAATAGTGTTCAGAGCTTTTTTTTCTTTATATTTTTTTCAACTAAAGCACTACCACAATATAACAATTATTATTTTGTGGCAAATCTTCCACGACATTCTCGCTGGCAGCACAGAAGTCACTTTGGTGCATGTTTTTGAAAAACATGTAAATACATGATGGGTGGTCAAACGGTAATATCCTCATTACAGTTTATGACATAGCTCTACCTCCACATTTCACTGTCGTATTGACAGTTTTAATAACTTATTTAATTAAAGTTTAGCAGTGGGATTTACAGAATAGGTCGCGTGGTTTTGTTTTAACCTAAATATGCTAAACAAATTCAATATCAATCTGTTATCCGGGCAAACCAAGCTTAAATATAATCCTGGTTTAATCTGATAGAATATCTACACGAAAGCTCACGATCTCTATCATTTTTATATAACCTTCCTGCCTTCGTGGTTAGCAATCTTATCGAAACGGGCGTTCGGTAAGTTATCTGCACCAATTCTAAACCAAAATTATACTGTGGAGTCACACCACAGGGCCATCATGCCTGAGGGCTTTGCATAAAGACTTCACCATAGATACATTTGCAAGGGAAATTTATTTTACACGGTAGAACAGCCACAAAACCTCTGTGAATAACAGGGATGGCAAATTTTCGCAGTTTGATCTTATTATTAATACAGGGGAAGATGCTGCCTATCTTGCTTTTACGACCCCTTAGGGATTAGATAAGGTAGAATTGTTCTTTTTAAAATCTGCTGCAATATTTTTTTACTGTCGAGGCATTTTTTCCTAGTTATGGATTTGGAAGAACTGTTTGTTGAAATCCTATTCATTGCTATAAATGATGTTATAATCGTAGACTAACACATATTTGACGTCTTCTAAATCCCAAACTCTTCTAAATTTTCTCGGTGGTAGGCCATAACATCGGCTGCTGGCAGAAGTTACCACCCACCAGACAAAGTTGCCGCTGAGCGATTCGTCGTGTTCCGGCATGATGCCTGGTGAAGCCGTACGGAGGGCGGGTCTGAGCAATTGTGTTGCGATGTGTGCCGGATACGATGCACCAAATGTTGTTGTGTAGAGAGGATTTTTCGTGGTTGATCGTGGAGGGTCTCCAAATCGATCTCCCTCTGGCGCACCATCGTTGGACGTGTTTTTTTTTTATTCCATATTTTGAGAGGATTTTACTTTTACTTCACTCAGTTTTTTCTTTACCATCAACGATTTCATCATTGCTTACCATCAGGCGGGATTGCAGTGAAGCACTAGTTTATAATAAAAAAAGAAAAAAAAGAGTAGATATTATTATTACTGTGCCCGTGACACCGGAGTGGACCCTATCAAAATACCAGCATTACTACATTTATTTTGTGAATGTCGAACCATCATGCTGAGATACGGGCCTTTTGAGCATTGTATTTTTTTTAAACCTTAATCTTTTGAAATATTGTTTGTGTTTAATTTAGTTTTATGATCTTCCTGTACGGGTATCAATAAAAAAATTTACGTATCATCATCATCATCATCAACCTTTTTATTTATCGTCTCACTGCTGGTCGCCTCTCATACAGGGAAAGATTGAGCGTAATCACCACGCTTGCTCAATCCGGGTTGGCGATTTTAATCATCCACTGATGTCCAGATATACTTAGAAACACTTTAAAACTTAGAAAAGTTACATTGCTACTTGCCTGACCTGGAATAGAACTCGCACACTCATACTTGGGAGGCTGGTATTTTAGCCACTGGGCCACCACGACATTCTTTTACGTATAATTTTTAGTGATCAAAGCAAAATTAGACGAAAAAAGCTTATTTTTTTTTTAATTTTGCGATCAATTTAGTCTTTATAAATATTTTTAATGGTCTACAACGTACTTACCCTTTTTTTTTCCTGCTCAACTTAACTTTTTGCTTACCTATTGGCAATTCGTCACGAATAAAGTAACCTTGCTCAAGTATAACAATAATCTTTTTTTTTGTGATTATATTACTATTAGTTATAAACTGCGTTTGCGTTTCGACCTTACTACCGGCTACACGCCATCGTGCTGTAGCGATGTACGGATGACAGCAGATCAAGCTACCCGAACCTGTCAAATGTTCCCAATCAACCTTGAGCCTGCTTGCTTTATGCTTAGAGATAAAGTTGAAAATCTAATAGAGAAATCTAACAGATTATAGTAGCTTAATGTGCTGTCGTCTGTACTATTATATCAATTCAATATTTAATGAAAATCTTAAACTATATCTTAAAGTTATTTTAATAATTAATTTTATACATTTTGCTGTGCCCCACGGGGTTTATTTATATCTTAGCTTTAAGCCATTTTAACATCCCCTAAGACATGCGTGGCAAATAAATCTTCTTCTTCAGCCTATAGAGGTCCACTGCTGGACAAAGGCCTCCCCCAAGGCTTTCCACGCTGACCGGTCTTGTGCTGCCCGCATCGATCGGCTTCCCGCGACCTTCACCAGGTCATCGGTCCACCTTGTTGGGAATATCCCTACGCTGCGTCTTCCAGTACGTGGCCGCCACTCCAGAACCTTACTGCCCCATCGGCCATCTGTTCTACGAGCAATGTGCCCTGCCCACTGCCAACGACTCGTAGAGCTATGTCGGTGACTTTGGTTCTTCTGCGGATCTCCTCATTTCTGATTCGATTACGCAGAGAAACACCGAGCATAGCTCTTTTCATTGCCCTTTGTGTGACTCTGAGCCTTCGTATGAGGTCTATTATGAGCGACCACATTTCTGTTTCGTAAGTCATAACAAATAAATATATGAATATAAATATCATCTATGATATGAACATAAATCTGCGAACCTAGGTAATGGAATTTTTTATCTCTGTACTTCGCATGATAGTGATTTCCATATTATCTAAGTTTTTATTACACTAAACATTACATCGGTTATTTTTTCTGTTCTGAACATATCACTCAAACTCTTCCAATGTTCATTTGAATCGAATCAATTTACTTTATCGTATGCCAATTCCCAGATAAAGATTAGAAAGGATTTATATACAACATTTGATTACAATTGTTATTGTTGTAATTTATAATAAAAAGAATGATATTGAGTACTGATTTATATACTAGCGATCCGCCCCTGCTTCGCACGGTTATACGACTTGACAAATCATGGAGATTTTTCATTACATGTAAGTAGAATATTATTGTATTACGTACGGACGTACAGCAGGTCAAGCTACCCCAAACTGTCAAATATTTCCAATCATTCTTGAGCCTTAATGCTTTAGAGTTATAGTTCAAAATCTAATAAAATCTGACAGATTGTAGTACTGCTGCCGTCTGTACAAAAACCTTAGTTTAGAAGAATATCTCGGTTACGCAGACAGACACGATAAGAGACTTTATTTTAGTTACGCCCCGTGGTTTCACCCGTAAAAGTAGTAGTAGTACATTTATGAATATAACAAATAGATAAAAACCCATTCTCATGCCTAACGAATGTATTTACGAAATTTTATTAAAATCGGTATTCGCCTTCTTGGAGGAGTTTGACGCACTGTGACAGGAGAATTTTATACAAATAGAAGATGTATAGTTATAAATAAATTATCTAGCTAAACCCCGCGGACATGATCAAGATGAAAGATGTATACTGATTAAAATAAATTATCTAGCGCAACCCCGCGGACATGATCAACATGGAACACAAACGCATTAGATACCTAAATATAATAATAATGTATTTCAGGACGGTTTTTTGGTGGGAAGGCTAAGATGAACGTGTCACGCTCATTTTTCATTGGACTTTTAAATTATTTATAGTGTAATTTACTAAATTAAAACGCGTGATTTATGTAGTAAAACTGTATTCAGTAAATAATTCATAAAGAACATTGAAATATCGCAGCACAGTGGCCACATCATGACTTTGCATCAAACCTTCCTCATAGACGGTTCACGCGGCCGTCTTTTTCGACTATCATTAGCGATATCCGCCATTATTGTGAAATAAAATTTTCAAAGAGTTTCTATAATTTGTTACACGTGTTATTGGCAAAAGTTTGGTATATATTCCACAGAGGCTCAAAGGATCAAGAGTTGAAGTTGAATAATCTATTTCAAGATTGAACCTGAATAGTCAGTTTAAAAATCAGATTTTCTTTAGTAACCTTTAAAGACGCAAAAAAATTACGCTCCACTGACCGTCGTTGACCCCAAAAAACAGTATTGCTTTTTTGTTTTATCTTTTTTAAATATTGATAAACTTCAAATACGCAGAGTTTTGCTAGCTAATTTTATTTAACCCTATACATGTGATTATATTGTGTATTTAATTACATCGTAATGATACCTGGTACGTTTAATTGCCCTCCACAAATGGCCTGTTTATTATTATGATCAGATTATAGTTTTAACCTTCAAAGAAATCTATTAAGCAACTCATTTACTTCTGTAGATCTAATGTTTTATAGAATAAAATATATATGCCCTGAGTTGCTATACAATATGTAAATAAAACCCTGTCCGATCCGTGAAGGTATTGTAAGGTATCGATAACTGATTCTACTAATGCCTACAAAGCCGGGCTAAATGAAACAAAAAACTGCCTAAAAAAAATAAATATTATTTCGCAAAAAGAGGTAACTTAAAACATGTGCGGTAGGCCATCCAGGCGTGGGCGAAGAGGGGCAGGGTACGCGGCACGAGGTGGCATCGCTATTCGCTCAGAATTATACCGTCTAAAATAATGTTGTCACTTTTTAAAAATTATCTAACTTTGGGGAAGTTGGAATTAATTCGCGAGAAAAAAAGATTAAGTATTTCAAAATTCACTAGTATTGTTACTATGTTGATTATGTAAAATTTCATATGTTATTTGGTGCGTTCAGGCGCTTTTGCCATACCTATTATTGGAATCAATATTGTAACAGCACATACCTTCTTAGGCCCCATTAACTTAATCAAATTTTATTCCGTGGTGCTTGGCAATCTGGGCTTCTCCCAGTTGCAATAATGTCCCTTTGTGCCGATTGGCCTAGTTCTGTTCTGTCTCCTGCTTATTATGGAGGGAAGTGGAAAAAATATATTTTTTCTTACTCCTCCGCTATTCTTTTCTGATTAATTTCGTTGCGGGACCCAAGACAGTTGAATCGTTTCTCCGGGACTCGTCGAGCTTCATTGCTCGGCGTTTTTCTGGCGGTCTCCACTGTTGATTCTGGCTTTCAGGAGTTGCAGTGGGTTGGGAACAGTGTAGCGGGTTTTGTCCCATGTTATTTGGTCATGTGGTTACCTAACCTTTACTATCCTTACGGGTCGGACAGGGTTTTCTCAACATATTGTATATCAATATGTACAAAAAGGTGTAAATTGTAATATGTATTGACCTTTCTTGTCCTAATTAAACTTCAAGTTCTTACTAAGATACTTTATTTGTTTATTTTTTATAATGATCGTCATTTGATTAGATCCCATCTGCGCTGCGCAGTTATACGTCGCAATCCCGTAAGAATATCGGGATGAATAGACTTCTATTTCCTAATCTAGGTCATAGTCTACTCATGTTCCAAATTTCATCAAATCCGTGCAGCCGTTTTGCGTAGAAGTGGAACAAAGTAACATACTCACAGGTAGACGCCAGCGGGTCAAGCTGGTAAGCTTGACCTGCCTGTGAAAACTGTCATATTTAGGAGAAGTTACCACCCACCAGACAAAGTCTTGCCGCCAAGCGATTCGTCGTGTTCCAGCATGATGTCTGGTGAAGCCGTATGGAGGACGGGTCTGAGCAGTTGTGTTGTGATATGTGCCGGGTACGATGCACCAAATGTTATTGTGTCGGGGGTTTGATCGTGGAAGGTCTCCAGATTAAGCTCCCTCTGGAGCAACATCGTTGGTCGTGTTGTTGGGTTTAACATTGCATCACCTCGCTCAACTGCCGTCTTCTTTCCTACTCACTAAGATTTTTAAGTGAATAGGCTTAATATACTTGTGCGCTTTACCATCAGGCGGGATTGCAGTCAAGCACAAGTTTATAATTAATAAAAAAATAAAAACATTCCAATCAACCTTGAAGCTTGTAACTTCAGTGATAAGGTTAAAAACCTACTAAAAATAAATTAGCAGATTGTAGTAGCATAATGAGCTGTCGTCTGTACATAAAATCAAGTCTTTACTCGAAAAGAAGAATTGTTCAAATAACAACAATCTTACCCATAATATGATGACTTTAGATGAAGCCTTGAGAAGAACCAGTTTTGGAATTATAGACAATAACAAAATTATAACCCAATGTTACGAAATGATCAAACATGTTATATTGTATATTGATTTGTAAAGATATGAATACATTAATGTAATGATTACAATTAACCGTTGATAAAACTAAGTTTTGGTAACTCTACTATATTCTATCCATAGTAAATGGACATATTATACCGGCTTTTGCCACAAATGCGAACAAGGTGTGGGTTGTGATGATGATCAAAACTGCATTAGAACAGCCTACACTAATTTAACTATCTTCTGTTACTCAAAAAATAACGTTAAATAGTTCTTTTTAAAGTGCATATTCCTATGAATGAAACTTTGAAGGCTATAGTGCGATGCATCTTAGGCGCGTTCAGTCACAGTTGGACGTTCATAGAGAACGGACGCGCTACTCGATTCAAAGTACTTACTTCGCGTAGAGTTTCAAACTAATTCGTGTCAATAAACTTTTTTAGTTTCTCTGTGAGTGAGACAGTGATAGTTGGTGATTCATTCCGAAGGTAACTTACACCTCCACCCTGGATTTCAATTTTGATGGTAAGAATGTTTTCATTAGCCGATTCTAAGATCTTATCCTGTACTTTGCTACTTTATTGCATATGCACATACGTCGTATCGTACAAGTAAATCTGTCGATGCCTATGTATACCAATTAGTTTTAACAATAAATCCCGAGTCAACCGATAGCAAAACAGTTCTACAACTTTGTTTTGTGTATGCTTATCTTTCGTTTGAATAACTGGTGACCTTGTTGAGTGTTCAAGGATAGATTGATTTATCAACGGGCACATAACATAATACACAGTTAATGTCTCGGCGATTGTTATTTTATATCGTCTTGGATTCGTGACTTCCCGCGATGGCTCGGTTGTTACATCCGCCGACGTATCACGCATTCTGATGAAATACAAAATCTAGATCATTTTTACGATGCCACATAAAGTACGACTCTTTATGGAAGACTAAAGTTAGCTTGTAAACGCTGCGGGTTAGGCGTTTAACGAAACAAACCAATATTTCTATACATCACTACAGTTTAGTACGCTGTCATGACTTTTGGGTCACCAGCCTGCTTATCAACCGTTATTACTATCACTGTAACATCAACTCCATTTCGAACTGTATCAACAAACAATCTGAAATTGTAATCCTTGACAGCCCTAACAATATTAACACCGATACTGGCATCAACCCTTCAGTAAAATATAAAATCAGATAACTAAAGCCAGTCGGCCTAAATTAGTAAAAAGCGGTGCGGATGTCGAGCCGCTTGACCTGAGTCGGGTTTATCGACCCAGTATACAACCTGTTACCAGCGATGGAGCTGCTTTTGCTTGCAATATATTCATGAGATATAAATAGAGGAAGGCTGTTGACAATGTACTGAACAAAGAGGCCTTACTTTAGCGAACTTTTCCGTCAGTTTTGTAAGCTGTGAATACTGCATTCGGGATTTTCACTTTACGGTGCAAAAAATTGCATGTTTATTCAGTAGTAGCATGAATATTTTTCGTAATTGTATTCAGTTCTTTGTTGCTAAATTAGAGTTACCAAATACTCATACAAAATATGGTAATTAGATTACTGTTTTCAAATATCCAAAAAAGCAAGTTACGGTTAAGTTTCTCCTTTGGAGACGTGAAGAGCGGAAACGCTTCCAATATTCTGCTTGAGTTGAGGTAACTGAGAGTAATTTATAAGTATTAGAAGATATAAAAGAATGATAATATTTTTGACATTGTCGAGACTAAGTAAGTGTATACACATAAGTATCAAAACACCTAAAAATAATTTAAAACTTCACAAACATTTCTTATTTAAATAATACACAAAACACAAACGTTATTGTGAATGTTAAAATCTTTTAAAAGAAACATTTTGTTATTCTGCAGAGGCCACTACAAAATAGTCGTTATTTGGCGCGATGATTCATTCGCTGCTTCATTGATGCCCTCCAATTCAAATTCAAGTTTTTGTCCGACAAACTGTTTACAAAAAAGTTCCTCGAAAACCACTAATTGAACTAGTTTATCTACGTTAAAGTCACTGGTGTTACCTAGCCCATGTGTATTTAACTCTTATCTAAGCCTAATGGCAATAGAGTCTTATCTTTACAGCGGTGAACATGATGACTTTAACGTTAGTATTTACAAATATATTTCATGCAGTCCATATTCCTATCAGATAAGTTAGAAATTGTTCTGCTAACCATTTTTTAACATCAAACTGATTAAAACGTGATGATGTAACTGAAAACAATAATGCCAATGAAGAGAAAAATAATATAGACTTGAATAATGAAATAATTGAAGAAATCTAATTGGTAATCAAACTCTAATTGCTAAAACTAATACCGGTGAATGTTCCATTGCAAACGTATAGTATAGTAAATACTTACGCTCTTACCATAACGCACGTACCCGCTAGCATCGCTGACGCCAATTAGATACGTGTGTGGCATTAATGGCAAACTATCTGATCATCTCTTGAATATTGATGTCCATTACCCTTTATGGATGCGGATGGCAATTTTCGTACTATCGCATCTGGGTCAATGTACGTGGTGCATAATTAGATTGTCGGACGTGAGACTGCTGCAGTACTGCCTATTAATATTGGTGTGGATGATAATAATGTAGCGAAACATAACTTTAAATCTGGGATTGTGTTATACAATAATATTTGTTCTGGAGTAGCGAAATGTAATACGTATAAAGCATCTAGAATTGATATAATACGAATTCACGCCTATATTTCCCAAAACACTGGTTAAAGGTGTAGGTAAATACAGGTCAGGTGTGTATAATTCCTATGTAACATAACAGGAGGCTTGCCTATTGTCAGCAACCGTGTACAAATTCAGACTCGACTCACGGCGGGTACTGAGAAATTCTAGACAGAAAATCCCAATAATAAAAGTTTTAAACAAAAACAGTAACCTTTTAAAGCGAGATAAATGCAATTTTAAAATAAATCGAAATACTGAAGTAGAAAAATGTGTCAACCGAGAAATTAATAACGATTTTATGCATCACTGAAAAGATTTAAATCTTGTTTTGTATGAATCGAATTTAAAACTTCTTTTCTATTTCTTTCAATCGCCTGAAGATGACAGAGATAAATGATATTTTAAGTACGTTTAGCATTAAATATAGTCAATTGTGCCTTTATACCAGAGGATAATAATACGTAATTATCTATTCATCCATGAACCTAATCATTTAATTGTTATAAGTTATTTCTAGCGGTTCGATGAGTAAAATATGTATTTTTACGATCTTTTCGTATTATGAAAATCCGCCTTAAATAGACGATTTTCAAACATGTTTCTTTACATCTCTAAATATAAAAGTAATTACCGAATCACCGAAAGCCAAAGATAACTTCTTTAAAGGCCCGCTTCTTCTTTTTCGGTTATAATGCATCGTGTAATTAATGCTGAATAGGATATTTAATTACATGAAGATTCATAACCGCTTATTGGTGTAATTCAATCCAATTGGACATTTTTCTATTCTTTTCTCTCTTTTAATTTCTTATCTGTTGTACAATACCGCAGGCAGTTAGCAATGATGTGTCATGCATTTTAATGTAAACGACGTCACGATAGCTAATTACCCTGATCGTTTAGTGACTCCATTCTACACCGGTTACTATCCTTATGACTGCTTAAATATTGTCACAATGACATATATATCAAACGTGCTGTGCCGCACAGGATAGTCCAACCAAATCAAAAGTCATTTATTCAAATTAGGCTGAGAATCAGCTCATAAGATAGCCCCAAAACGTTCGCTCTTCGCTACTTTTTATTCCTTTATGTAAATTACTAACTAACATAACAAAACACAGAACATCAAATTGAATTATTTACCACATGTCAGCTAGGCACTCCAATATATCAGCAAACTAAAAATTCCTCAAAATTAAAAAGGGCGGGACAGCTTACATATTTATGCTTACTGGCTTAGGAGAATTGAAATGATTAAATATTGTTTGAAAACCTTAAACGTATAATAAAATGTTTGACGAATCAGGCAATTTTTAATTGAATAAGTGTACATGAGTTTTTTAGATAGGAAACAAATAATAGTAATTTAGACATTTTTCTTTTTTCTTTTCTCTCTAGTAAACGCTGAACTCTCATTAATATTGTGTTGGTACCACATGGTAAAACATGTACTTACATGCTTTATTGACGTCAAGCCTGCATTTCAAAACCCATAAAAATTATATAACTTCATTGTAAATCCCGTTCTGCTACTGTTCCATTATTTTGTTTTTCATTGTTATTATTTCTTATTATAATAATGTTTATTACTTCTATTTACATAACACGAGTACTTCTAAATTCCTTTTTGCCATTAGAATAAACCAAAGCATTGCTTACCATAATTACCATTCATAAATTCTTTAACTCTATAGAATCTATAGTTTCGCAATAGCTACTCATTCATATGATTTCTCACAGTACAGTGGCGGCCAATGAATTAGTGCAGCCATTCTTTGTGCCGAGCCATTGGCCCGTGAACTGCACTCGCTTTGTAATGCCGTTACGTGGTGATTCGTTTCGTTGGCCACGTGTGTTCAGCGCGATACCACCTCGTGTTTATTTCTGATCATTTTCATATGAATTCATTAATTATATCGGATTAATTGTACAGATGGTTCAGACTTCTTCAGGTCTTTTACCTGATAATACTGTTGCTTTATATTCCTCTTACATATAATACTTTTCTATTGTATCTTCGACGTTTATCGTACGACCACTTTTAGCTTGAAACGCTATTTCTTTTCCTTCATAACTATTGTCCTCAAACGTACTACAAGTGAGCCATATCAACAGTCCGACCTTGTAACTCCACACAACCTTCATAAAACATTTGCACTAGTTAATCTTCAAAGCTACTTAATAATAGGCAACAAATAACGTTATAAACTGGAAATAGGATAGGCACAAATCCGGCAGGGCTTCTCCTGACCATGTCGGAAGCCGCTGAAGTGTATTGACGGTGAACCACCAACGTACCTTTATCAGATTAATACGGGTGGATGACGCCCGTAAATTGTATATATAATTAGATGTCGTTATGCAGATGTGATTGTTCAGCTGTTTGCTAGTGTCTGATCGCGATGCTATTTCGAGGCTTAAGGTAATCGATATTTGGTTTTCTGCCTCCATCGTAATAAGCTTTGCTTTCAACGAAGGACGTTTGTTGTATTGTTCTTTATGCCTTTGTAGCTCTTTCTCGACATCGATTTCTTTATTATCGTCTGTGTTTGTCGTCATGTGTATTTATTTACCAACAACATAAATATTCAATAAAATCGTAGCTTTGGTTAATACTGTTCCTGAGTGATATCTGATATATTTGGTTCTGTAAAATTGTCTTTGAGAGCATATTTGGCCAGCTATCGGACAAGAAAACCTTCGTTATGAAACAGCATCCTTATCTTGAGTCTATCGGGAAACTGGTTAACAGTCTAACTCTAGGTCGTTGTGAGGGTCGAAATGTGCGGAGGTCAGGATATACGGTGTTCAGAGCGAATTTGCCGAGTATTCCCAAGTGGCCTTCGATAACTCGGGACGTGACACGGTTTGCGCATTCGGATTTCAAATGCAATGTTTCAACTTTTAGGCTTAGTTTTTCAGATGTATAAATACAACATAACGTATTATCAAGTAGTTTTTGCAGGTCTGGCTGTTTGTGTATGTGAATTTAAATGTTTGTTAATGCACCCACAATACAGGAGAAATGATTTTTAGTAAAAAAATTGCAGTATGTTCTCTATCTAATAAATATCAAACGGTTTACATGACTCTAGTATATCATATGCGCTGAGTCATCATCATCATCATCCCAGCGTTAATCCCAGTCGCATCCGAAGCCTTTTCAGCTTTGGAGTCTGGGGTCCGCTTTACCAGTCCAACTGCTGATATGGCTAAACTTCGACATTTTCCGTGAAGCGACCGCCGTCTGACCTCCACAACCCGAAGGCGACATCGAAGCATTGCAGTTAGACCAATTGTTGTACTTTTGAGGACTTTTTCATATGCGCGTAGCTAAACGCTATCGATTTCCTAAGTTGCCGTTTCCAAAATATTTGAAGTTTAGCTATTATTTGTGAACGTACAGTTCACACATAATAGCTACTGCATTAGTAAAGCTACTGCTTTTCCATAAATTATCGCAAACCACTAATTTTTTAACAACCACGTTTCAGCACTTGTTAAGTAGCCTGCGCTAAAGCGCTATATCTATTAACATGTTTACGTGAATCCCAAACACAGGCGTGCAAACTTTTAAAATATGGAAGAGCACATATACGAATGACACAGAAAGAAGAGCAAAAGGTCCATAAAAACTAAAGCTCCAAAAAATAAGAAGTAGACTGTATTGTCAAAAATACAAACGGGAACACCCAAATTGCAATTTATGAAAGAATATAATAAAATATAACGGCACATATAACGGCACATGGCCATCATCAGAAGAAGTTGGCGCTACAAAAGTATCATCTGGGGAAGATGCCATCATTAAAAGAGGTTAGCGGTACAAAAGTATCATCTGGGGAAGCTCCGTCTTTATTTAGCAAGGGATCCTTTGTAGGCGTAGGTTATCGGGCAAGGAGATAATCAATTATAACGATAAACTTTAAATCAAACTTTGATCACTCCAATTTTACAATAATTTTCCTAAGAAATAACGTTCCACTTGACACGAGTCGCACATTCTAGATAACCGTAGACCAGCTGTCACCAGTCCTCGTTGTTTCTTCTTTTGTGCCAGTGTCCAGTGTTACGTTTAGGAATCACTACACGATTACATTTCATTTCGTTCAGAAATTAGAAAGTCGATTAATCGGATAACTTAAAACTATATCGCTATCAGACGGTGCTCAGCGCCGATATATATATTTGTTTTATTTCATACAAAAAAGTCCATAAACAAGGCAAGGTTGGTTATGATAATTTTACTATAACAAATGTCAGTAGTTTGAAAGTAAATAAAAAGAAGAAACTTATTATACGCCACCCTTGCTCAATATGCTCTCTGCTACTGCGCAGCCCCCTAATCGGCGAACACATTTTTGTCAAAAGCTTGCGACTAGTTGGGATCGTCAACTAGTCACAATCATTTGACAAAAATGTATTCGCTGATTTGGGGGCTGAACGATGTTAGTTCTCTAGCCAGTCGTCCTCAGAACGTTCTATTCACTCAACAGCAATGTGTTTGTAAATATTTCATCATAAAAACTTAGTTGAAGTCAGCGTGAAGTGAGCTCGCAATCCAACTTATGCTACAAACTACTAAGCTCATTTCACCTAACTTTTCACGATGAGATTTTGGCAGAATCGTTACTTATATCAAGCAAACCGGTTACTGAAAAAAGATCTAAATCTGAATATGCAACCTTGGAGAGATAGAAGTCCTCTCTGAGAACCTTCTCACTTCTATGACTCTTTAATGAAACAGGCTTGTCTTATTACAAATTAAAGTCTAACTTGACTTCAAGCCGTAACCTTTGAGTCTATATTTGTATATCGAACTTTACGTAGATTTATGCAAAGTTTTTATACCAATAAAATAATAAAAATATATAGGTATTGTTTAGTATTATATTTTATTACTATTATATTTTTTATTATTTTATTATTTAATATTTGTTTTTTTTAGTTTTTGTTTTTAAGTGATAACTTAGTACCGAACTAAGTTGTCATACTTACTAATATTAAAAATGGGGTAGTGAGTTTGTTTATTCGGCTTTCACGCCGTAACTACTAAACCGATTGCTTTGAAATTTTGCAGACGTAAAGTTAGAAGTCCGGATTAAATAATAGGGTTTATTTTTGATCCCGAAAAAAATTTATATTATCGAGGGAAATCTAAAAAGCGCGATATAACCGAACTCCACGCGGGCGAATCCGCGGTCGGAAAGCTACTTTCTATATAAATAACTGCGTTTCTATAACGGTTAGTTGCATAATTCAATAACTATTTAGATGGTTTAAACCTGATCTAAATAAGTTTGGTAATAACCTCCTAATTACAAAACAAGGATTTTATTTAGACCAACTTCCTAATCGGCGAACACATTTTTGTCAACTGATCCCAACTAGTCGCAATCATTTGACAAAAATGTGTTCGCCGATTAGGGGGCAGGTTATACTTTTAACTACTGTTCATAATCGCTATTAGCCCTTTTACAGATGGATTCAAAATTAGCTTTGTTATTTGTTTGTTAGGTGCATTAAATTGTACTAGCATTAATGCTAGAATAATTTCAGGGCTCCAGTTCTGTATTCTCTGCGCAATCTTAGCTTACGCAAACCACGTCCATATCATTATCATCATCTCCGCGTTTAGTCCCGGTTGCATCCACAATTTTCGCGTTGGAGCCCGGGGTCCGCTTTCCTGCTCAATCTCCTCCATTTCGCGCGATCTTCAGCATCCAGTGGTGTGAGATTGTTGGCATGCATGCCATCTCTTATAACGTCAAGCCAGCACTTCTTTGGTCTACCCCGCTTGTTCCGGCCCGGCGGATGCGTCATGGTAACCAACCACGTCCATAACGTATCTTGTAATCGGAAAGGAATCGGAATGTCAACAGTATTTTGATATTTCAAACCAATCATTGTGTCATAAAGAATACGTTAATAGATGTCGAGGTGAACTAAGTGATCTGGTGTTGTTTGAGGAATCATTTAGTGGTCATAGTGATTTAGAGCACAGTATTTGGTAATTATCAGACTCATTAATTGATGTGTTTGATAAATTGTACTTTAAACACAATAATGATGCAAAGGTGTAAGAATATGGGATCAGGGTTGCATGTTAGTGAAAAAAGAAACCGTGGCCAGGGCCACGGTTTGTTTGTTGGCCAGGGCCAACAAGCATGGATTTTAGTCAGTAAAAGTATGACACGACTTCCGCTCCGCTCAGAGCGCGAGAGGTCATTTGACGATTTCCCATACCAAACAAAAAAAAGGTGTAAGAATATGATGATTTTGAACCAAGTAGTCCTTCTGAGGTTCCCCTTTCACATAACCAGCGTATTAATAAATGGTTGTATCACCAAATAAAAGGATAATAAATTGCATTCGTGCGTGACTTTCGCGATAGTTAACTCGATGGTTTATGAAGTTTACGCGAACAGTTAAATGTTGTAATATTTTGACATTGACCTGGACATTCGACTTTTAGTAATTGAACCATCGGCTTGTAAGAAAAGTGATGGTTAAAGTTTATGTTGATTTGAGTAGAGAGGTCGGTGCTCGGTGGTAGGCCATAATATCGGCTGCCGGCAGAAATTACCACCCACCAGACAAAGTCTGGCCGCCAAGCGATTCGTCGTGTTTCAGCATGATGTCTGGTGAATCCGTACGGAGGACGGGTCTGAGCAGTTATGTTGCGATGCGTGCCGGGTACGATGTGCCAAATGTTATTGTGTCGGGAATCTGGTCGTGGAGGATCTCCAGATCAATCTCCTTCAGGCGCAGACTCAGTTGGTCGTGTTGTTAGGTGTAACATTGCATCACCGCGCTTAACTGCCGTCTTCTTTCCAATTTACTCAGTTGTTTTGAGTGATTAGGCTCATAATATACTAGCGCACTCTACCATCAGCGATTGCATCACTGCTTGCCATCGGGCGGGATTGCGATCAAGCACTAGTTATAATTATATATTTAAAAAAGAGGTTTGGATGCGACTGGGATAAACGCTGAGATGATGATGATAAAAAAGAGGTTAAGTATTTTTACTGCGGAGTCTCTTGCTGACTCTTCTCTATTAGATACAACCAATTGGAACCGTGCATCTAGCTTCGGTCATACATCATCATCATTTAAGTCGAAATCCGTCTACTGGCCATAGGCCATAGGCCTACCCTAACCACCTCCACTTCTGTGCTTCTAGCATCCAATGGCTTTCTCTGCCAGTACGCTTTTCCGATACACGTATAAAGGTACATTACTAGTTGACATGTATTGTATTTAGTTGACATAAAATTTTGTGTCTTGTAATGATAGTTACATAACATACCTAGTATTGCATACAATCAAGTATTTTCCAACTGAACAGACAGCTTTGCTGTCGGGAAGTTTATTGTAACGAAACGAAACCGTGCGACGTCGTATCGTGTTTATGTTTACGAGCCCTAACTGTGATAAGTGATAACGTAATCTTTGACCTCAAACCATTTCCAATTACCTATCACCGAGTTCATTGCTTACCTGTTTATCTTTAGTACTATGGGCCAATAAAGCCATAGAATACATTATACTATTAAGGAGTAAGAAACAATAGTCCATTACGTCACATGTCATGACTTGATCATGACTTCTAATGTTAAATACATAAGCAAACAAGATTTACAAGACATGATCATCTACAATGAGGTTTTCCCTAGGCATAAAGTTAAGGAAAATATACAAATAACATTCAAAAGACTAGACGCATTTAGAGGCGGCTAGACGTGTGAGGGCGCTGGGATCCCCTCTATCTCGCGCGATCGGCCTGCTCCTTTGCCATCATCACTGCTCCACAGAAAGAGGTGACGGCCAGCCATATGCACTCTCACTCCGGACCATGGCCTGGACCAGGGCCGGACGCGAGAGATCGCCGCCTCGAGGACACGCCGGTGCTTTACCAAAGCCGGGCAGGCCTCCGTCGTATGCCCCACCGTGTCCTCAGGGCGATCCCCACAGTGGTGACATCCTGGCGTTTCCTCCCGCCTTATGCGGAACAAGAACCTCCCGAAACAGCCGTGTCCGGTGAGGACCTGCATCAAACGGAAGGTGAGGGCGTCGTGGCGCCTCTGTAGCCACTCCTCAAAGAGGGGGGGGGGGGGGGATTACTGCCGCTATTGTGGCGTGCCCAGAACTAGGTTGCGGCAATCGCATTCTCCATGAGATCCCACCGGAGCTCTGTCCGCCGTACCGCGATTGCTCGCCACTCCCGCATGTGGGCAAGGGCTTTGCGGAAACCGTGCAGTATCCCCGGACTAGCCGAACGGCCATGACCTTCTGGGACGCGATCTGGCATCGGGCTGGTCGTTTCTTTAGGGACCGCGCCCACACCGGTGCCGGGACCGAACGACCCCCGCATAGAGCCTTCGGCGGGAAGCGTTATGCTATGTAAATCCTGTGTTGCAGATCCTTCCTTTCATTATCTTTTCATTAAACAGAATACAGATTAGTAAGAAGTACTTACGGTTTATTTAGGGGAACAATTGTGCATATATTTATTGTGAATAGTGTGGGTGTGTTTGTGTGTGTGTGTGTATAGGCAAGCCGATTTGTTGGTCTATATAAATTGTGATTTTAAAATTATTTTTATCATTACATTGATGCTTAATTTGCCATTGTTATTATGTGATTTGCATATATAAATATGCAAGTCTTTTACATGTTGTGTAATATACTGACCTTTATGAAATGCAGATTTTCATTGAATCAGATTTATGTCGAAACTGCACAAATTTATTTGTGCAAATGAACTAAATTAACACAAATAACACTAAGACGTAATTGATTACAACATCAAAGATATTGTTAATATATTTATTCATTAACGCGTCATCGCTATCATTACAAGAATTTCCCAATTCAAGAACATTATAAATCTGCCTAGCAATTTTCCAACTATGTTGCGGTTAGCTTATAGTTTGATCGGTTTCAGATGAATACCAGTATCATACAAGAAGCGACTGCCTATCTGACCTCCACGGCCCAGTTTCTGGGTGGTAGACTATAACATCGGCTGCCGGCAGAAATTACCACCCACCACTAAATGTTGTGTCGGGGGCTTGGTCGTGGAGGGTCTCCAATCAATTGCATCACTGCTTACCATCAGGCGGGAATACGGTCAAGCACTAGTTTATAATGATAAAAAGCGATACCTTTGATAAGACTGGTTGTCAGACTCTCAGGCTTCTATCATCATCAACCTTTTATCGTCCCACTGCTGGACACAGGTCTCCTCTCATACAGAGAAGGACTCCGGGCATCTGACGACCCATAAATAATGACTGTCTAAGATCTACAAAGGATAGCCGGGGCTATCTACTTAACTGAATTTCCAAATTCAATAGTTTATCCATAATAAACTAGTGTTTAATGTGTAATGTTTTTTTAACATGAAATATAAATAAACATGATTTGATATGAACATAAACATTTGGCGGAAATAACCGGTTTTTCTTAAAGTATGTAATCGATTTATCGTATCATCGTCAAGCAAAGAGATGACGCCATTCGTTAGGCATAAAATTGATAGGTTTAAGTACGACGAGTTGATAACGGAAACAAACTAACTCATTGAATTTAAGATTGCTAGTATTTAAAATATTGTGTTTCAATAAGTTTTGATCTATACTAATATAAAGAAGTCAAGTTTGTGAATTGGAATTTGCCTACTCTCAGAGTCCGCGTCTTCGTTGGCGGGAGTTCGATGTTGTCTCCCGACCAGGGCGTCTCCTGCGGCGGATAGTGGCGTGAGGGTACTGGCATTCCCGCTCCCTCACGCGCTCCGCCTCCTCCTTTCCAGCATCACTGCTTCTCAGAAGGAAGTGACGACCTGCCATGCACTCTCGCTCCGGACCAGGGTCGTACGCGAGAGATCGCCACAACAAGGAAACGGCGGTGTTCTACCCAAGCCGGGCAGACCTCCACTGTGTCCTCAGAGCGATACAGACAATAGTGACATCTTGGAGTTTCCTCCCGCCTTATCCGGAATAGGAACCTCCCGAAACAACCGTTTCCGGTGAGGACCTGCGCCAGGCGGAAGGTGAGGGTGCTGTGGCGCCTCTCTACCCACTCCTCTAAGTCCCCTCTGGGGCCTTCCAGTTTATATCGGTATCCTTAGTAAGGCCTACTTACTACTTTAGACTCGATAATACATTGCCGCTTTAAGTTGTTGAATGAAGGCCTATGTAAATATATTCAATACTACCATTAACATAAAAACTTAAAATACTGTAAATACATATAACATTATTAACTAAACCTAATGTACACGAAGTGGCGGCGTCGTATTTCGCTGACAGGTGTCACGTAGCTGACAACGAAACCGACGGTACACAACACCTTTTGGCCAGAACTTTTCTTTGAGGAACTTCTCGAAATGATGTGTCGCACACGCACCACGGACGACTTGAAATTCGTATTGTGACGCGGCTCCAACCTCTCGATATATAAACTGTAATAAACAGGAAAATTCAAAAGAATTTTTCGAAGTAGTCTGCTTTTATCACAAGTAAAAGTTATTACCGCCCCCTGACGTAAAGTAGTTTTAGTATTATCTCAAACTAGCGACTGAAATTAATACAAATGCTTTACTAAAATTCTAATTTCAAATCGCGACCTGCGTAAATCACGATGAAACTATGATGACACAACTACGTTTATTTGTAATGTAATATTTGAGTTAGTTTCCATATTATCTAATGTCGGTAATGGTATCCATTCACAATGGAAACCATTATCGTCATTTGTTTCTATAGATTGATAAATTATCATCACGTTTTGAGTCAGGTATGGATTTTTTGTTTGACCCGCGCCGATTAAGTTCTTCTCAGTGCAATCGCCGCCGTTGCGCTGCTGAAAAACTGGTTATGACTAAAATGGACATAATTTTCTCTTAATTAAAGGAATTTACCTTTTTGTCAGCAAAATATTAGGTCATGAACATTTACAACACACGACATTTGTCACAGTTTCTTTGACATTAATTATTACATCAATTAAAGACGTAATTTAGAAAAATTATATAATGCTCTTAGACAAGAAAGGAGTGATTTTTCTTACCTTTAATCATTCACAAACAAAGCTGCATCTTTTTTACCAGAACGGGTATTTTATTTACATAAACACCTGGGTATTTATGTAAATGGTCTTTATTTATTTAAGTAAATGTTTAATAATATAATAATAATAATAAAACGGTTTATTTCTCTCACCAAGGAACATTGTTACAATAGTGTGTAAATACAATTTAGCCGTATTCTCGAACCTTTGTGAGAGCTGGAGTCTGAACTAGGTTCGGAACCTGTGATACAGATCTCCACTTACCACTAGCACGTTGCTATCGATATAACCCATTGTCTCTTATATTAGGTTAATTGCGTAACTCACTATCACTAGCAATGGGTTTCATTTTGACAGTTCAATAGCATTCATTACGCTAAGTATTTACGTTATTGAACAGACACATTTTTCAAACATATGGAACAATGGATTAGCGATATGCTTTAAAAATTATTCAAATTGGTGTATTAGCATCTTACGTTTTAGCAGCTCTATCCGACTCGAGCCCACAATTTCTTTTTTCTTTTATATCCCGTTTGTATTTCGATAAAAGGTCATAATTAATACTATTTATTTCTTTATTAAAATGCAAAATAAACGTTTAAAAATATTAAAAACATAGTGATCCTCCAATGGCGGGATTAGGGTCCAAGCTACCGGGGGTTAACTCCAGAAACAGGAACCTCCTCACGATGGGGGCTGTAACGAAGAAAGAGGTCAGACTTGAATCAGACCCTTGATCTAACCGCCTAACGAGAGCTTCGATATATGTTTATCGAGGCTTTCGGCTATCAGGCCATTGTCTGATACGTCAATCGGTACAATGACAGTCGAGCTCACATTTCACATGTCAGCAACCTCATGTGCCAAGCTGAGAAATTTTATTTGCTTCTCTTCCTCAGCTTTCATGAGGTTCCCGTGACGTGGAATGGTAACATCGACAATCAGATTGTGCGACGCGTTATCGGTATCCGACGATCACCACTATAATTTACCAAAAAAACAAACACGCAACAAATTACCATTATCGATTGAGGCAGAAATGTGTGCAAGAGGGAGACGGAGGTCTTTTCCTGTAGTGGGTCAACATAATATACTAGTTAGATTAAATTAGAATAATTGGGTTGTATCCTAAAAAATAATTTAATGTCCATCAGATAGATTTATAAAAAATACTAGCTTTCCGCCCGCGGCTTCGCCCGCGTGGAGTTCGGTTATATCGCGCGTTTTTTTATTTCCCTCGGGAACATCAATTTTTCCCGGGATAAAAGGTAGCCTATGTTCTTTCTCAGGGTCTAAAGATTGTCTGTGCCAAATTTCATCAAAATCGGTTGAGAGGTTTAAGCGGGAAAGCGTAACAGACAGACAGACAGAGTTACTTTCGCATTTATAATATTAGTATGGATTGACCACGTATTTTTTATTTTTTCTTTCATTCAAATACTTAGGAAGATATATTGATTTGAAATATCGCATGACGTCACGCCGTGATGCAAAATATGTGGCATGGCGCAATTAGCTCCCACTCCGTAACTTTAATCGCTATATCTCAGTATTTTTGGTAATTTCGACTAAAAAAAATACGGGTCTTATTTTTTTTTATTATCTACCAGCTTTCCGCCCGCGGCTTCGCCCGCGTGGAGTTCGGTTATATCGCGCGTTTTAGACTTCCCTCGAGAATATCAAATTTTTCCGGGATAAAAGGTAGCCTATGACCTTTCTCAGGGTCTAAAGATTGTCTGTGCCAAATTTCATCAAAATCGGTTGAGAGGTTTAAGCAGGACAGCGTAACAGACAGACAGAGTTACTTTCGAATTTATAATAGATGTATTAGTATGGATGTATAGGACGGGCTAATTATTTTTCTGATTTTCATACCTTGCATACATCCCTATTAGGATAGGATAAGGTTTACAAGTAAACCCTAAACTATTTACCGATTACGCTTCTGAACAGGCGCGTAAAAAAAAACAATCGTCGTGTAGCTGTAGGAAAATGAAACTCTTCTAAATCTTTAATATTATTCCATTTGTGAAACCACAGATTAAATCATGGTTTTTAACTCAGTCATAGCCTTGAGCGTGTACTAAGGACAATGACATCACTCGTTTGCATGGTCGGATAAACCTTTTGGTGTACTGCAACAAAAACTATGTGGTTATGACGTCATACTAGGTAATAGTTATTTTCAATTACGATTATCTTTTAGAGACAACATTACGAGCGACCCGAAATGGTTATTTTTTCCCAATCAACATTGTTCCTAATGCTTCAGTGATAAAGTTGAAAATCTATTATGGTTTGTAAATTGCCGTACTGATTTTATCCGTGACTCAGATTTTGCTAGGCTGTATGAAGACTTAACGTTTTTAAAGTCTTTTATACAGTAGACTTGTAGACTATTTTCATTTTATCAAGTGCAGACGACAACACGTCAAACTACTACAATCTGTCAGACTTTTTTTATTAGATTTTCAACTTTATGTCTAAAGCATTAAGACTCAAGGTTTATTGGGTTAATATTTGACTGTCCTCCCATAATAATATTGTAATTCATAGAAGTTAATCTATGCTAATATAATTATAAGGCTGAAGAGTTTGTTTGTTTGTATGAACGCGCTAATCTCAGAAAGTACTGCTCCGATTTGAAAAAATATTTTGCTTTGGATAGCCTATTAATCCAGGAAGGCTTAAGGCTATGTAACATCACGCTGCTTTTAATAGGAGCAGAGCATTTAAAAAAAACAATATCAAAACCTATGCCGGTTAAATCGCGAGGTGTAGCTAGTCCATAAGTATGTCCTGTCGGCATTCACGCCAAAACTACTGAACCAATTCTAATGAAATTTGGTACACAGATAGTCTAGAGCCTGAGAAAGGATATAGGCTATAACATCCCGCTATGATCAATAGGAGCAGAGCAGTAACAAAAAATGTTGCGAACATGGGAGCGAACGGGGATGTACATATCGCTCCCATTATTTTAACAGGCATCCGAAGCTTTTTCAGCTTTGGAGTCTGCTGATTTTGGCTAAAATTCGCTATTTTCCGTGAAACGACTGCCATCTGAAGTCCACAACCCGAAGGCGATATCGAAGCATTGCAATTAGACCAATTGTTGGACTTTTGAGGGTTCCAACAACCCGTAACGACTGCCTTTAAATGTTTGTATGGCAACTGGGACCAAAGGCTTAACGTGCTTTCCGAAGCACGATCAGACCAGTGCAAATATTCATACAAATATTTGCACTGCGCGGGGGTCGAACCCGTGCCTCCTTACGCAGCGGCCGCGTTCGCTACCGCTACGCCACGGAGGCTGTCAATCATTGTAAAGTTACCTTCATTAAAATTATAATATATGAATGCTTTTATGATCGCCACGGTAACATGTATATGACTATAATTGGTTATTATAACTGTGCGTATGTAACTGTTTATTACTTAAATTGAATGAATATTACATGTAATTGCTAAAAATAAATTTTGCCAAGAATACAGGTAAGTCAGAACTTATGTAGTTAACAACTGCCGAACTATGCAAAAGCGTCACGAATTTATTGGTTAACCAAAATTTGGCTAAGTTTGTCGTGTGAGCTAAATTGACTAAGCCTGTACTTGCATCAATTGTAATCACGAAGTTTCAAGTTTGTCAAATGTTTGTTCACACATCCCCAATAAAATTATGTATGTATATAGAACCAACGTTTGCTCCAACATTGCTTTAATCAAAATCAAAACATTATATCTAAATGGGCACTTATGAAGCGTAACGTCTGAAGCTATAGTTGAGCCAGATTCGATAAAGAATAGAGGTAAATAAACCGTTGCTAGGCAACGAGTAGTTCACGCCTAAAAGACAGATGTTAACAACCTTTTCTACATAGATGATTTTCATAAAAGTAATAATTTTACTTCCCACTAATGTAAACAGTTTATTTGTTTAAATATTTATGATTTGCATAGAACACTTAACGATTTAAATGAAATATGACACACATGTAACCTAATTTCCTAAAAGGTTAAATTTTTTGATACATATACAATATGTAAAGAAAACCCTGTACGATCCGTGAAGGTATTGGTTAGGAATCGATAACTGATTCTACTAATGACGACAGAGCCGGACTAAAGTTTAGCAAAAAGAGGTTACTTAATACATGTGCGGTAGGACACCCTTCCGCGGGCGACGGGGTGCAGGGCACGCGACGCGTGGTCGAATCGCATAAGCGTACCGTCAAAATGGTGTTGTCACTTTTTTTTAAATTACCAAATTTCGGGGAAGTTGGACTTAATTCGCGGGGGAAAAAAATGTTTTAAAATTCATTAGTATTGTTACTATGATGATTATGTAAAATTTTATATTATATTTGGTCATGTGTTTACCTAACCTTTATTATCCTTGTGGGTCGGACGAGGTTTTCTTTACATATTGTATATTATACTTAGTCCATACTTGAAAGTACATATTATAATGCATGTGTTATGCTGTTGACTTGATAGTAATTAAATTACGCAAAATCGTATTGAAAAATGCCTCAACTTTATTCATTGGTGGAATTCCACAATATGTGTTTAATACCTGAATTTCATCCAGCTTTCTTTTTTTGTAGGGCTATCACGTAAAATAAATGTCGACTTTTTAATGCTTTTTCGAAATACCAAGTTCTTATGCATGTTATTTTGGTGATCCTATTAAAATATGCTGCAATAGGAATTGTTAATAAATAGTTTGCATGTAAAAGTCGATAATCATGTAAATAACAAGTGATTTGTAAAACGTGAGTTGTGATAACCCTAAATTGGTTTGTTTATCTCTATTCTTTATGGAGCTTGGCGAGAATATAGGTGGAAGGTCCTAATATATCACTTTTATGGAAAAGAGTCGATGAGCAACTCCACAGTTACTCTTTTATAAATAGCTAGCTGTTACCCGCGACTCCGTCCGCGTGGACGTCAGTTTACAGCGCGCGGAGCTCTGTTGACATAAAATGTCCTCAGCTGATATAAAAAGCTTCAGATGCGACTAGGATTGATGATACTGATGTTCCCGACCGATTTCCGCCACGGCGACCACTTCGACTCCTAGCCGATGATTTGGCGCTCATTCGCCCGAAGATGGCTTATGTAGCCTATCTTGGCGGCGAAACTTCGTGCTCACTGAGGGCACGTAAGCACGCCATCGACGTAGTCGTATGTGATGGCAGCAGGTGGGCGGGCCTTTATTTGGTCGCGTTTGGCATCGAGGTCGCTTTGCGCTGCTCACGCTGAGATGAAGATGATGATGAACCTTTCAATGATTGATTGATGCATGTATACGTTTTGTACTGATACAGTCACAAAAAGAGATGTGACTAGCATCGTCGGAGATAATTGAAGTTTACTAAGAAATGGAGTTTTTCGATAGAATTTAAATTGATAAATTAACAGCTTGTGTCCTATTAACTTAATTAACAGACAAACACACACACACAGTCCTACAGTAGAGTTTAATATAATAGAAGATTTCACCTGCGTAAGTAGGAGTAGTACGATTATTTATTAAAAATTGCATTAATGAATCTATACCTATACCTAGTAATATACATATAAAACTGAAGAGTTTGTTTGAACGCGCTAATCTCAGGAACTAATGGTCTGATTTTAAAAAATCTTTTTGCGTTGGATAGTCCATTAATCTAGGAAGGCTTTAAGCTATATAACATCACGCTGCGACCACTAGGAGCGGAGCATAAAAAACATTTCGAAACCTACACGGGTGAAACCTTGGGGCGCTGCTAGTATAAGAAATAGATAAAAACCTATTCTCATGTCTAACGAATGTATATACGAAATTTCATTAATATCAGCTCAGCCGTTTTGGAGGAGTTTAAGGACAAACACTGTGACAGGAGAGTTTATATTAGAAGACTAGCAGCCGCCAGCGACTTCGTTCGCGTGGAATTAGTTATACTCAGTTCTTATTGGTCGCAGCGAGATGTTATATAGCCTAGAGCCTTCCTGGATTAATAGGCTATCCAAAGCGAAAAAAAAATTTCAAATCGGACCAGTAGTTCCCGAGATGAGCGCGAACAAACAAACAAACATACAAACATACAAACGAACTCTTCAACTTTATACGTATACTAGCAGCCGCCAGCGACTTCGTTCGCGTGGAATTAGTTATACTCAGCTCCTATTGGTCCCAGCATGATGTTATGTAGCCTAAAGCCTTTCTGGATTAATGGGCTATCCAACGCAAAAAGAATTTTTCAAATCGGACCAGTAGTTCCCGAGATTAGCGCGAACAAACAAACAAACATACAAACGAACTCTTCAACTTTATACATATACTAGCAGCCGCCAGCTACTTCGTTCGCGTGGAATTAGTTATACTCAGCTCCTATTGGTCGCAGCGTGATGTTATATAGCCTAAAGCCTTCCTAGATTAATGGGCTCTCCAACGCAAAAAGAATTTTTCAAATCGGACCAGTAGATCCCGAGATTAGCGCGAACAAACAAACAAACACACAAACGAACTCTTCAATTTTATATATTAGTATAGATTAGGTATTCCCTTCAAAACCTTAGAACTCTTAGAAGTGACAAATGATACGTAATTTCAGCCCACGCCGACGAGGATTATTTTACCAAATCTTATTAGGGAACAATTTGCTTTGTCAAATAAAGTGGAACAACTTACAACGTAACGTAAACGTAACTAATTAAGTTTGCTTAATACTTTTGAGTCTATATTTAGACTATCCAGTGAGTGAATAAATCAAAGCATCTTTTTCATTTTTTTTTTAATTTTAAGCTAGTGCTTGACCGCAAACCCGCCTGATGGTAAGCAGTGATGCAATCGTTGATGGTAAAGCGCGCTAGTTTATTAAGAGCGCTAATTGAGTAAAGGGAAAAAAAGGGAAGGAAGACGGCATTTTAGCGAGGTGATGCAATGTTAAACCCAACAACACGACCAACGATGCTGCGCCAGAGGAAGATTGATCTGGAGACCAAACTCCTGACACAACAACATTTGGCGCATCGTACCCGGCATACATCGCAACACAAATGCTCAGATCCGTCCTCTGTACTGCTTTATCAGACATCATGCCGGAACACGATGAATCGCTTGGCGGCAAGACTTTGTCTGGTGGGTGGTAACTTCTGCCGGCAGCCGATGTTGTGTTAAACCAATTACAGGCACTTTTGAATTGTCAAAGCGTCAATCAATCAGTAATGAAGCTAGATGTTCATTCCAATGCTACCAGTTCTTCTCCATGGAGACCTATCTATGGAGAAGAACGTGTAAAAAATTCCACTGACAGCCATTTAAAACATAACATTTTATTAAACAATATTTGATTACTTTTTCCTCCTCCTCAAGTCGTTTTCCTCATTACTGAGGGTCGTGATGTCCCTTTGGAATTATCTTCTGCTGTACGATAGTTCATCATCTGTTACCATTCCTGACCGCGAGTATAGCAACATGCAGGCCGGTGTCCAGATGAACAGATTTTGTCAGTCCACCGTATTGAACTGGGACTTCCAAAACGTCATCCATCCTAGTCGTACCTACATCATCATCAAACTTTTTTTATATCGTCCCACTAGGCACAGGTCTTCTCTCATACCGAGACAGATTGAGCATAATCACCACGCTTGCTCAATGCGGGTTGGCGATTTCAGACGTACAAGTCCAGGTTTCCTCAAGATGATTTCCTTCACCTTTTAGTCAGTCATTGGTGTACAAAGTATAAGTAAGTACCTACATAATCTATATACTATCATATGAAGCTGAAGAGTTTGTTTGTTTGTTTGAACGCGCTAACCTTAGGAACTGCTCGTCCGATTTGAAAAAATATTTTTGCGTTGGATAGTCCATTATCCCAGGAAGGCTTTATAATATCACGCTGCGACCAGTGGGAGTGGAGCATAACTAACTCCACGCGAACGAAGCCGGTGGCAGCCGCTAGTATTATATAAAGTCATGCACTTTTTTTAAATAAACAGACAGCTGGCCTTCTGGGGAGTTTGTTCTGCCACGTCTTCTTCTCAGCAAAAGCACTAGGAAGTGGCGAAGGGCGGGCGTTTTGAGGGACTGTCTTATGTAATATTGACGTTCAAAAAGTACTAACCTCAGCCTAATTTGAATAAATGACTTTTGATTTTTTATTTCATTTACCTTCCCAGTAACTATCAGATGTCCGAGGTTGTCTCCATCTTTTCTGGCAATTCTTTTGATTACTTCATTCATGTTGAAATTAACCATGTGAGAACGATGCAGAAAGATGTGCACGTTAAAAGCATCCGCTATAGAAAACATAAAAACAATTCAAAAATTATTATAAGCTGTAGAAGCTAAGGGATGACCAGTGCCCACTGATGACGCCATAACAGCACTAATCAGCTCAAACACTTTGAAGGGAACCTAATGACCTAAAACACGCTACCACCAGCGAGACATTAAAGTGAACATAATTTGATAGGTAACTGTGTCGGTTGATTCACGGCATATCCTTGAATATATCGATATTCAAGGTTACGAATAATACTATGTTCTATTATCGTTGTACATATGAAGGGGGCTGTCTCTGTAAGATGGGAAAAGGTGCTGCTTATTTGCAGCCTTCTTTTCCACCAACAGACCTGCGAAAAGAGAAGTAAAATAGAAATGATGACAATTATAGTGTGTAAGAACAAGGAGAGAAAAAATGACAATAATGTAGTACCTAATATTAAATACTAGCTTTCCGCCCGCGGCTTCGCCCGCGTGGAGTTCGGTTATATCGCGTTTTTTAGGTTTCCCTCGGGAACATCAAATTTTTCCGGGATAAAAAGTAGCCTATGTTCTTTCTCGGGGTCTAAAGATTGTGCCAAATTTCATCAAAATCGGTTGAGAGGTTTAAGCGGGAAAGCGTAACAGACAGACAGACAGAGTTACTTTCGCATTTATAATATTAGTATGGATACCTACACGTGTAATCCAAAAATAAAATATAAATAATAATAATAACAACCCGACAATGTTCCCACAATGAACACAACCCTGTTATCTGAGAAAAGAAATGGAGACCGTAATCCGAGCCAGTACTGGTCGGTTTTTTTTTATAAATTATAAACTAGCGCTTGACCGCAGTCCCGCCTGATGGTAAGCAGTAACGCAATCGTTGGTGGTAAAGCGCACTTGTTTATTAAGAGCCTATTCACTCTAGCCTTGAAGACACTCAAATTGTAGTCCGACGGAAAGACCGCCGCTGGCAAATTGTTCCAGTCCCTCGATGTACGCGGTATGAAGGAGGAGGCGAAACGCTTCGTCCGAATCGTAGTGGCGTTAACGACATAAGGGTGGAAACTCGCCGTTCGACGGGTCGTCCGATGGTGCAACGGAGATGGGAGAAGACATGAGATATCAACCAACCAATTCCAATAATTCAAAATGAAATCTGTTGCTACTGAAATTACCTTTGATATGGCTTTTCAAACATAAAAAAGTAGTCATTAGTGTTGCCCAAATTCAGTCTTGGTCTTGCAGTCTTGGTCTTGTTCTTGCGTTTTTGCAAGACCAAGACCAAGAACAAGACCGCGTATTTTTAGCAAGACCAAGACCAAGACTGACCGTGCAAGACTTCAGCAAGAACAAGACATAGCCTGCAAGACTCTTGCGTCTTGCAGCTAGGACTTAGCGCTATTTCACTGAGTAGTTAGGTGTAACAGTTCGGTGTATAGGTAGGTACGCTTAGGAATTCTATGAGACGCAAAAAACTGTATCAAAGAATATGAAAAACTGGACCTATGCGCATTACGACTAATATCATAAACATAGCGAATAAAAAAATATCTATTAAAATCAAACTGAGTGCATGCATAGTTATGTTTTAACCATCGGCACTTTGATAATGCGGCATCAAAGGTTTTGTACTTACTTCTCAAAGAAATTTGCCGCTTTTCGGAAGTACATGGTTATGATACACGCGCCGGCAGCTTCTTTTGAAATCTAAAACAACCGTTGCCGCCACGCCGAAATCATAACATTTGACACTATTTGATTGCCGCCATAGGGCGTAGGTACTCATGCAAAATAATTTCGAATTTTAAGAGTACCTACAGGTGTTCCAAAGAATAAATAAGTTTCAGAGTGCTTAGAATGACAATGAATACATTATACTGATCACGCAAGTAGTATTATGATTAGTAAAATGGTAAATAGGTAGTAGATGTCATTCTAGTAAGTATATATTATAATATTACATTACCGCTAGTCATTGTATCATTCAATCTCTTGTTAGATAAAATTGAATCCATGGTAAAACAGTTAGATGAGAAACCTAATCGATCTGAAGTGGATGAAAGGCTCATTCTAGCTTTCCAAGCAGCTCGAGACAAAATGCTTAAACATAACAAGAAGAGCAACTGGATTTATTGTACTTCTTTAATTTTAGACCCAAGGCATAAGGCTCAGACTTTTGACCTGACAATGTGGGGGAAGCAACTTAAAACAGAAAGTCTGCGCAAGTTCAATGAACTTTATGAAGAATATAAAAGTCTACACTCACTGAACAAATCTCTGGAATTACCAGAAAAAGAAAATAAAGTATGTGATGAAGATGAAGACGTAATAGACTTTGATAAACTCTATGAATGTCCCTCGACGTCATCTGGATCTTGTTTTCAAGGCTTAGTGATAGACGAGTTGGAGGAGTACCTGAGAAAACCAAGAACTGCCAGCTCGGAAGACATTTTAGATTGGTGGAGGACGCATGAGACAGAGTATCCGATTTTATCGAAAATGGCCCGTGATTTTCTCTCAATACCTGCATCTTCAGTACCTGCTGAGAGGTTATTTTCTAAAGCATCATTAGTAATTAGAAAACATAGAAATAGGTTAAGTGATGAGTCAGCCAGATGGTTACTTTGTATTAATTCTTGGTCAAAAAAAATTATATAAAGTATAACCTAATGATAAAGCTGTTGATTTGTGTTGTATTTTATTTTTTATTTATATAAATGATAAATCGTAAAACTCTTTTATTAAATTTCTTATAAGTTGAGGGTTCAATCTCTTTCTAGACAGATAAGTATTGTTCTTTAAAATACAGTCAAGTTATTGTAATTAATTTGTTTTTTTTACATGTTTTAGCAAATGTAAGCTTATAAATCATAAATGTTTATTAAGAAACAGTTACTTCCATGGAAAACGACATATAGGTCAGTTGATTTTTCGAATTTCTTATCAAATCTTCAGTTATTTATTAATCTGCTTGACCTTTACTATGGCTATGTTAATTCAAGCTCACAATGTTCCAATTCTAATACGTTTTTCTAAGATTTAAAGTAAACTTTAATAAATAGTAATAGATTAATAGGTAATTGCAAGACTTGCAAGACTCTTGCTGCAAGACCAAGACCAAGACCAAGACTGGGAGCGCAAGACCAAGACCAAGACCAAGACCAGGTGTATTGGCGCAAGACCAAGACCAAGACTGGCTAAGTCTCGTCTTGTTCTTGCATTTGGGCAACACTAGTAGTCATAATGAAGAAACTATAGTAGGTAGACATATGGTGTCGCAGCCTTTTTTGTAGGCATTTTTAAGGTCTACAATACCGTAGTACATTATTTTGATTTATCTCATAAGGTTCAGTCGAGCGTTTGCAATGTAAGCTTCTACTGTTTCTCGGTGGTAGGCCATAACATCGGCTGCCGGCAGAAGTTACCACCCACCAGACAAAGTCTTGCCGCCAAGCGATTCGTCGTGTTCCGGAACGATGTCTGGTGAAGCCGTACAGAGGACGGGTCTGAGCAGATGTGTGCCGGGTACGATGCGCCAAATTTTTTGTGTCGGGAGTTTGGTCGTGGAGAGTCTCCAGATTAGTCTCCCTCTGGCGCAGCATCGTTGGTCTTGGGTTTAACATTGCATCACCTGGCTTAACTGCCGTCATCCTTCCTATTCCTAAGTTTTTTAAGTGAATAGGCTTAATAAACTAGTGCGCTTTACCATCAACGATTGCGTCACTGCTTACCATCAGGCGGGATTGCAGTCAAGCACTAGTTTATTAATAATAATAAAAAAATCTCAAAAAATGGGTTTATTTTGCAACACGTGTTAGAAACCTCAAAAATTACACTGTTCCTCTTATATATTATGCATGGTATATACACAAAAACCTTCCTGTGGAATTACTCTATCTATTAAAAAAAAACTCTACACTCTCACATTAAAAAATAACAAAATCCTTTGCGTAGTTTTAAAGATTTAATCATACAAAGCGACATAGGGAAAGTAAAAGTGACTTTGTTTTAAAATATGTAAAAGTTTAGATTTAATGGTATTGAAAAATCCACAGGGCCATGATACCTGATGACGCCAACCTAAATATCTTTTTAATTTCCGCATAACCTAGTAACTGTTCAAGTAAATAATAACATATTGCGGTAAGCGTTAACATAATATTAATAAAGCAGCAGAAATTCTAAACAGGTTTATTGATTGAACCTGTTTGGTCAGGTATGGACTTAAAAGACTAGTTGTGTCTGTAAGTATTCTATGATGTCAGTATGTAGGCCTTTGTGTCATTTCTTGGCAGTAAACAAAGAATTCGGTCTTCATTTTTCTTGAAGCACGTCAGAGGTAGCAGTACCATTTCCTACTCGTGCGCAAATATCTTGCAGACCTGCAGGTCAATTCTACGATTCTCGCAATGTTTAACTTTCGAATTCTATTCGCTGTGTCAACAAACAAACAAATGTCAGAAAATTATCAGAATTAGGAATATTTTTGACAGATTGAGACCTTGAACGTATTCGAAAGAGATCGTGACCCTGGCGCACAGGCAAGTGAACGAACACGGGTGGGTTTTAAATCAGTAATTCTGACAAGCCCTGCCGCTCCGCCCAGAGCGGGAAAGGTTTAAATGATTTACCATCGCAAAAAAGAGACAGTAAACGTTCTTAAAATTCCAAGTAAAAGCATTCCCCCTTTTAACATACTTCCACAAATTACATTTTAACAAAAGATTCTTTTTCATAGAATCACTTCTAGTCTAGATTTATGAAAATGCTTTTATTGGCATTCAGACATTACAGCAATGTAAACACCTTAAAACTATTAAGACAAATAACAAAGATTTATAATGCATACTGTCAGATGACTACACAATCTACAATGGTACCACCAGATGCTGATAAGCCAGCTTTATTTCATTACATGCTACAGACGACAGAACATCAAGCTAATACAATCTGCCAGATTTCTGTATTAGATTTTCAACTTTATCTCTCAAACATTAAAGGCAAAGGGTTGTTGGGAAATATTGACAGTTTGGGGTAGCTTGACCGGTTTGAGCCAGCGTGATGATTACGCTCAATCCTTCTCTGTATGAGAAGAGACCTCTACCCAGCAGTGGGACCATAAAAAAGGTTGATGATGATGAGCGGTTGTAGTCCGTACTAAAATCATATCCAGTTAAATGTGAATGTACCGCTATACATTACAACTCTGCCTTATCCGTCAAGAAATACAGCAATGTAGTTCTGTATCCACCTCACTGGGATGACTTGGTGAAGTGAGGTTGGTCACGTGTCATTTCAATTATGCTAAAGATTGACACTACTGGGTCAGGGTTGCGGGTTGGTAAAAAAGAAACCGTGGCCCTGGCGCACAGGCAAGTCAAGAAACACCGGTGGGTTTTAATCAGTAAAAGTCTGACACGCCCTTACGCTCCGCCCAGAGCGGGAGACGTCATTTGATGATTTCCCATCCCAAACAAAAAATCAGCACTATTGGTAAGCTGTAGCTCTCTTTGAACTCATTTCACCTAACTTTTTACAGTGACAGTGAATCGATCGGCAGGTATAATGTTATGTAAACATCCCTTGTTAATAAATCAGTCTTACTGAAACGATTCAATGTCACTAGTATTTGTATTCAACGTGCACATCAATCGATAACTATTAGCGGGTCTACCATGTTTTGTTTACCGGTCGGTGCTTTACAATTGCATAACTTATTCTTTGTTATTTTGGTTGGGAATCATTCTAAAATACGAATTCAATTCATCACAACTGCATTCTGTATTATTTACTTATGTCTTACTTTTGTTTTAGATTCATGTTATTTTTATTTCCTTTCTTATAGATAAGCTTCCACTTTTGCTCACTGCGTAATGCTAAACTAATACCATATTTAGTACACTGGTCGCGGGAGGCCCTGGTGACCTGTAATACAGGTTATTTGTACATACCTACAACAGGTACAACAGCGGTTTCTAACAATGTTAGCTCTAAATTTTGTATTTATTAAGAATTAAATAACATAATGAAACTTTTGTGATGGTAAAATAAATAAAAAAACATTATTCCCCTCGGAAGAGTCAGTAAGTGTTATCAGATTTCTTTATTAGATTTTCAACTTTATCTTTATAGTATTTAGGCTTAAGTTTGACTGGAAATATTTGACAGTTTCGGGTAGCTTGACCTAGGTACTGTCGTTCGTACACCCACCGGTTGTTAGCTATGTTAAAGTCCCATGTTAAAGATATTCAGAGATAATCCATTACTTCATATATTTGTAAGTTCTAAAAATGTGTCTGCTCAAAATCGTAAAATATAACCCAATGAATTTTATTGAATTGTCAAAATGAAATCCATTGGTATTGTTAGTGTACTACGCGATTTTCGCTGCTCAATATTTTTGTAAACATTGACCCGCATGCGAATAGTCCCATATTTATTGAGTGCTTGTCCAATACATGCTCAAACAGTCAAAATTTCTATGAATGAATTGAGTGCAAATCTCACATAAACAAACATCAAAATACCGTCCATTCTCCGTTGTTACCTCCAATTTTTCATCGCTGTTAATATCATGGAGAATTTTTAATCTCACAGTAATAAGTTCACTGTTGCATTTATCAAAATCACCGACCGATATGTTGGAACAAAGCTCTCTAACGGAGCGTGTGGTAGGCGTAAACTTGGAGAAATCGTCTTAATCGTCACGAAAAAGTGTTACGCCGCCATATGACTGTTTATTACATTTAATAGAGAACATCTAAAAGGGAGGTATTTTTTAACCTTTTCGAGAGCACTAAAATCACCAGTGAGTTCGAAATGAAAATTATAGAAAATAAATTATTTATTTGCTATAAAAACTTTTTTACAAAAAAACAACCGACTTCCAAAAACCACTACAAAGTGAAAAATAACTAATTTCGGAAGTCGGTGTCTTTGGTTTTGTATATTCATTTTTGACACCGACTTCCGAAATTAGTTATTTTACACTTTTTAGTTGTTAAAAGTACTATTTATTCAGTTGCATCCGGTCAGACTGGAAGCTGACGCAAATATAGTTGGGAAACGACGCAATTTTGTTTACTTTAATTTTTACCCGTAAGTATTCCCTCAACTGCCTATGGTCTTCATCATCAAATTTACTGCAGACCATTATTTTAACCCAATGGGTGCAAAGGTCTCATATAAATGAATTGAGTTCAAATACAAGGTAGCTACTGTAAATCGTTTAGGAGTTCCCTGAACTGACCTTTGTCATCATCATTAGCTCCCTAATGACAGTCACCACCCATCTAGGTGTAAGGTTCTTGTCAATACAAATTATTCAAGCACAAACATAAGGTAGCTGCTGTGAATTGTTGAGGAGTTCCTTCGGCTCCATCATCATATCTACTACAGCCCTTTATTAAATTGTAGTGCTTTAAAATACTTATTGAAAATGCTAAGAAATGCACTAGTCGCCCCTGCAATTTTTGAAAGTTTCCCTTGTTTTCTCTGGTCTTCTACCATTAAACCCTGATATTCTTATCATGGGACAACCTTGGGAACGTCTTCTTTCTAACAGAAAAATCGGTTCATAAACTACGAAGTTATGCGCGAACAAACATAAAAAAAGCATATATACGGTCGAATTGAGTAACCTCCTCCTTTTTGAAGTCGGTTAAAATAAAATAAAAGGTCATGAAAAAATCAGTTGAGCCATAAATTCTGACGAAGATTCGGAGTGTAAAATTTAAAAGAATCAATATTATGATATAGTTATAATAAAAACCCCAATAACAATTATTTTCCGTCATGAGTGTCGTTATTATGACTTTCGAGGGCTCTGAAGCCGATTGAACCGATGTGGCCACGGTCATCCTTTTTTTTTTTTGTTGGGATGAGAAATCATCAAATGACTTCTCTGCACTCTGGCAGGAGCGTAAGGGCGTGTCAGATTTTTACTGACTAAAACCCACCCGTGTTCCTTCATTTGCCTGTGCGACGGCGAGGGCCACGGTTTCTTTTTTAAATAACCCGCACCCCTGACCCAGGAGGCATCGGTCTTCGTGAAACACAACGCGCCGTCGACTCGGGCCTGGTCCTTACCGGGCGGCGAGCTGCTCACTGCTCACCGCCCGCAAGCCCGCGCCTACGATGGCTGGGAGTTCGATGTCGTCTCCCGACCAGGGCGTCTCCTGCGGCGGCTAGTGGCGTGAGGATGCTGGGATTCCTTTTATTCTGAACTTCTTTCCTTCATGGAGTCCTCGGAGACTCGGATCCCAACCATGTTTAGGGTTGCGTTCCAAAGGATAAAAATGTGACCATTTGGAGATGAGCGATAACCGAGTCCGACTCTCGTTCGCCCGCTTTTTTTCCATTTATATTATTTTTTGTTTTTAATTTGTTTCTTACCTATTTAATAACTATTATTATTATTAACGGCTGTTTCTGTATGTATACGTAGGGTTAAATGTTTGTAAACTCGCCAGGGATACAGGAGTACTAGTGTGGGGCAACAGTGTATAATAATGTAAAAAAACCGAACTGTGTGGCGGTACTATTATTACATATAAGTACTCGTTTTGAAGATAAAAAAAATCACTTTGTTCAGACTTCAAGGCGAAATATAATAGGTATGATTGAGATGAGTCAATTTAGAGCAAATTTTTTAAGACAATACCCACGTACAGGAAAATAATGTCTTTCGGTGATCATCATGTGTCTTCGTACTTGCATATATTTTTTGTATAACATATTATAGTTAGCCCGAATAATTGCAACACTTAAGTGGCAGTGGACCGGGCACATTGCCCGTAGGACCGATGCCCGATGGGGCCGACGGGTTCTCGAGTGGCGACCACGCACCGAAAGACGCAGCGTGGGCAGATCCCCTACAAGGTGGACCGACTGTGCAACCCATCTCAAGCCTGGAGCACAGGCGCAGCGTAACCAGCCTTTCGGTGTTCTACAGGATGCATTTTGGTGAGTGTGCGAGGGAATTGCATGATTTAACTCTCCCATTTCCGTTCCACCATCGGACGACCCGTCGCGTCGTAGGGCGAGTATCCATCCACCCTTACGTTGATAACACCACTACGATCCGGACGTTTTCGCCTCCTCTTTTATACCGGGTACATCAAAGAACTGGAACAATTAGCCAGTGGCGGTGATTCTGTCTGACTACAGTTGAAGCGTCTTTAAGGCTAGAGTGAATAGGCTCTTAATAAACTAGCGCGCTTTACCATCAACGATTGCATCACTGCTTACCATCAGGCGGGATTGCGGTCAAGCACTAGTTTATAATTTTAAAAAATCTTCGGGCTTGGTACGACTCGTAACAAATGTCAAAAATCTACAAGTTCAATATGTAAAGACCCATCCTCGGAGCAACCCCAGCAAGCGTCGCTTAACCTTAACTCACCCACTAAGTTATACATTAGACCCAGGGCCCCAGAGGCAGTCGTACTCATTCCTACAACTGCTTTCTTACATAAATGTGGCGATCATAAAAGCATTCATATATGATTTTAATGAAGGTAACCTTTCAATGATTGATAGCCTCCGTGGCGTAGCGGTAGCGAACGCGGCCGCTGCGCAAGGAGACGCGGTTTCGATCCCCGCGCAGTGTAAATATTTATATGAATGAATATGAATATTTGCAGTGCAAATAGGTCTGATAGTAAAGTCTGATCGTGTTTCGGGAAGCACGTTAAGCCGTTGGTCCCGGTTGCCATAGGAACATCTAATGGCAGTCGTTACGGGTTGTTGAAGCCCTCAAAAGTCCAACAATTGGTCTAGCTGCAATGCTTCGATGTCGCCTTCGGGATATGGAGGTCAGACGGCAGTCGCTTCACGGAAAGTATCGAAGTTTAGCCAAAATCAACCGACCAACTCAGCGGACCCCAGACTCCAAAGCTGAAAAAGCTTCGGATGCGACTGGGTTTGGCGCTGAGATGATGATGATGCTTTCTTACATAAATGTAAGGATGCACAGAGTTCACACTTTTCATTACACTTTATTTCCTCGTCTTTCATACATCTATACACTGAACATTTTACCCACGTCGTTATCAGTACAGTTTAATTAAAACAGTAGCCGAAGCCAAATATAAAATAGGTAGAACTGACTTCTTAGATAAGCGATACGGAAAAATGTATAATATTTTTAGCTTGAACTTTGAGGTACTATTTTATGCAATTTTGAATGGAAAACTGGCACTTTTCTTCACCTCCTGAAGTCCTGGCCTCAAGGCCTTGAAATAACAGCAACATCGACAGGTTAAGCTAGATACCCCGCACCACAATTGCGTCACACTTGCGTACTTGCAATTAAAATAATTTTCAGACATATTGCTATTCCATTGCTCCACATGTTTGAAAAATGTAATTGCTCAATACCGTAAACCAAGCAGTGAATGTTGTTGAATTGTCAAAATGAAACCCATTGCTTCTGATAGTTTGTTACGCAATTACCCTGCCGGAACAGATTTGTGTAGGTTCTTTATTCTGTGTTTACGTTGAAAGCGGATGGCAAACAAGGCAGTTGAATTGATAAGATCTAAAAAGGAAAAGATCTTGCAATACAGCCGGTCGTTTCTATAAAAGTCTCACCTAGAAAAATTACGTAAAGTGAGCTTGGAGCTGTCAGTAGTGTCATTATTTGGAATGAAAGTTGACTCTACAGTCACTTCACTTTGTTTTCACTGTGAGATGGTTACAGGATTACACTGCCTTACTCCATTTATACAAAATAACGCTTGAACGATAATGTTTGAACGCGCCAATCGGTCACTAACGGTCGAGTAAAAAAATATTCTAAGCGAAAACGAATAACACGGGTAGATGCGATGTGACAATCTAAACGCTTCGAAAGTTGCAGGCAGAAGTGGTACAATAAATATAAATGGTTGAAGTACAATAATAAATTATGGATAATGTGTCTGAATTAAATATAAATATGTAGACACATAAAGGCCACCGATAGAGTTGTCCTTTACATAAAATGCAAATAGGTTATTCTTAACATATTACTCAATGTTAAGGCCAAAATAACGCACAAAAATAGATTTTTATAGGCAAAAGTTTTGTCATAAAAAAATCAAGTAATGGAAGCGATTCCAAGCTTTTCCAATCACCGATCAAATGTGCCCCCGAATTTCTAAACGATTCATGGTTCTCTGGGGACGAGCGAACACGCAATGGTATTTTCAGCACGAAAAAGGATTGGAACAATCGGTACACTGTACTACGTTAAAAATGGCCTATGTTTTTTCAGTGTCATAAATATTATCAGCCTATGATTTTTCTACTGCTGAAACACAGGAGCTCATAGATATCCAGTATTGACAGCCGGGTCCAACGGCCTAACGTGCTTTTCGAAGCACAAAGCTGTTTTGTTATGTAAATATGGTCATCCATCCACGGGCCAATCGCGGCCAACGTAGCTTAACCTGATCGACCGGACCGCATGGCTGTTACTACTTAATTTGTGGCAAAGTAAGTAGCCTCTAAGAATGTTTGATATGGGGGTCATTACCCTTGCATGTTTATTTTCCATGTTTCTTTTAATTTAGATTTAAAGTTAAACTGGTGTTGGGTTTCTGAATGCTTTGTTGCATCGTGGTTTTTTTTTTAGTTCCAGTTGTAATTTCAAATGCTGCTTAGTTAAACAGTGGAAAACAATATCAGGCATTTTGTACAGTACTTTCGTAGTATGCTCATATATTTTGTATTATTTATACAGTAAATATCTACTTGTATATTTCAAAATGTTAATAGTTAATCTTTGCATACATGGTATACAAATAAGTAAAATACATAAAAACACATTTAAGTGCAGTGCACTTCGGCTTTACAAACCACTTATCAAAATTATGATTAAACGCTTGATTCAGTTTCCAGAAAACAAGAAAATTTAAATACATTTCCTAATAACGTACTCTTTATGATACTTTGTTTGAACACTCAAAATAAATATCATCCGTACGGTAGACTCCTTGCCGTGAACATAACACGATATGAAAACGTGGTTTGCACGTGATGAGATTTCGCTGGGAATGATACAAAATTGGGGCGCAGATGCCTATCTTCACATGTAAATGTCAATTGTAGGACACCATATATTGCTATGGCTAAGATATCACCGTGACGAACCCGTCACGACGTAACTACTAATTACTGTCTTTAGTACTGTTCAGGAAAAGACCACAGTATTAATATAAAAGGCCAAAAGTTTGAGATCAATCTCGATAGATGCCGCTTCAGTCGAATTAGATCTCGCTATGGTCTCGTTACGTGGATTTAGGTCCGTATTATATAAATCTCGTTTGAAGCTATTTGATTGGTGGAAACTAGTTTTAAGTAATGCTTAAATCTTGAGTAAGGTGCTGTAATACGGTCCTTAGTTAAGGTCTCATAGTTTTAATTAAATATAACCAGCTAAGATCAGGACACAGTTGACAGTTGTGACTTTATTTCAACCCTGAGTTCACAGAAGCTAGTTCAAACCATTTACTACTCGGTAGTAAACAAGTACCTACTGTCTTAAGTACGAGTACATAGGACATGGCTAGAAAGCGTAAAGAGAAAAGAAAACTATTGAAAATTCCAACAGCTACGCATACTATTCTAATTTTCTATTTGTAGAGGTCTTTGTACTCATTTAGCGTTGCAGGTATTTGGAATACACTGGAAATGGACTCGTGAATATGGCCCAAAAAAGTATGTCTGTGGCTAAGTTTTTTATCTACTTACAAGGGTTTGGGTCATTTTTGGACAATACACTGATTAGTTTTTTATTGCAATTGTGGCGGTATCTTCAAAGGCCCCATGCGAACAACGCGTCATACTAACGTCACACGAATTCTACATCTCGCAAGCAGAGTTTACCGTGCAACTATCATACGTGCAACTTCCTAACATACCGTGAGGGAAGTGCATTTACTAACTAATAGGACTACCTTCTGAAATAAATCATTATCCACTTTTGCCCTTGTTTCATGTTACTTGGGTTCGGCCCAACACGATTTTTTCTTTCTTTCGAATTCTCCCGTTATCAACCGTAGTGCCAGCATTAACTACTTTTTGATTTAATTTAATTTTACTTGATTAAATATTTTTTTAATCAGAATGATTGTAATATTAAATTATTCCAACTCCAAATTTTCTGTTACCGTTTGTCTGTTAGCTTGATGATTATTTCAGTCTACGTACACCAAACATTTCTGCTTAAGTCTCAATTCCGTAAGGCAAACGACTTTTTGCGACGTATCTATATTGTTTTGAAATGTCTTATTGTGTTCATTCTTGAATACTGCAAGACTTATTTCACTATTGTTTCCCGTAGTCAATATTTTTAAAACATTTTATGAGTAAAGGATTTACTCCATACCAGTCTCTTGAGTAACAAAATCACTTCAACTGTGGCATTATAAGTATCAGTCACTTTTTATTTTGCTTTCTCAACTGATGAAAATAAATCTTTAAACTATATGATCATCAAAATTCTTCTCAGCTCAATGTTATGACTACAGTCTCAGATAGACGCTCTAGCAGAGTTCCCATTCGCAAAACAAAAGATAATGTAGTGACATCATACAGTAACAAATAGTTGGTAGATACATAGGTATGTATAGCAGGTTGATAGGTACAGTTAGCAATTGTGGTTGTAGTGATTGCGATTTTCTCTGAACACAATTCAGTTCGGTCGTTGACAATAATTGGCGGTGCACACTGATTGTCAATTTTTACGGCACACAAATTGTTCGACTCGTTTGTTGGTTGACTACGTGTATCGGAAACGGTTTTGTAGATTTTGTTAATTAAACTGCAGTATTTACACAATAGCTTAACAGGATTTTTACCACGCAAATGTAATTTGTAGATCTCTCTATTGTTTGTTTTATGATTCATTTGCGCACCTCACTTACATAGCCTAATTTTGAAAGAGTTGGTTGTAGACTTAAGACTTTGACTAAAATAGATTTTTTATTATATTGGGAAAAAACATGACGTGTAACGTGAATTTATTGACCTAAGTAATGCGATGACATGTTTGCTATGATTTGAATTTAAGTTACATGAAATCGCTTTGGTGGTTTTGGGAAAAGTTCTTAGAGTCTTTTATTTTCAATTAAAATACTTCCAATATCGTTTGATATCAACCAAAGAAGTCATGTAGGTACCGTTGTATACTAAAGTAGCGGCCACCAGCCACTTCGTTCGCGTAGAGTTAGTTATGCTCCACTCCTATTGATCGCAGCGTAATATTATATAGCCTTAACCCTTCCTGGATTAATGGGCTATCCAAAGCAAGAATTTTTCAAATCGGGCTAATAATTCCTGAGATAAGCGCGTTCAAACAAACAAACTCTTCAGCTTTATATATTAGTATAGATTATGCCGAAAAAAGCATTTTGTAAATAGTACGTGGCGTAATGGTTAAAGCACCAGCCTCTCAAGTATGAGTGCGCGGGTTCGATTCCAGGTCAGGCAAGTACCAATGCAACTTATCTAAAGTTATATGTACTTTCTAAGTATATCTTGGTCACCAATGATTGAAGGTGAAGGAAAACATCTTGAGGAATCCTGGACTCTGAAATCGCCAACCAACCACATCCTGCCACCACACAACCAAATCCTTCTCTGTATGAGGGGAGACCTGTGCCCAGCAGTGGGCCAATAAAAAGGTTGATGATGATGACTATTTTTCTAAATTCTATCTCTTTTAAAACATCTATACTGTAATAAAGTCCGTATAATTGTATCTTCACTAAAATATAGATCTGGTTATACATATTTATGGAAAGACTAGCTTTCCGCCCGCGGCTTCGCCCGCGTAAATTTCGGTTATATCGCGCTTTTTAGATTTCCCTCGGGAACATCAAATTTTTCCGGGATAAAAGGAAGCCTATGTCCTTTCTCAGGGTCTAAAGATTGTGTGCTTTCCGCCCGCGTCTTCGCCCACGTGGTGTTCGGTTATATCGCGCTTTTTAGATTTCCCTCGGGAATATCAAATTTTTCCGGGATAACAGGTAGCCTATGTTTTTTCTCAGGGTGCAAAGATTGTCTGTGCCAAATTTCATCAAAATCGGTTGAGAGGTTTAGGCGGGAAAGCGTAACAGACAGACAGACAGAGTTACTTTCGCATTTATAATATTAGTATGGATAGATGAGGCGGAACCTTCATTATTCCAACGAGATGCTGACACTGCCTGTTGAACTCATTAGCACGATCCCATCAATTTCAACACTTAACCCCGATGTAGTTCATTGCACTAAGTCCATAGTCGTTGATGAATATTTCATAATCTCTACGTTGCTACCCTCGGTAGTAGTGTGATGTTTTGAATTTTAAAACAGTTGCTTCCTTATTTAAAACGAAACTTACTTTTGAAGGAAAACATTTCAAAGTGCAAAGACTTAGTAGCTAGTAGTAGTCACTTTAGGTAAAAAAGGGGCCAACCTCGGAATTGAGATAATAAGCTGGAAACTCTTATACAGATTCATTTTGGCGCCAAAATGAAGCTGTATACGAGTTTCCAGTCTATTATCTTAAATTCTGAGGTGAAACCCTAAAGTGACTGGACTATAGGTAAAATGGAAGTATTTCGACAGTTCCACACAAAGACGAGAAAGAGTCTTAAAAATTTGCAATTTGAACCAAAATAGGTAGGTGGTTAAAACAAGTAAAATAATGATCTGAGGCCATGAATTGGTTCGGTGGACCTGCGCTACATAGTGGAACTCTTTTAGACTGGTGAATTGTAATATGAAAGATACAGCAGAAAGAATAATAAAACTTGACACGAAAAAAAAACTGTCTGACCTCGCAAGGAAAATTGAACCTTTAAAAGATCCCTTTTTTGGACGACTGTCACAGGAATTTTTATTTCTTTAGGTGCCGTAGATTAAGGTCCACCTTTGTAACTGACCTTCGTAAATGATGATAGAGGACTACCGAGATGTCGTATAATAGAAGAGTATGAATTAAAAGGACACGTTGCTCTAAACCCAAAAAAATGGCATAAGTAGGATAATAATAATGAACTCCAGAATGAAACTTTGTAAACCAAAGATTATAAACCACTTCAAGTAATACCAATGGATGGTTGAGAATCTTTGTGTACTATTGACTGTTTCCTCATATCTTGGCTAGTCAATTACGTTGTATTTTAATTACCTATCACAACTGTTAGGCTGCCGTCAGACATGATATAAAAACTACGGTAATCTTGACTCTATTGTTGTTAGTGATCACGAAAATCAATTAATAAATGTATGAATTTTTCGAACGGAAAATTTAGGACCGAATGCTTTATATTGACAGAGAAAGAAGAACTAGTTGAACTCTCAACTATCTTCTGAATGGTAATTTAAACTGCCGTCAGTCCCAAGTCTAATATGTCGGATTTCTGCCGAACATTATCAACTTTAATTTTGGTATTAAGTACAATTACGTTTTGATTACTTATATAGTTTCCAATGTTTTTCTGGTATATTAATGTGTGCTAGAATTAATTACACAAAACATTAAAATACTAATAATAACAACTTTATTCAAGTAACAAAGACAAGCAATTCATATGTCATATGACAAATAACAGTCGGTTTGCATTTAAGCGGAAATTGCAGAGTTATTTTCGCAACAATTAGGGTAGAGTATTGCTACACTTCTCTCCCGAATTTTAGTTTTTTATGTATATATTTTGGTAATAGAATGTATGTATATTTAGCTTATTTAAGTATTTTTTTAATAGTGTTAAGAGCTTTTTTTTTCTTTACAATTTTCTTTCAAACTAAAGCACCTACCATCTTATCTCTTCACCACCTGTGGTTGACTGTTAGAGAATGCCTAAGGCATTAAGTCCGCCTCTGTACATGACATGTGCGAAAGAAATTAAATAAATAAATAAATTAAATGTTTTGTGTTGTGCAATGTTAATTACTTAATTATATAACTTATTGTATAGATTCTATACGATAAGTTATATAATTAAGTTCAGCAGCCTGCTGTGTTGATATGGAGTTTATTGCGCTAATTCTTCTTACCAGCTATACCACTGGGAAGTGGTGAAATGCGGTCTTTTTGGGGAACTGTCTTATGTTATTTTGACGTAATTCGAATAAATAACTTTTGATTGAGAAGACGGCCTTATTGGAGTACATGTTTATGAACAAGGATAATCCAATCTGAGTTGCAATCACCGCAGTATCCGTTATAAAAGTACCGTGAAGAGAACAAAGGGTATATAAAGTAATTGTAAAAGCTTGTGCGCAGATAATCACTTTTGTTTAATAAGCCTGATCCGTATTACAAGTAATGGACGGTAAGTTGTTTTATTTTGAAATTTCGTGTCTTTTATGGGAACATAAATTGTATTACGTACTTTGTAAAAAGCATTTTGGATTGTTTACTTATAATAAACAAAAAAACATTGTATATTTTGTACATTTTGTAGTGTTGACTTTGTTTTTAAATTAATGTATGTTTTGGTGTACGATAAAGTCATTATAAATGAAAAAAAAAATGGCTAGAGAGGTATGAAATAGAGGATGGGGGTTTTCTCAGATGAGTGTCACGGTTATATTTCATTTGACTTTAAAATTATTTATAATGTCGTTTACTCAATAAAAGCGCGTGATTTATGTAGTAAAAAGTGCATTCAGTAAATAATTCATAAAGAACATTGAAATATCCCAGCATAGTGGCCACATCATGACTGCCTCAAACCTCGCTCATAGACGGTCCACGCGGCCGTCTTTTTCGACTGTCATTGGTGATATCCGCCATTATTGTGAATTAAATTTTTCGAAGAACTTCTATAATTTGTTACACGTGTTATTGGCAAAATTGTGGTGTATCTTCCACAGGGGCCTTTGACCATAACGAAGTTGAAATAGAGGATGACAGTTATAATTTGGTATTGAACGTCGAATCGTTGAGCTACTTAAATTCTGTTGAGCCTACACGATTACTGACAATTACGTCCACTCACTGACTAGACAGGTCCACTCAATTTCGTCTTTTGAGTCACACTCATCCCTCAAAAGTCCATTATTAGATTCGTCGAATAAAAAATCTATTGTAGGTTTGCGTTGTTATTGGCTCAGAACAAGACAAAGGCTTCTTATAGTACAATGTTTGGTATTCCCCCGAAGTTGTTTCTTTTACCGGTTATAATAGTTACCTACATTTACTTAGTAAGCAAAACACACACACATATTGAATCCAAAAAACAAAGATATATTATTAATTAACCATATCTAGAAAAGGAGCGATAGTTATCTTTCAAACGTTTATAGCAGTGGTGGCCCAGAATTTTAACGACGACTTCAAGTCGTCCTTCGTAGTTACAAACCCAGTCTTAAAGCGTCTCAATTTATTGTAAACATGTTTGCAAAATGATGCATGGTGAAGCCGTAGGTACTGAGGATGGGTCTGAGCAGTTGCGTTGCGATATGTGCCGGGTATGATGCGCCAAATGATGTTGTGTCACGAGTTTGGTCATGGAGGGTCTCCCGATCAATCTTCCTCTGGCACAGCAGCATCGTTGGTCGTGTTGTTTACTATATAAGAAGGAAGACGGCAGTTGAGCGAGGCGATGCAATGTTAATTGCATCGCCTCGCTCAACTGCCGTCTTCTTTCCAATTCACTCAGTTTTTTTAAGAGAATAGGCTAAATAAACTAGCGCGCTTTACCATCAACGATTGCATCACTGCTACCATCAGGCGGGATTGTAGTCAAGCACTAGTTTATGATTATTAAAAAACAAAAGGATTTTATATTGTTTACAACAGTTGTATCGGTATGGTTAATGTCCTAAATTACCGCCGGTAATAATAACCTTGTTACCACGCTCTTTCCTTTGTTTGTTTCCAACATTTCCTAACGACACAGTTTTAGTTTAACATTCGCGTTATGGTCACACACAAACGTCTCACCTCCTGTATAAGCCCGTTCCCAAGGCTAATTTTGTTTGAGTGGTTGTATCTTTTGGCAACTTGTATGTACTAAGATAGCTAATGTTGTTCTTAAAATATTTAACAGTGCAGTGGTTAGAAGACAAACCGTTTAAGTGTTGGATGTCTATAATTTATTAACACTTATTATTTAAAATTCGCACTCTTCTTCTGATATCATCATCACTCATGTGGAACTAGTTAACACGTGTAAAATTAGTTTCCATGTAATTATTTGGCACTAAAATGCAAACAAACGGATTCGTTTCTGTATATAGGAAGCAATGCACAACATGTAGATTCATACAAGTATTGCGCTGCTAAAGGTTGTATGCACCCAAATAAATTTTGCAACCAACGATCGTTGAAAACATTGGCAGAATCATCGCGCTTTTGCAATTACAAACCCGATCTTGTTACCGTAACGTTCCATTTCGTTCATTTCATTATTCCCACGACGTTACAGGAGGCTATTCTTTGTCAGCAACATAACTTCACTGCGCAATAATTGCATTACTATATTTCCTTTAGTTTGTTAGTTGTAGTTTCAAAACAACCAAATATTTACAATTGTCTGACGATAATTAAGCTGCGTCAACAACAGTTCAAGACGCTCTCTTGTGTATTTTTTTTAGTGTGCCATTAAATGACTCATGTTCCATCTGGCTTCACATCGTGGGTTCTGTCAGATCCCCGTACGCAATATAATCAGACATGAGAAGGTCAATTCTCCTACCTAATTTTAAGAAAGTACCGAATCTGATCATGACCTTATTCTTTAAAAAAAATCCTTCGAATTTCTTTATATTTTTGACGTATATGACATTTAACGCTTCTAATTACGGGAATAGCCCTGCTGGGCCCAATTTACTATACCAATTAACAATTACATACGTCGAAACCATGTCAACCATGTCCTTACCTAATCACGACGTTTGCTAATAACCTATTCTCTATGACCCGGTGGTGGCCTGGTTTGAAATATCAAAATATATGTCTGTACAAATGACATTTCGATTTCTTTTCGGTAATAAAGGACATATTTGACGTGGTTTGCACGTAGTTAGATTTGGCGAGGAATAATACAGAATGGGAGCCCTGAATACAATAGTCATATGTGTACTTTTAGATCATGTAAAGTGAGATAACCTAGAATTTTGTTAAGCTAGCTTTTCTTTAAAGTATTAAGCACCAACAAAGTGAGACTATGTTAGTCTCAATTTGTTTACAGGTATATGTAGGCAAATGATTTGAGTTGATATCTAATAGAAGTCCTAATACTGCACACCCCCCACCCTATTGTAAGTTGAATAAATATCAACCTTATATCGATGACAATCAAGTGGACTTTTTTCCGATTATCACTTCACAGTTAGAGCCTGTCCAGAAAGCGCGTTTTACGCGCGAGTCCACTCGCGCGTAGGCACTCGCGCGTTCTCGAGATACTAGAGCTGCATACATTCCGTCCAGATGCTCTCGCGCGTTACCTCACTCGCGCGTAAAACGCTTGCAATGAGCGGGACTCTCGACTCGCGCGTATTACGCGCGAGCGCCGCGCGAGTCGAGATACTCCGGCGCCGTTGCAGCGTCCAGTACTACGCGCGTGTCCGTGGCGAGTGGACGTATTCGTTTATAAAAATGGAGCGAGAAAACTTTGACACGGAACTTTTTATTGACGAAATTGAGAAAAGGGTAGCTATATGGGATATGGAATCGTCAGATTATTTTAATAGAACCATTACGCGTAGGAACTAGGAAGAAATAGTAGACATTTTTTGTGAAACTGGTGATACCGAGGAGAAAAAACAAACTTGTAGGTCATTCTGTCACGTAGAATGGGACGCATGTTAAATCGTCGACTTTCTCTTCGTTTACGACGTTCCCATCGACGGTATGCAAGCTACAACACAACCGCAGTATCCGAGTCCATTTTTATAACTGACCAAATCCGTCTCATCACATACGCGCGTGATTTCGCCGCATCTGGACGCAATACAAATCAAAACGCGCGAGTGGACTCGCGCGTAAATCGCGCTTTCTGGACAGGCTCTTACGATCCGGACGAAGCGTTTCGCCTCGTCTTTTATCCATCGCATACAGCGAAGGACTGGAACAATTTGCCTGCGGCGGTCTTTCCATATGACTACAATTTATTTGTTTTTAAGACTAGAGTGAATAGACACTTATAAAGTAGCGCGCTTCTACAGGCGTCAGCCAAATTAGAAATAAAACCATTGGGAAACCAAGATCTTACACAGATATTCTCAACAAGCCAGGAGACTTAATAGGCTTCTGGAGGGAGGAGGGCTGGTTGGAATAACCGCCAGCGGCTGCCATGGCCCACGCACAATGGTCCACTGGAAAGACTAAGTGCGGGAACCAAACCCGTAACATAAAACTAGCGCGCTTTACCATCAACGATTGTGTCACTGCTTACCATCAGGCGGGATCGCAGTCAAACATCAGTTTATAATGTCATAAAAAAATGTTTACCTCCGCTGTTTTGAGAGTAGTGGTGATAAAATTATTTACACAAAGTAAAGCGTTTGTCGGACCCAGATAGACGAACTCAAAGCCATAACTGCCGTTTCTCGTAATTCCGGGTCGATACCACGCTTACCTAGCCGGAAATTAATTTGTTGTATTCATATCATACACAATTTTTCTTCAAATAAACTCAAATAATTTATATCAACTAAACCGTTTACTACTTTTGAATTGTCAAAATTAAATACTTGATCATTTACATAGAAAGTATCTACCCCTTTTAAAATGCAGATCTCGATGCAAAAAAGCGGCCAAGAAACTCCAAGAACGCTCTTTTAAATCAAAATATTTATGTCTGCGAAAACAGTTATCTTCTCGACTAAACTATGTTAATCCATACTATCTCATAATTAACTTATATACATATAAATATTTTCTTTGTCTGCAACAATAATTTTCCTTTCGTCTGAAAGTGATTATGATTTGAGTGAATATGATTTGTCATAAATCTAAGTACACACTACTGTTTGCTACATATTTTTTTTGAAAAAAACACACGTTGTACGAACTTTTTCAGGGTCATCTTAAAAGGAAAATAAGGATTTTGATTAGAAATTTGTTGTCCGTCCGTCCATAAGTCTGGCTGTCTATCAAGACACGTTTTTCAGAAACGCGTGAAGATATTAAGTTAAAATTTAATTAGACTAAAAAGCATATTTTTTAATGTTGCGATTAGTCTATAAATCTCTTTAATGGCCTACAACAGGGATGGCGAACCTCTATGCATCTACGTGCCATTTTCCCAACTAAAAATTATTCATGTGGCCATGGCGTGGCAACAAACAAATTTTGGATTAGTGATTTTTGGAATAACCAATAATTATAATTGCGTGCTATTGTTTTTCTAAATCTCTGGTGTCATTTCTCGGGACCCCGCTGTCCCGGAAGGCAACTTGGAGAAGCCCAATGCTATTTTTTGCAATTTTTTATATTATGCCGTGCCAAAATTATTTTGTTACGTGCCAGCAACGGCACGCGTGCCACTGGTTCGCCATCCCTGGCCTACAACGTACTTACCCTTTTTTCTTCTGCTCAACTTAACTTTTTGCTTACCTATTGGCAATTCATCACGAATAAAGTAACCTTGCTAAAGTTTAACTATATTCTTTTTTGTGATGGATATTACTATTAGTTATAAACTGCGTTTGCGTTTCGACTTTACTACCGGCTACACGCTATCGCATTGTAGGGAAGTTACTATATCATAATGTACTATATCATAAAATTGTTTAAATAAAAACAAAAAGCCTATAAAACTAATGCTGTAAGTTGGTAATATGGATTGTTGTACAATATTTGCCTTCACAAATACATAAATGGTCATGGTAACATTAACATTTTAATACCTTTGGCATTTTAAAATAGTCACTAAGTCAACCGTAGGATCATGGCGGGCGAATGAATTATGCAAGAGTATTGACTAGTCCCGGCTTTATTTGAAATAACGCTTGTTCAGCTCTTAGAACTACGAGGCGAAGATTGAATTCATCATGACGAGGTCCACGAAGACTGATGCCTGCCATGGCTGCGGGTTGGTTAAAAGAGAAACCGTGGCCCTGATGCACAGGCAAGTGAAGGAACGTGGGTTTAAGTCGGTAAAAGTCTGACATGCCTTTCCGCTCCGCCCAGAACGGGGAGACACACAAAAAAAAGAATTCATTGTACAGAGGTCTGTATGTAAGTGGCTTCAGCCCAAGGCTTCGCCAGCGTAGATTACGGAAAATATCCCGCGGAAAGATGCTACCAAAACACAAAGTAGTCTATTAAATCATTGAATCAAACTGCCTTTTTAATGGTGTAAGTTACTCGTTTGGGAAATGCCTAGACATATGACGAATATGTACGTAATATATTTTCGATACCTATGACGCCTACAACTAACGAAAACATTAAGAATAACCTAAAAAGTTCCAATAACACGGAGTTATTTTAGAATTTGGTCTATATTTGGATCGTTCGATAACATTCTCGTTTATAATTAACAGACGTCGATTTCGGTCTGAGACAAGTAATTACACAACCTTTCAATTTTGTACAGACGCCAGCACATCGAGCTACTACAGTCTGTCAAATTTCTTTATAACATTTTCAGCCATATCGCTAAAGCATTAAGGTTCTAGCTTGATTGGGGAAATTTGACAGTTTCAGATAGCTTGACCTGCTGTCGGAAGATCACAGAATTCATAAATTTGGAGGATAAAGATGGATCAGATTTTATATTTAAAGGATAATTAAAGATGGTAGTCAATGTTTATTATACTTCATATCACTCCCGAAGATGATTACCAATTTACATGCAGCAGTACGTAGTATGGTGCCGTCCTTGTCACACTTTAAAGACTTTTCATAAAGAAAAGAAAAAAAAAAAAAAAATATATTCAAATACCCGCTCATCGACCCCACTCCGGTCTCACTGTCCTATGTTCATTACGTTTTTTTGTGCTGTCCGAGTCACACGCATCATTTTGTGCAAAAAATTACCGTTGCGACTAAGTTGTTTCCAGATTGTCCAATCTGATTTTGCGTAATCATGGTGAAGAAAAGTTCACGTTCGAAAGATATTGATGATTATACCTAGTGGTTTATTTATGAAATTAAAGAAATTAGAGAAAAAGTGAAACATAAATCTAGATTGAGATTGCCTTCAACGTCATCCTAAAGTGATCAGGTTAAGCGTGATACTCACCAAGAGGAAGTTATTGAAAGTAAGTAGCCTAATCTGTAGTTGCTAATATCTAATGTCTAGTAGGTACCTACAATGCGCAAGCGCCTGCCGCCACGCGCCGCCCGTCAGGCGCCACTCTGTCGGCCTCGGGTACCTACCGGTACGATCCTGCGTTGCCGCTATCACAGCACCGCTTAAAATTGTTTTTTTATCTACCATTTTATTAACTTTATACATATAACAAAGGTTTTATGTAAATCATGAAACAAGTTTTATTGGTACTAAGTATATTTAAACTAGTTATTAGATTGTAATAAGCAAAGATTAATCGAACTATAAAATGTATCTATTTGTATAAGTAGCTAGGTATTAAATGTATGAACGTAACGTAACGTCTTTATTAAATCGCGATATCGTTACCTATAAACATCGCTCGGCGTAAACCGCCTATGAGCGTGGACCTACCTATTTCTTTGTTTTTTATTTACTTCGTGTATATTGCGCCTAAGTCTTATAAAAGTACTTACCTAATGTGCTCCGCGTAAATCGTGTCTGAGCGTAAAGTACTTGCACACCTTGCTCCGCGTAAATCGCGTCTGAGCGTAAAGTACTTGCATACTTTGCTCCGCGTCAATCGCGTCTGAGCATAAAGTGCCTACTTGTATACCTTGCTTCGCGTAAATCGCGTCCGAGCAAAAAGTACTTGCATACCTTGCTCCGCGTAAATCGCGTCCGAGCATAAATTACTTGTATACCTTGCTCCGCGTAAATCGCGTCTGAGCGTAAAGTACTTATCCCAACTTGCTTCGCATAAGTCGCATCTGAACGTAAAGTGCTTGCATAGCTTGCTCCGCGTAAATCGCGTTCGAGCGTAAATTACTTACCCAATTCGCTCCGCATAAATCGCGTCTGAGCTTGGATTACCTATTTACATCCGCGTTAATCGCGTTGCATTACTAGAATGGCTACCAATATTGTTATTATAAAGATTTTGCTTGCTATTTGCTATAAAAGAAAGATTCTTGATATGTTAGGAGATGATCCTTCCTTGGATAAAAGTTTTGGTGAAACCTTACATGAAGACATTGCATCCAGGTGCGAGCACACAAGTAAAGAAAAGCGAGCTGATCGAATAAAAGAATATTTGCCTCCAGAAAACTGTCCTCACCTAAAAGACCCGGCGTAGAATCTCGAGATCAAAGCTGCGCTTACAGAAACAATTAATAAGAGAGATGTTTACAGCCAAAGTCACCAGAATCAGCTTGGTATGGTCTGGCTGCACTCGGAAAAGCGATCAATATAGCTCTAAAAATAAAACAGATTTCCGAGATATCATAAAGCCACTCAGTGATGCAGCTAAACTTTTTTGTGATATACACTATAAAGAATCTCTCTCAAGACGGTTTGCCGCTATAAATACTCTAAATAAGCAAACCCGACGTACTATAAGAAATACGCAAATAGACAATTTTTTATATTTGGTTCGGAGTTGGCCGAACACTTGAAATCGTCCAAAACTATATCAAAATCTAGTATGGAACTACGCCCTCGTATGCCAGCAGTGCGACCTGCCATTAAAACACAGCACGCGCTCTAATCTGGTCCATCCATATCAGCGCGTCGAGGGGCTTTAAACGCGAGGGGGGCGTCGCGGACTGCCGCCGCCGGGCCGCGAGCGTATCCGCCCCACTAGACGGCCCGACAGCCGCTGTCGCGCAACCGCAACCCGATGCACACCAAGAGCCACACACGGTACCGCTCAAGGAGGAACTGACTTCAGAACCAGAGGTACACTCATCAATTGTCGGCAGATTGCAGTTTTATTATAATTATTGGTGTACTATTACGAATGACTCCAATATTCTGTCTTGGGGTCAAGGTTATAAAATTCCCTTTAAGGAGGAACCCGTACAAAAAATAATACCTAAAAATGACCGATTTTCTTCTTGTGAATCTAAAATAATCCAAGAATCTGTACTTAAACATCTTGATCCAAAATATATTTCATTGTGCAACCCCTGTGATGATCAGTTTTTTGTCGCCCGTATTCACAGTTCTAAAACCGAATGGTGAACATCATTTTATACTAAATTAAAGGAACTAAATAAATTCATCAAAGTGGAGCATTTTAAAATGGAGCATTACCGTACTGCACTAAAGCTCCTAGACCAAAATTAATTTATGGCTACATTTGATTTAAAGGATGCTTAGGCTCACTTTTTGATAACAATTAATAACGAAGAACGTAAAAAGCTACGCTTTTATTGGAATTCACAACTTTATGAGTTTAATGTTCTGCCATTTGAGCTTTGCACTGCTCCACTTGTTTTCACAAAGCTACTAAAACCTGAATTACAATCTCTACGTTCGGACGGCTAAATGTCGGTTAATTACCTATACGATGTTTTATGTATTGGCTCTAACAGTGAGTGCGTTGAAATGTTATTGCTACAAGAGATATATAAGAATCATTTGGACTCCTAATAAATAATTTAAAAAAGTCCAGTTGACACGAAAATTCGCATTAATAACGCAGTCAGGTCTTTTTCACAAACGAAAATGTGCAGAATAAGACAACTTGTGGAATTTTGACATCAGCATGCCCAGCCGTACAGTACGGATGGGTGTATACTAAGCAAAAAGAACGCGACAAATTCTTAGCTTTAAACTATTCTGATAATTATAATAAGCTTATGGTTTTGCCTAGCTGTCTACAGCCAGATTTTAAATGGTGGAGTGACAATATTGAAACAAGCTATTCATCTATTCAAAGTAATGATTATTTACTAGAAATATTTTGCGATGCATCTCGTACAGATTGGCGAGTACCATGTAACAGCGAAATACCTGGTGGTAATTGGAGTGCAAGAGAGATTAAAAATCATATTAACTTCTTAGAACTAAAAGCTGCCTTTTATGCGATAAAAATGTTTGGCTCTCATTTAAGTAATTGCAATTTCCTTCTCAAAATAGACAATACAACATCCATTGCTTACATTAATAAATTGGGAGGAATACAACACACTCGCTTAAACGATCTTACACGACATATAAAAGTGTTTTGAAAAGTGTAGAATTTTCATATTTGCGATATATTCAATCTAGCGATAATGTTGATGCAGATCGCGCTTCACACTAATAGTCCATCGATACCGAGTGGCAACTAGCTGACTACACGTTTTCTGAAATTTGAGCTAAGTTTAGCACCCCCCTTTTTGATCTCTTCGCAAGCATACAGAATCATAAGTGTGGCAGGTATGCTTCGTGGAAGATTGATCCGCAGTCAGAAGAAATTTATGCATTTACGTTTAAATGGACAAACATAATATAATTTTACGCATTTTCACCATTTTTCCTTATTACAAAAGTTCCTCACAAATTCGTAAATGATAAAACCGAAGGCATTATTGTGTTTTCCTACTGGCCCTCACAGCCGTGGTTTCCGCTATATCGAAAACTACTTGTGTCACAAGAAATATTTTTTGAGCCGAATACTAAGCTAATGCATTCTCCTTTCAGAGAAGCACACTCACTGTATAAGCCTTACCCTGGTGGCAGCTATATTATCCGGCAGTCGTTGATTGAACGTGGCGTACCAGTATCGTCAGTAGATTTACTCATGGCTTCGCTAGCCCAAAATACACTATCTCTGTATAATTCCTCATTAAAATTTTGGTTGGAGTTTGATCAACAAAAAACATTGCAGTTTCTGGATTGACGATATGTCTGGCAATAGAACATTTTTGTCAGATAGGCATAATGATGGGGCTAGCTATAGTACTTTAAATACCACGAGATCCACTTTAACGCTGGTTCGGGGTAATTCAATAATGAAAACTGATTATGTGAATAGATTATTGAAAGGTTCTTTTAGACTAAATCCTCCTACTCCTAAATATGATACAACATGGGATAGCTCCGTGGTTTTAAATTATTTAAGTGATTATTATCCTTATGATAATGTGAGCCTTAATGCTTTATCATATAAAACTGTCGCTTTGATTGCCATTGTGTCAACTCAGAGAATTTCAACTCTTAGCTTAATCAAAAATAATAATATTACTGAAGGTAATGATTCAATTGTATTAAAAAAAATACTGACTTAATTATATCGTCAAGACCCTGCGCTTACCAACCCCTGATCAGACTGCCTTTTTTAAAGAGAACCGTAATATATGTCCAGTCATCGCATCGAAAGCATACTTAGATAAAACAAGATCTATTAGAAACACTGAGACAAATAATTTATTCATAAGTTTTCGTAAGCTTCACAGGAAAATTGGGCTTCAAACTTTATCCCACAGGGTAAAGGATACTCTCCAAAGAAGCGCTGTGGACGTGTCAATGTTGGTGCACATAGCACAAGGCACGCGGCGTACATCAGTTCAGTCTGCAGGCGGTTCGGAGGGCTGTGGGCTGGACTAATATCTCTAATATTTTTCAAACGTATTATAATAGAGAAACTATTGAATCGATAGGAAATCGCCTCCCAAATTCATTGTTTACTTAATAGGCTATTTGACAGATTTATAATTTTTATCTTGAATTACTTGGTTGCGGTTAAGAAGTTCATCCAAAGTATTTTTTTTAATTTTAAATACGTATTTCGTAAGAAATATGCAAATAAAAATTCAAAATTCAAATAAGCCGCGAAAACGATATAATCAGCAATATGGCGTTGCGCCTGGTAAATGACGTCACAAGCGGTTTTCGGTTCTCAGTGGTGTTTGTTTTTAATTATTATTTGCTGTTGTTATCTAATAAAATGGTTTACAAGTGGTGTACTGTACTGGGTTGTACAAATAAATCGATAAAAACCCCCGAAAAACAGTTTATAAGTTTGCCGGAAACTAGCGTATGACGTCATCGCGACATTAGCCAATCCGGATCGTTTCACAATGTGTGGCGCGAGAAACAAAAAGCCAAACATATTTTTGTGTTTTGGATATAATAATTGTTATTATTTTTTATTAAAACTCTTGTAAATGATATAAAGAACCCTCATTTTATGCAATTAAAGCAAAAAATCACAAATAATTGAATACTGTCAAATAGCCTATTGTATGAATCTTTATTCTTATTTACTGTTAACACAAAAACTGCAGTTTGCTAGTAAATATTGCAAATCAATTGTTTATAAATTTGTTTAATCATTACCATTTCGAAACAAAAAAGAAAAATCTGTATAAATTTTTTACACTCTAAACATCTGCATGTAAATTGGTAATCATCTTCGGGAGTGATATGAAGTATAATTTAGAATTAAACGAACTTACCTTGTGAAGTTCGATTCTAATTATACGAAGATCACGAACCGAAGATGATTACCACAACCCTCCCGGCCCTAAAGCCCAATATTTTTCTTATTTGGTTAGACTAGCCCTAAAACGTAATGAACATAGGACAGTGAGACCGGAGTGGGGTCGATGAGCGGGTATTTGAATATATTTTTTTTTTCTTTTCTTTATGAAAAGTCTTTAAAGTGTGACAAGGACGGCACCATACTACGTACTGCTGCATGTAAATTGGTAATCATCTTCGGTTCGTGATCTTCGTATAATTAGAATCGAACTTCACAAGGTAAGTTCGTTTAATTCTAAATTATAGGACCGATTTGTAATTTTTTGACAAGGGCCTCCATCATTGTAAGTAAATTATGAGAACGTCTGCATGCAAGCGCTAAATTGCTGACTATTCGCTAATTGCTAACTGCTTCAAAGCCAACGTTTGGCATTGATATTTTTATGCAAGGCGTATAGAACAGTCAGTACTGAAGCCTTACCCATTCTGGCAGGTATACTTCCAGTCGATCTTGAAGTACAGCGACGTGCTTCAATGTACTACTCCGCAAGGGGGGAGGCCATGGACACTAACTTTGTTACACAACGCGACCTCAATAGAATTTCTAGATTATTTAAACCTCAGACTGACGTCTGGGAGGACCTCTTATCCGAATGGCAAAGTAGGTGGGATAATTCCATCAAAGGCCGACCTCCATCTGTTCTTACCATCCGTTGGCGATCGGCTCGCTAAGACATGGCTGGAGGTTGACCACTGCATTGCCCAATTTCTCACAGGTCATGGCAACTGTAAAAGTAAACTGTATTCTTTTAAACTTGTTCCTTCGCCTTTATGTCAATGTTCTACATCGAACTGTGAATTTGAACAGTCCGCACATCACATCTTGTGGGAGTGTATTCTTTGGCAGAATGAACGCAATATTATGTTGAATAGTGTACAAGTTACATCCGGAGTTGTTTATTATATGGACCTTGTAGAAACTAGAACTAATTTCCGTGCGTTCAGGCGCTTTTTGCCATACCTATTATTGGAATCAATTGTAACAGCACATATCTACTTAGGACCCATTAACTTAATCAAATTTTATTCCGTGGTGCTTGGCAATCTGGGCTTCTCCCAGTTGCAATAATGTCCCTTTGTGCCGATTGGCCTAGTTCTGTTCTGTCTCCTGCTTATTATGGAGGGAAGTGGAAAAAATATCTTTTTTCTTACTCCTCCGCTATTCTTTTCTGATTAATTTCGTTGCGGGACCCAAGACAGTTGAATCGTTTCTCCGGGACTCGTCGAGCTTCGTTGCTCGGCGTTTTTCTGGCAGTCTCCACTATTGATTCTGAACAAAGTGGCGGGTTTTGTCCCAAAAAAAAAGCGCTAAATTGTTATCACATATTTTGAGCTCTATAACTTTTGAGTTAAGTTGCACGATTACTGACTACTGAGCCCAATTCTTGAGGAACACTATAGGATACATAACCTCATTCTGGGATATTAAGGAGCATCATCATCATCTCAGGGTATAATCCCAGTTGCATCCTCGGCTTTCGCGTTGGAGCACAGGGTCCGCTTTCCTACACTTCCTCCTCCATTTCGCACGATCTTTGGCATCCCGTGGTGTAAGATTTTTGGCACGCATCTCATCTCTTACAACGTCAATCCAGCACATCTTTGGTCTACCTCGCTTGTTTCGGCCCGGCGGTGGCGCCATGGCAAGACATTTGTTACCCATCTAACGTGCCGGTTTTTCGTAAGACGTGACCGTACTAGCGTAGGCAACCCTCTTGCAGTTTGTCTGCTATGTCACGGACACGAAGACTGCCACGGATGCGGGAGTTCCTGGTGCGGTCTTTCCGCGTAACTACACATCCACCGCAGCATATTCATTTTCGAGACACGCAGCTCCTGCTTGTGTCGCTCAAGCACAGGCCACGCCTCACTGCCATACAGAAGAACAGGTCTAATGATGGATAATGGATTAAGGAGCATATCAAAATGAAAATATTCAGGAAGAACGTTAAGCGAAATGATAGGGCTAGCAGACGGTGCTATGCGATAGAGTCGGTCAGAGGACGAAGTCGCAGAAGTACATACCTACTATAATGGCAACCTTCTTCGTAAAGTTGCTACAGTATTTTAAGACTTGTTGGCCCAAAACTTCGGCACTGCACAGTAGCCGTCTAGTGACTGACTACATCGGTACTGGCGACGGTTAGGTACTAATAGTTTTTCTTTGATTCCATGAGAGATTATAGTTCGATAAACCTGAAACTACAATTTTCTTTTTACTACCTCCATAAATTAACGCGACTGAAATCAGATTCACTTTCATAATTATAGGTTTCAGTCTCATGATTATAACGTTTGATGATTTCAATTAATGTATTATTTGATTTAAATCACCGTTTGATTTTATTTTGTAGATTATTCTGGTATATGCTTTTTGGAAATTAGAAGTTAGAGTAATATCCCAAACTATACTCTGTTTTTTAATCTCGTAGACTAAATTGACACATGCAAATGTCAAATTTACATTATTAATTTTGTATTATTACGTTTTTAATAAGTACCTACACATTATTTCAGGATAACTTATTGTAAAAAAAACGATACTTGATTTTATGAACGCTAAGTTTCGGCACTATTTAAGAATTGCAATAAACTGCCAACACTCGTAATTTCAGTTTAGTCTACGAGATTAAAAAACAGAGTATAGTTCATTTATCTATTTGGAATATACAAAACAGCTTTTTATAATATTTGGAACTGTAATGGATTATAATGCTTAAATGTATGTATATTCATTAGTGGACAGACTCTTCTATTGGACGCCATTCAAGTCCATTTTCGGCAACTCTCAATCAGCTGCTACCAGCCATCCTGCAATGTTCACCGCTCCATCTAGCCTGAGGGCGTGCCATCTTATATTTACCAATTCGCGGTCTCAACTCAAGAACACGGTAGACGTGTTCTTGAGTTGAGACCACCAACGGTCATCGATTCTAAGTCTAACAAAACCGACCTATTGCCACTTCAATTTGCTTATTCTGTGAGCTATGTCGACAACTTTGGTTCTCTGCCATATAACTTATATAAAACATCTGCCATATAAAAACACTTCAAGCATAGTCTTTTCCATTAATTCCATCATTTCCATTAATTTAATTCGCTGAGCGAACCTTGAATTTATAAACCAGCCGAACCGTAACTATCCAGGTTTCTGCTCATAGGACGCTGGCTCGAAGATCATAACTGGCAAAAGACAGTAACAGAAGACTAGTCTTTAGGCGGTGTGGAATACGCAGCGAGAAGACTCGATGAACTTTCCGAACCCTTTCACTAAATGTATATTGTATGAAAATAACATTCAACACACAATAGTAACTTTAAAAAAAATGGAATTTAAAAAATTCAAACATGTACACAGAACTTCTCTCGGTGGTAGGCCATAACATCGGCTGCCGGCAGAAGTTATCACTCACCAGACAGTTTGCTGCAAAGCGATTCGTCGTGTTCCGGCATGATATCTGGTGAAGCCGTACGGAGGACGGGTCTGAGTAGTTGTGTTGCGATGTGTGCCAGGTACGATGCGCCAAATGTTGTGTTGTGAAGAGGGTGGGAGGAGGGACTTTGGTCGTGGAGGGTCTCCAGATCAATCTCCCTCTAGCACAACATCGTTGGTTGTGTTGTTGGGTTTAAAATTACATCACCTTGCTCTACCGCCGTCTTCTTCCTATTAACTCGTTTTTTTTTTAGTGAATAGGCTCTTAATAAACTAGCGCGCTTTACCAACAACGATTGCATCACTGCTAGTTATCATCTATCATAAAAAAAAACTAATAATCCGGAAACGAGCATGCCGTTTTCAATCCGGAAAATTAAACTTTTCATGCGGGCACACTCTCAAAATAAACATACATACATGGCACCGTTGGGCACATACATTTTAGGTACTGTAAAAACTTCCACCATTTTTAAGGGCATGCAGAAAGCAGAAACTTAAATCCTCTATATTCTAATATTTTATATTGACCATAATCTAGCGAATTATTTAACTATAAGCTAAATAAATTAAGCGTGTAACATGGCCGAGTTCACTTCAACAGTTCATCGGGCCGGGATTGAACCCACGACCTCTCGTTCAAGAGTCATCGCCCCAGCCTAGCTGGCAGTCGGCTGTAGCCGCTTTAAATAAGTGTCGAGACGACTAAGGGAATACTCTCACTTATCAGCTCAGTGCAGCTTTTGTCTACAGAAAACAACGATTTGGTATAGAATGCGAATGCAGCCGTAAAACCGAATCGATGTGTACGCTTACCAAACAAAATCGTTGTCTTGTGTGAACTGATCCTTCATAGCCATGATGGCTATGGATATTGAGAAAAATAGAAGCTATTACAGGGTATTGTGAGAGCATAACTCGGTAGAAGTTGAGTTTAGGATATCATCTCTAGCTCAGTATGATACATAGAACAAAAGCAGTTTTATTATAAGCCATTAATATCCTACTACGTGCAATGTTCCCCCTCCCACTGCCACTTAAGTTTAGCGACTCAAAGAGCTATGTCGGTGACTTTGGTTTTTCTACGGATCTCCTCATTTCTGATTCGATCGCACAGAGAAACTCCGAGCTAACCCCTTTACATCGCCCTTTGTGTAGCTTGAGCCTACGTATGAGGCCCATTGTGAGCGACCACGGTTCAGTCCCGTATGCCAGCACTGGCAACACACACTGGTCAAAGACTTCAGCCTTGGACAACCGATGAATGTAGGCAACACAAGACCGGTCATTTTGGAAAGCCTTGGGGAAGGCCTTTATCCAATAATGGACCTCTATAGGCTGAGAAGAAGAAGATATATCCTGCTGCTCCGCAAACACCTCATTCCTCTTCTCTCTGTCCAAAACTGCTAAGGACCAGTCTTTATCAAAGGAGTCTTGCTCATTACGCCATGTCTGTCTGGGCCTGCTGATATGACATTTGCCACACTGGGTCGTAAGTTTGGCATTTTGATCGTTTCAGCCTGACATGCGGCAGCTGTCTCCAACCTATTTAACCATGGCAGAGCGATGGAATGGAGTATTCTGGCTGACCGGGTCAAGACTACAACAATCCGTTCCATTACTAAAATAATTGATGTCACTCAGAAATACATATAATATCATTTATTCTGTTTAAAGATGAAGTTATTCAAAGAAGGTCGGTGGTAGGCCATAACATCGGCTGCCAGCAGAAGTTACCACCCACCAGACAAAGTCTTGCCGCCAAGCGTTCCGTCGTGTTCCGGCATGATGTCTGGTGAAGCCGTGCGGAGGACGGGTCTGAGCAGTTGTGTTGCGATGTGTGGCGGGTACGATGCGCCAAATGTTGTTGTGTCGGGAGTTTGGTCGTGGATAGTCTCCAGATCAATATCCCTCTAGCGCAGCTTCGTGTGGTCGTGTTGGTCTTGGTAAACCCAAGGTTTAACATTGCATCACCTCCTCAACTGCCGCCATCCTTCCTATTCCTTAGTTTTTTAAGTGAATAGGCTTAATAAACGAGTGCGCTTTACCATCAACGATTGCATCACTGCTTACCATCAGGAGGGATTGCAGTCAAGCACTAGTTTATAACAATAAAAAAAAATCGATATAGATACCGTGGCTCCTGGTGCACTGGCAAATGAAAGAACACGGGTGGGTTTTAGTCAATAAAATTCTGACACGCGCTTCCGCTTCGCCCAAAGCGGGAGAGGTTATTTCATGTATTTCCGTCCAAAAAAAGTCTGTTTCAATGTAGCAGTCAACTTTTTGTATTCCCAAACCATGAGCATTGTAATCTGTGACCAGTTCCTTAGGGAAGAATCTAATATACTCATTTCATCAGAAAACGGTGAAGCAAAATATCGTGAGGAAACTGGCATGTCCAAGAATCAGAAATTGGAAAACATGTATGACATTTACCAACTGGCATTAAGCCCGCGTGGTGCATCAAGGTTCAGTCTCCCTCAAAGAGAAGAGGAAATAGGCTGATCATGTGCATGTAGCGGCCAACAATTTGTCTAACTGCAATGCTTCGATGTCGCCTTCGGGTTGTGGAGGTCAGACGGCAGTCGCTTCACGGAAAATGTCGAAGTTAGCCATATCAGCAGTTGGACTGGTAAAGCGGACCCCAGACTCCAAAGCTGAAAAGACTTCGGATGCGACTGGAATTAACGATGAGATGATGATGATAATGATGTTCATGTAGCAGTATCTACAAACACCGCATGCGTATAACGCGTCATACTGACAACACAGATACACAACACCCGTCTCTATGCCTAGTATAAGTTTTCATTACGAGACTCGATCGTCGATATCGGGCGCGTTTGGCGCTCTCATTGGTTGAGAGTTCTTACAACTTTGAAGCGGGCCAATCGATGAGTCAAACGCACTCGATATCGACGATCGAGTTTCGTAATGAAATCTCATACTAGGCCTACTGGTCGAAGGATCCTCCCTTTTCTATGGAGGATGAATAAACTTTACACCCTGTTCCTAATACTTCTAAGTGCTCATTCCACCATCCTGCTGATACAGGTATTACCAGTTCCATACACTGTAACCAACTTCCAAAATGGATGCTTGCAAATAGAACGACTGACGGAAACACTGTCATAATATCCATGTATCGGAATGGATTTTTAACAAAAGACTTGTCAACCGGTATCTTACTGTAACTAAAATGGACTAAATATCAGCCAGACGGATGCTATAATGCAGGGCAAAGACCTCTGTTCATACCATTGCAAAGAGCATTGCACGCTTGACCACTGCGTGTTTCGACTATAAATCAATTAAGGGCAATTTCTCAATTATTCCAATCAGGAGTGATGAAGCGGAGTATTTTGGGTTATAAACTTGCAGACTGGGTTAGGAATACAACAATCCGTTCCATTACTAAAGTAATGATGTCTATCGGAAAGCTACCACAATAAAATGGAATTGACCAGCACCCTAATTACATAACACACTAAGTATTACTATCACTTGGGAGTCATTTTGAAACATATTGCGGATCCATTGCTCCGTATATTCTAAGAATGTTTTTGCTCAAGAACTTAAATCACGCAATGAATGTTGTTTAACTGTCAAAATTAAACTCATTGCTACTGATAGTGTGTTACGTAATTACCCTGCTGGATTTGGGCGTTAATTTTATTTGTATATTACTGCGTTAATTGGCCCATTAGACATGCCGCAAATGTGTCCAGCTTTATTCCATTTTAGTGTAGCTGTTTTCTAAGTAACATCAGTTATTTTTGTTATGGAACGGATGATCGTATTCCTAACCCGGTCTGATCATGTAGTACCAGTTATGTATATATATGTAGATCAATGCAAATCAGCCGAAAGAAACACATTCGTAATAATGACAAAACGCTTCGTAAACTCGATCTTTAATCACCAAACACAAAAACAAAGTTGTAAGTGTTGTAACTAATAAGCAGTTCATCCATCTTGTTAATTGTAAGCATTTGAAGGCACAAACATGGCATTATCCTCTGAATCCGACCATTGTTATCTGAGTTTACAATAAAGACAGTTTTACGGTTACACACACTTCGCTTTGTCAGTTTTTACTTAACTTCGGTTGTGATGATGTCATGTTCTGTTTTCGGAAAGAAGAGGGAATGTTACTGACTATTGACTGTGCCGGTGTATGTGAAAATAATTATTAGAGATAGATCAGATGAGTGCTCCATTTTCTACAGTTACATAGACATAAATTATATAAATATTTAATCAGAAAAATCATCATCATCACCATCTCAGCGTTAATCCCAGTCGCATCCGCAGCTTTTTTTTTTTTCAGCTTAGGAGTCTGAGGTCCGCTTTACCAGTCTAACTGCTAATTTTGGCTAAACTTCGACATTTTCCGTGAAGCGACTGCCGTCTGACCTCCACAACCCGAAGGCGATATCGAAGCATTGCAGTTAGACCAATTGTTAGACTTTTGAGGGCTCCAACAACTCGTAACTCCCTTTAGATGTTTGTATGGCAACCGGGACCAACGGCTTAACGTGCTTTCCGAGGCACGACCAGCTTATTGCTTATTCATATTCATTCATTAATCAGAAAAATGAGGAACAATATTTGATGTTTAAAAAAATACTAATTTATTTATCAGTTTACAAATGTCCTTACAGGTCTTACCCTCATGCGACAGTGCAGTTATCCACTAATACTTTAATATACATACACTAATTCTTAAATATAGCTGACAATATTTAATAAAACTCTTGCGAGTTCACTCAAAGAACACGAAAATATGTCCAGTCTATCATGGACTTCGTTCACCATAAAGATTGCACGGGTGCGGGGTGCTTAATGACAAAACACTGGTACACAGGCCTCTCTGTGAGGGGTGGACTGTAAACTAATACGCGGATACGGCTGCTCTGAAGCTATGTTCAACAAATTTGTTTTTATTTAAATTGTTTTTTTTACATGAAGTGTCAGCAATGGATCGAAAAAAGTTTCCAGTGGTGATGATGATGAAGCAGTTGCTATTATAAGCATACAAACTACGCTGTCATACATAAGCTTAAGCGACAAAACGCTTGCACGAGGGCCGTATCAACCGGAACATTCCCATTACCTACTCAATGTAGAACGCTCCAACAAATGCTCCCGATAGGGCTATAGTGACCGCACTTGGTACAGCTAGGCGTAGCCTGATTGATGATTAGAGTACGTTTAATAGTACACTGGTGAATGCTACCCGTTTTCTACCATCTTAGTTGACCTATTCATAACGTAAGTGATTACAAAGGCTGTAGTACGAAGCTATTGGTTTGTGTTTCATCATCATTTCAGCTGAAAGACGTCTACTGCTGGACATAGGCCTCCCCCAAGGATTTCCACGACCGTCGGTCTTGCACCTCCCGCATCCAGCGGTTTCTCGCGACCTTCACCAGGTCGTTGGTCCAGATTATCGGGGGCCTACCCACGCTGCGTCTTCCGGTGCGTGGTGGCCACTCGAGGACCCGTCGGCCCCATCGTACATCAGTCCTACGGGCAATGTGTCCGGCCCAATGCCATTGAAGTGTTGCAATCCTTCGGGCTATGTCGGCTATACTGCTTGCATTGCGTGTGTTTAGAATTGACTAATAGCACAATATTCCCAGTCCTGAAAAATCCCTCTCTGATCTCTGTAAAAGGTTTGGGCCGTATCCACCCACAGGCTCAGTTCGAGATCGAGAGAGTCTTCGGATTTTTTGATGCTAGAACATACCAGTTTCTTTTTTTGCGGTGTTTTTGCCTAACAAGCAAACTAAATCTTGCATCTGTCAAGAAAAGCATTTGCCAGTCTTCGAAAAAAACACCTACCATGTTAAGTTGTAAATAGTTTCTAAAAGTTATCTTGCTCTATAAACTAACTCTATATTCTAACTTTGGAAAACAAGGCGACAAACTTGTAACTTGTTTTTAAAATTGCAACCCAGTTACAAGCCAGACAGGTCTATCAAACTCTTAACTTGCGGTTCACTACAGCTACAAGCACAGATAAATAGGAACAAAAAAGTTTAATGTAGCATTGTCGAGTTTATAATTCCTGGTGGAAATATATTTAGTAAAACGAGAACCCGCAGCTTCGCGCCTTTTTTCAAGATGGAGCTACATTTTCGCGCGTTATTACGGCTTTTTGAAAGGATTGAATTAAATTTGGTTGAACCTGAATAAATATATGGATGTTGTTATTTAACACTGAGTTTCGATCACTTTATAATACAGTTTTAAGACAACCTTGGTAAATGAGTTGTTAATCAAAATAAAAAGTCATTTATTCAAATTAGGCTAAGAATCAGCACTTTTTGAACGTCAATATTACTTAAGACAGTCCCCCAAAACGCCCACCCATCGACACTTCATAGTGCTTTCGCTGGGAAGAAGAAGTGGCGGGACAAACTCCCCAGCAGCACCGCTGTCTGTTCATTTAAAAAAAAGGTCCGAAAAAATGTCCTAGATCCAAAAATTCCAAGACATGTGATATCAGAAAACCTGCACTGGGCCTACATTGTAGATTACGGCCCAATACCTCTGACCGAGAGAAGCACAGTTGGGACACACGTCCCAGCTACTGTAACCTCTAGCTGAAAGGATGCTCACATCACATCAAGTCGTCCATCTCTTTCAGTTATCAGTACCTTGCTAGTATAATCATTCCTTGTCAACATTAATTTACGGCAAAGGCGTCTTAATTCCTTTCTTCACAATCTAAACTAAATTTAAGTTCAAAGCACCTTCTTCTTCCTATATCATTAAAAAAGCACAGAAGACAAATAATAATCTAGTGCTGTCAAAATTTACATACTCCATATACAGTTAAGACGCGATCAAATACATGGTGACTAAAATGTACGTCAATTAGTCAAATTATAAATACAATTCTAAACAATAAAATATGTGAACGGACCACCAATTATGCAATTTTTATTACTAATTCTATTGGCTCTTGCGGGCCGTTCATATAAATGATGGCAATGCCTTTTTCATTTATATAATGAAAAACCATTGATAACATGACCCGTTGCAATCCAATTGACAAGACTTGGCACATGCAAGTTATGTTCAATGAAAATTAAGTAATAAATACCTCTACATCACTATTCACGTTTTATTTATGGATTTTCTACGTGCTCAGCTAATACTCCAACTGTAAAAATACTGCGCATTTAAAACCCAACGTCATTCATATAGACAGACACAATTACTTAGACAATAAAGCCACAAAAACAGTAATTTGTAATTCGACCTTGTACTCGAATCATCAATATCGATCACGGATGCCTCAATTAATCCGAATGACATAACTTATGTAACGCAAAGACAATCACAAAAGGCCTTATCAAAAACTGGCAGATCGACCAACCCGATGACCCACTTCCGAGGGTCATCGACCGTGTGACGTCACGGACGGCCCACCCCCACCCCCACGCACGTCACCCCGGGGGTGTGTCCCCATCCCGCCGGTTCGAGGTCACATGCCGCTCGCGTTTCGCGCCGTCCGGACGTCGCTGTTGTTAATTAAGTTTTTAATACCAGTGAGTGTTTTGTGTGATTTTGATTCAGTCATCGAATTGTGATGACGATTATTGGTGAGCTTTTATTTATTTTTATAAATAATGTACGCAAACAAACATAATTTTAATGTGGTTAATTTTTAAATTTAGATTAATGCTTATCGCAGTTTTCTGACAAATAAGGTGTACATTAAAAGCCTTGTAAATGAACACGCAATACCAACATACGAAAAATTCCCTCTTGTGTGTTATGTAACACATTTTTACCATAAATGTGACCTTCAGACGACTGTACATATTACGCGTAAGTACAGCTACATAATTTCTGTGTTTGATTTCTTTGCATGCGTCCCTTGACAGACATTTTTTTTTCGTTAACTCGGTACAAAATCGCGATGTTTCGTGTCGTGGGCAATGTTAATCGATTGAGTTTTGCGTTCGCTCGTAAAAATGCCTTAAATACTGTCCTTGATTTTATTAAAGTTAAAGGATGGGTAGGAAAATACGATTACAAATTATTCATATCAATAGGTATGTAAATGTATCTGTGATCATAAATCAGCTGTTCCGTGCTTCGGTTGAAACGCAAGTCATTTATTTATTGATGGATCACGATATCAAATTCTCGTCGGTATCAGGAACCCTGCATTATTTATAAGCCTGCAGTATGAATGAAGACTTTATGAACATTCGTATATGTTGCCTTTAACTACGTTTTCCTTCGATTTACAACTTCGTACGGCGAGTTTCCACCCATACGAAAACGTTAACACCACTCCGATTCAAGAGGAAGCGTTTCGCCTCGTCCTTTAGACCGCGTACATTGAGGGACTGGAACAATTTGCTAGCGGCGGTGTTTCCGTCTGACTACAATTTATTGTCTTCAAGGCTAGAGTGAATAAGCTCTTAATAAACTAGCGGGCATTGCCATCAACAATTGCATCACTGCTTACAACTATTTTCCTGGACCTTATATGGAACTGTCGTTGGTGCAAATAATACACATACAATACACTAAAATTACAGATTTATTATACATACATAAATAAATATTTATGTATGTGTCACGGAGATGAATAATTGCTGCGGTGGATGTGTGGAGTTACGCGGAAAGACCGCATCAGGAACTCCCGCATCCCTGGCAGTCTCCGTGTCCGTGACAGCAGACAAACTGCAAGAGAGTCGCCTACGCTGGTACGGTCACGTCTTACGAAAACGTGTTACGTGGGTAACAAATGTCTTGCCATGGCGCCTCCGTCGGGCCGGAACAAGCGAGGTAGACCAAAGAAGTGCTGGCTTGACGTTGTAAGAGATGACATACGTGCCAACAGTCTCACACCACAGGATGCTAAAGATCGCGCGAAATAGAGGAAATTGAGCAAAAGAGCGGATCCCAGGCTCCAACGCGAAAGCCGCAGATGCAACCGGGATAAACGCTAAGATAATGATGATGAAATAAATAAATACATACATATTGAACATCAGGTAATCAAAGTAATTAGACAAAAATTAGTTCGTTCAATAAGATCATAACTAGAAGTAGTGTTCTTTCACGAGTCTTGAATACCTTTAACGACTGCGCGTCTTTAATTTCTATTGGCAATGCATTCCACAAACGAGAGGCCTGAACAGTAAAAGACTTATCAACAAACGTTGTGAAATGGATAGGCATTTTGAGCTTCAAGTCATTGTCTGGTTCTAAACTCAACAATACACCTAAGTGTCCAAGAGATACTTAGGTGTTAATACATGTAACTAGATATAATATGTTAATCCCAGCTATAAACCACCTGTGTGCCAATTTCTTTCCAAATTGATTCAGTAATTTTTGCTTAAAAGAGTAACAAACACATCCATATAAACATTCTGCACATACATCCTGACAAATTTATAATACATAATATTTTTTAGAGGCATTTATAGTAATATTAGTAGGATTAATAGGCTAAGTATATGGACTTAAAGTGAAATTCCTGACACCATAACATGTCCTGCGTTTCGGGTACCAGCTTCTCTCCCTGTCCTTCACATTTGTAAAGCCTTACTTTCCATTTCATTGCACAAATAAAAATAATGATTATGACCTCAATTTAGTTTGTCTAGAAATACAATATAGGACAAAAATAAAAGCTTTTTAAAAACACCTTTTGTTGTCTCTGCTGTAGTAATGATAGTTTTGGGGTAGTGAGTGTACTGTAAGGTGTGTTTGTGTGTGTGATAGTAAGTTGCGTGTGCATTATTTAGTGTGTGAGGTTTTAAATTAAGGCAGTAGTACTGTTGTCGAGCAAAACTTCAGTTTTTCGATGAGTTATAGAAGGTAAGCCAGTCCATTACGGTAGCTCTTACAACGTAAAAATAGACTTCATAATAGCCGAAAAACTCTTTTTGCCTTCAACGGAGGGTATTGTATCAAAAAACTATTACCGATCATCCGAGACTGTAAACAGTAGCGAACAACCAACGTTTTTCTCGTACCAGTCTGGGTCAACGTAAGAAAACAAGCCTACTTCATTACTGCAAAGCAATTTCATTAATAACCTTGCTAATCTTTAACAGGTTCTAAGTCATACAATGCAATTTCTGTAACATACCGGTTCATCAATAATTCAACGGTCCCTGCATGTCATGAATTCCTGGTACCACAGTTAAATATTCCATTTTTAGACCAAATAGTTCTTGTTACGCTTTAAATGTTTCAAGGAAAAATTTAATTGAAACTGGCTTCTTTCTATCCAGGACTTGCGTCCGCTTTGTAGTTAACCATGAAAGCATATCCTACGGTATTTGCCAATAATTTACAACCAACAAACAGCACATTAGCTACTACAATCGTGTCAAATATCTTTAATACATTTTCAATTTTATCACTAAAGCATTAATTAAGACTCAAGATTGATTGGGGAATATTTGACAGTTTTCGATAGCTTGACCTGCTGTGTTCCGTACCTTAGCAAATAATTTATTTTTTTGTAATTGGTATCGGATCAGTACAGTCTAAACTTCCAGAGATTACCTCTTGTCAAACCAGTACCTACATAAACTGCAGTACCTCTTTCTAATACGCATTGCTTAGATCAGTTGTAAAATATAATGGGCGTTACATATATTAAGATCGGACTAAGGAAATAGCCAGAATGTGCAAGAACTGTCTCATGAAAAGAGTTTAAAATAAATGAGGAGTCGTCACTGTCCATCCAACCTGAGTGAGTGACGTTTAAACTGCAACTGTCTAGAATAGAGAATACGCAGCTATCTATTTACATCTCACGCTGAACAGAGACTGGATTTCCAACATCAATGAAGCTGCCATCTTTTTCATCAACGTCGTGCGAGTGAGACAGTGCACTTTATGACGTCACAGGACTTTGCGTGGCCTACTTTGCTCCAACTGAATTACATTCCAATTTCATTGTCTCGAGTTTTTTAAACAGTTCATCCGGAAGCACCCTTATCTTCAACTATTCAAGGTCTATTGTTGTATAAATTGTTACAGTTTTAACTTGCATAATTGTATGCTCCGTTCAATTCTGCGACCCTAGTACTTGAGTCTTGAATGTAGGTCGATTTCTCCATGAATGGTCTGTTGAACTGTAAAACGGAGTTTAATGGTGGCTAATGGGATAATCCGAAGACTTTAATGTTATCCGGAAATGTTTTTAGACCCTCCGAAGGGTTGCAAACGTTAATGATTGTTAAGCCGCTGTGAACACCAGTCCTTAATATAGCCATTGCTGTTCATGTTACAAGTTTTGATGGCTCAATGCTGGGCATTTGTTAAAATGCGGTGAGCTCACCTTTACGAAGCTTCTTTGTTCATTACAAAGAACATTTAATGCGATGCGTATTAAAACTGCAAAACGCGTTCAAGGATAAATTTAATACATATTTAAATCAACCGGCTTAGGGCATAGACAACGCTGAACTGGAAATCAAATCTGATTTCTGGCGGTTTGTGACTCGTGCGCGTAAAATCAATTCTGTAATGCCCAAAAAAATTGCAACTATTTTTAGTCCTGAAAATAATACCAACAAATTGTTCCTAACCAATGTACATGTAAATAGTTTTTGTTCAAGTATAATTTTCTTGTAACACGACGTGGACTTTTTCATCGATTGAACTAACTTGAAAGCCTTGGAGTTGTAGAGACTGCGTTCAAGTACGGCTCTAATAACAAACTGTTAACGCTTGATCAGTCTAACTGACAGTATAATTGGTAAGGTAACCATGGGCTGTTTTAAATTTCTCCATTAAAAGGTGGAAAATTTATAAAGGTAGACATGTTTTTTTAGAAATACCATGCAACTAAAGCAAGTGGAACGTGTTTTTAAAATAGCAAACTTCCAGTTTTTTATACATTCTAGAAAAAAAAGCTAAAGCAATGTCTTTTAAATTGATTCTTTGATTAAGTCATTCAGCCAAGTAAAAACTCAATGGTACTTCTATTTCACCGGTTATAACTTGGCTGAAATGATGATGGCGAATGGGAGGTATGCCTACCTTCGCATAAGCAAAAAAAGGGGGAACACCAAACAGAAGTAGAAGATTTCACAAGTGACATACGACACATATTCTCCTTTTCTTTTCGAAATTTGTTTCAGTCGAAGATTAAAAAGCAATACGCTAGATCAGTGTTTTTTCAACCATTTTTTAAAACACGGGTCCTATAATATCGAAAAATATTTTGCTTCTGCTGCTTACAAGCTTCATCCAAAGATGGCTGTAATTGGATGATTTGAAATAAATGTTTCGAGTTTGAGCTTCTAACTTGGAATTTCAGTTGTTACTTTGAGTCCCTTTTGGTTAAACAAAATTCCTACAATATACCACTGAAACTTTGAAGGTGTAAGATTCAATTTGAAATCAACATATATTATTTCTCCAAGGGTCTGAAACCGTTTTCTCCCTTTTTCTCTCTTTCTGTAGAACCTATCTGAACGTCCGACCCACCAATCGACAGATATTCGTCCCTGGTACCATGGAATACTATTTTCAAATTATTCCGCTTCACTGTTTATTTATAAAAACGACTTAAAAATTCTAATTAGTATAGTGCGAATTTTTCGCACGGGTCAGCTAGTCTCCTATAATTTTAAAGAAATGGCCTGTCACTTCAATTGTCATGCTAAGTCATAGTTGCACTCTTCAATTTAGCAACGTTATACTTAATTCATTAATAACGTTACGTCAAGCGTTACGTAGGTTCAGTACTATACACTTAACCTTTCTTAACAGCATTACATCGTAATAGGGATGTATCCAAGGTATGAAAATAAAAAAAAAAAAACATTAGTCCGTCTTATAAGTAGATAGTAAACAAAACTGAGACCCGTATTTTTTATTTTGTCGAAATTACCAAAAACTACTGAGATATAGCGTATTAAAGTTACGGAGTGAGGGTTAATTACGTCACGCCGTGGTCATGCGACATTTCAAATCAATATAATCTTCCTAAGTATTTGAATGAATGAAAAAATTAAAAAATCGTGTTCAATATTTTTTATAAATCCATCTGATGTACATTAAATTATTTTTTAGGATAAAACCCAATTAGGTTTTTTTTTTACTAATCCTCCTTTTTCTCTTGTTCTCCAGAGCCCGAGGTGTGCGTGATGCGCGCGCCAGGTGCGGGCGGCGTACCCTGCGCCGGAGTGCCGCGCTGGTCGCACTCGGCGCCCGTGCATCAGGCAGAGTACGACAACGTACCCACTCACACGCACCCCGTGTTCCTACACGATGATCATATTAACAGCCGGTTTGCTATTTGGTAAGCATTACAAGTTAGATTTACATATAAACGATCACGTAATTAAAAAAAAAAACTTTTAGAGGGAGACCAGTATGCCTAGTATGAGTTTTCTTTACGAGACTCGATCGTCGATATCGAGCGCGTTTGGCGCTCTCATTAGTTGAGAGTTCTTACAACCTTGAAGCGGGCCAATCGATGAGTCAAAAGCGCTCGATATCGACGATCGAGTTTCGTAATGAAAACTCATACTAGGCCTACTGTAGAGATTTAATATGAAAATTTAATAAAAGTAAAGATTTCCTAAAACTCACTGTCCAATATTAAGTGACGTCCATTAATATGTAGTATAGTTATCCGTCCCGTCCCATTTGGGGGCCAGGAGTGGCCCATCTCAATGGAGACTAGCCTTTGGTGCCGGAGATATTATAGGACACAAGAGTGTACGCGACACACGTGTACTCTCTCCTTTAACTTTTATAGTCCTGGGACGGACACGTCAACCGACACGATCGGAGAGAGATCAGACGTAAGACCATTTCCCAGACTCCAGGTGTTACTAAGTTACAATGACGATGGCACGTCCTTTACTCAGAAAATAGTTCTGGACCTGTCTGCAACTTTTCAAAGTTCATTCTTTAAATTGAACAAAACAGACTTTACTTTTTTGTCATATTGTATTCAAAATTTCAAATGTACCTTTTTTTTAATTCTCAGATTAGTGTCAGATTTTATGTTTGTAAAAGTGATTCGGGACAGTAATAATTTTACATCATAATAAACTAGAAACAGAAATAAGCTTTCCTCTTAAAAGACAAAGGCCATTCTTTCTCTCTCTTTTTCAGATCTACCCCGTAATCAAATTGTACGATTTCCTGTCTAATTCCAAATTATCACGTTTCAGGCAAGGAGACATATCCGCCTTGGAAGTTGACGCCATCACGAACACCACGGATGAAACCCTGACGCAGTGCAATGCTGTCAACGAGCGCATCCTTCAAGTGGCCGGACCTGAGCTCAAGGAGGAAATCGTTACGAGGGGATATGGTACGGGATCGTCATCTTTTCTCGTTTGGAATGAAAAATGCCCAAAAAAAATAATTAAAATCCAATGAAATGATCCATCAGTCGCGGGCCCAGTGTCGGTTGGTTAGCATAGCCAGGTTAATCAATAAGCAATAAAGAAAGTCGTCGTCAGGAAATTAACGTATCCCTCCCTCCCTGTTGCTACGAGGATGCCTATGTCGTTATAGTCTCATTATGCATAACCAGTAAACTGCAATGGTGACAGGGCTGGGGCTGCTTTGGTCCCAACCGGGGATAATTCTTGGAAACTCTTTTTATACAACGTGATTTATTTTATGATTCATGGTTATGAATGGGAGTCGCTTAACGTAGGTCAGGCGAAAGGGTCATAGGTTCAAATTCAGACAGGAATTTACGTTGTGTAACTTATTTCACTAAGTACACTAATCTCTAAACGGTAAAGGAAAATATCATGAGGCAACTAATATTTCCTAGAATCGAAAATTCGAAGAAAAGAGTCCGGGGGGCGGCCGCTTTTCTCTCATGTGCTTGTGTCCTAGCGGTCTGCTGATCTAAAAGTGACAACTAGCGCCATCTATTGGTGGCAATATAGAACAATGATAAATCATGTGTTTGATGAATGTGTGTTTTATTTATTAATAATGCGATTACTATATGCGTAAGTGTGTTTATATAAAGTTAAACACATAAAAAGTATAGTTAAAATACAAGCCGAAGGAACTGGCTAAGAAAATGTTACTTCCTACTAATATAAATGATAAACGTGAAAGATTGGATGTGTTTGTTACACTTTAACGCAATAAATACTCAACGGATTGGGAAGAAATTTGACAGACTGGTGCTTTATAACCGAGATTACTGTATACATTACTTTTTATCCCCATACATATTTTCATGGAGTCGAAACTTACAAATCAATTTTTGATTGACTCAGTATGTCTAAATTTTTTGTTTTCCATGGTCTTGTTGCAAGAGCAGCTTCTCTTTTGGGTTTTAATTAATAAGTGGTGGCCCAGTACATTAAATGAATGTCTGTTTGTGAAAAAAATATCTGTGCAGGCCCAGCATTATGATCCAAAATATCAACTATAAGTATTTATTATGGTTTGCCTACTTCCAGAGTGCCGCACCGGCGAGGTGGTGGTGACACCCGGGTTCGGTCTCCGTTGCCGACACATCATTCACACGGTCAGCCCCAAGTACCTGTCCAAGTACCACACGGCGGCAGAAACATCGCTGCACAACTGTTACAGGTTAATAATAAATCCTATCCTACTAATATCATAAATGCGAAGTTTCCCAGAGAGAAAACACGAGAGAAAAACTTAAAAAGCATATACAATATGTAAACAAAACCCTGTCCGATCCGTGAAGGTATTGTTAGGTATCGTTAACTGATTCTAATAATGCCTACAAAGCCGGGCTATACTTAAAACAAAATACCCCTAAAAAAATAAATATTATTTCTAAAAAGCGAGATAATTTAATGCATGTCGGTAGGCAACACGTTAGGCATACATGTACGGGTGAAGGGAGGCAGGGCAGGTGGCACGTGACCGCATCGCTATTCGCTCCGTCACAGACGGTATTGTCACTGTTTTTAAAAAATACCAAATTTTGGGGAAGTTGAAATTAATTCGCGGAAAAAAAAGATTATTTCAAAATTCAATAGTATTGTCACTATGATGATTATGTAAAATTTCATATTTTATTTGGTCATGTGTATACCTAACATTTATTATCCTTTTGGGGCGGACGGGGTTTTCTTTACATATGGGATACGATCGAATTGAGTAACCTCCTCCTTTTGAAGTCGGTTAAAAATACATTACGACGTTATTTTTTGTACGTGCGAAACCCGAAACACGTGTCCAGTGTTTTTAAGTAAAAAATCTCACTAACCACACACCACGCGCGATCTACCTTGAACTGTATTGTGCGCTCGGTAACCACACTGTACCATTCCTAAATGTATTTGGGAAAATATACAGAGTGGTGCTAACAATATGACAATAAATTAAACGTCATTTACCTCAACATATTCCCAGTCTTTCCATAAAAATCATATAAATATGTATGTCCATTAGTTTAGTCACAGGAAATTATTTTTAATTTTTCACATTTTCTACATGATGTACGTGTTGGTAAGGAAACGCATACAGGTTAATGACCGCCGCATCCAGCGGTACTAAACTTTAATAATATTGGAGCGAAAAAGCGAGTCGATACAGGAACGCGACAGCGCGTTCCTGTATCGACTCGCTTCTTCCCGCTTTTTTTTTTGTCCGCTGATCGGAGGTCATTGAACCAATATTTTAAAGGATGTTCTATTCCGTTTGCAATTTTATGAGATTTAGTTTGTTTGAAATTTTTTTTTTTTTTTTTTTTTGTTAGGTTTTTTTCTATGGTTCAGGATTATTCCTATGAACCAGCATGGTTTGTGTTTTCATTTATTGTCGTATTGTCAGCACCACTCTGTATAACACGGTGTAAAAATGATTGGAATTATTAAAATGATTGGAATTGGAATGATTGGACGTTATTTTTTCTTTATACGAAACCTAAATATATTTTGTTCACAATAAGCAACTAAATATAGTTGCTTATTGTGAACAAAATAAATTATAAGCAACTAAATATAGCTGCTTATTGTGAACAAAATAAATTATAAGCAACTAAATATAGTTGCTTATTGTGAACAAAATAAATTATAAGCAACTAAATATAGCTGCTTATTGTGAACAAAATAAATTATAAGCAACTAAATATAGTTGCTTATTGTGAACAAAATAATAATTATTTAGGTTTCGTATAAAGAAAAAATAACGTTGTATATCTACTTCTCTTTGTCAAAAAATAACGTTGTATATCTACTTCCTTTGTCAAAAAATAACGTTGTATATCTACTTCTCTTTGTCAAAAAATAACGTTGATATCTACTTCTCTTTGTCAAAAAATAACGTTGTACATCTACTTCTCTTTGTCAAAAAATAACGTTGTATATCTACTTCTCTTTGTCAAAAATTAAAAATTAACGTTGTATATCAAAAAATAACTTCTCTTTTGTCAAAAAATAACGTATATCTACTTCTCTTTGTCAAAAAATAACGTTGTATATCTACTTCTCTTTGTCAAAAAATAACGTTGTATATCTACTTCTCTTTGTCAAAAAATAACGTTGTATATCTACTTCTCTTTGTCAAAAAATAACGTTGTATATCTACTTCTCTTTGTCAAAAAATAACGTTGTATATTTACTTCTCTTTGCCAAAAAAATTTTTTGGTGCTTAACTTCATAAGCCAGTCAGAATAACGTGTTTATCTCTTGTGCATTCTTACTAGACCCTTCAAGTGCAACTAACAGCTATAACAGTAGACCAAAGTACCGTCCGTGTGTAAGAGTACCACGTTCACGTTACCATAAGTTCAATAAGCATTTAACTGTATACATAAGAAAGCATTTCATTCATTTTAGTTTTAATTGTCTGAACGCCTGTGAAAATTCTTATAGCTACGAAATACATGTTAGCAAAACAAAATATAATTATTAGGTGCTTTGAATTTAGAACTAGTGTAAGGACATTGGATGGTTCTTCCTGGATAACCAAATTTAAAAAAAAAGAACTATCTAAATGCAGTCCTCTAAATTGCTGTAATGCTCATGAAATCTTTTATCTTATAATTTATTTATTTATTTATTCACCATTTTGTAGAGTTAGCAGATGTCCAAGGCGTCAAGCCCAAGACCTTAGCAGAAAACCAAGGCGTTTAGAAAACAAGTAATGTTTAAACAATATACACACATAAACCTACATACTGTTATTTAGTTTTTACATCCTATTAATGTTATGATTATTGAAGTTCATATTTATGGAGGTATTTTTGTTACTCTATCACGCCTAAACTTCTGAACGGATAGATGTGGATGAAAGGCACAATTTATAATTATGATTACATTATAGGATAGTTTTTATTCGGATATTTCCACTGGATAGAAATTTATGCGGGTAAAAACGCGGAGCGCAGCTAGTTATCAAATAGTTGACGCCAGAATAATTGTCATCAGCTTGCTTCTGACCATGGTTATTAACATGTATGTGTGTGTTCCAGGAACGTACTGTGTAAGGCGACTGAGTTGGGCTCGCGGTCGTTGGCGTTGTGCCTGATCTCAGCGCCGCACACACAGTTCCCTCCTGACCTGGCGGCTCACGTAGCTCTACGTTAGTATGCTAATTGTATTTATTTTAGTTCTGCCTTGTTTCCTTTTGTTTCGTGATGAACGACAGCCGTTTTGCGTAGATGTGACGCGTGTTGGCCTCAGCCATTTTTATTATTATTATTTGTGTTTTTTTTTGCGTCATCCACTAATAGAAGTACTTTTTTTCGTTTTACAATATTTTTAGTAAAGGATCATGGAGCTAATAATGTTTGGTATAATAATACGAGTCTAAACACCTGAAAGTCATCGTTGGACGATGTTGTAGGGCGAACACACTTCAAATAAAGTAAAGGGGCATCAGGATGTGAAGTGGGCAGAAGGAGTATGGTTTTGACCGAATGTAAGATTCTAACTAAATTGAACAGTGTGATAGTGAAACTGCATGTAAACCTGGCACCAAGTATACTGCCGATTTATAATGGCAACACAAATATTTGTTCACAATATAATTAACTATGCACATCAAATTTATAAAAAAATGGGTTGGGTGCTTAGGGGTCCCACCATTATCTTTGGGACCCAAGTCAATCCCACCTGCCAGACGGTGCACCTGCTAACCTACAGACGGGGCTCTGATGCCGACTTTCCCTTTGGGGTTGAGTAGTCAGACAGCAGTCACACTCGTAAAAGCAAAACAAGCCAAACCATGAACAGGAAAAGAAGAAATGTACAGTCACACACAGTTAGGGCGCCGCCGCAAAACGGCGCAGGACCCTCGCCAGACTCCTGCGACCTGTGGGCTAGGGCTACCGTGTCAGAGGCGAAGACGGCTGAAGAAGCGAGCCCAAACCACCAAAATTCGTTTTGCGTCGTGGAACGTTGGCACGCTAACTGGGCGCGCGAGAGAACTGGCCGAAACTCCACAGGCGGAGGGTGGCCGTGGTGTTCCTGCAGGAGACTAGGTGCAAAGACAGTAGATCCCGGCTTATTGGAAATGGCTACAAGCTATCTACACGGGTGCACTTAGTGGGAGAAATGGGTGGCCGTGGCGTTGTTTGGCGAGCTCCTGAATGACGTCCTGGAGGTGAATCGCATCAGGGACCGGCTGATGTCAGTGCGGGTGCTTGTCAATGGGGTTATAACCCACTTGATAAGTGCCTACGCTCCGCAGGCTGGATGCGGTGACGCCGTAAAGACGTTGTTCTGGAGCAAGCTTGAAGAACTGCTTCACGGGATCCAGTTGTCCCAGGGAGTCGTTCTGGGTAGTGACCAAGTCATACCCGATGAGAGTCTCACTGACAACACCGTCTCCTTGTCATGGATCTCTGCGTAAAGGCCCAACGTACCACGTGTAGAGCGCTGCCGGTGCCAGGTCCTGTGGCTGCTTGATGAAAATAAGTCCCAGGAGTTCGCATCGGCTATCGGCGACAAGTGCGCTGGTACCGATGGCGAAACTATCCAAGACCACTGGGACAGGATCCGGCTATCGGCGCGGGTGGTGCTCGGCGTCTCTAAGGGAGGTCGCAAAAATGACAAGGAGACCTGGTGGTGGGACGACGCAGTCCAGAGGGAGACTAGGGTGAAGAAAGCCCTCTTCAAAACGTGACTGGCGACCAGATCTCCTGAAGATCGCGATGCATATAAGGTTGCCAAACGTGCCACTAAAAGAGCTGTAGCCAGACGAGACCACTGGCAACCGCTCTACGTGAAGTTGGAATCGTCTGAGGAACAGTAGCTCATTTACAAGTTGGCACGTTCCAGGGTCAAAGGGGCACAGGATATATCCAAGTGTCGTTGTGTAAAAGACCCTACTAGCAACCTGCTATGAGAGGACATAGGTGAAGGAGAAATGGCGCTCGTACTTCCACGAGCTGTCTGAGCTGACGGAATCCCCCATTGAGGCCTGGAAGGCGATGGGGCATGTTAACGAACTTTCTGAACCGCGTGCTCCTGACCGGCAAAATCCCGAGCCAATTGAGTATTATTACTCCAGTCTTCAAACACAAGGGCTCGGTACAGGAGTGTGGCAACTATCGCGGTATAAAGGTCATGTCCCACACCATGAAGATCTTCGAGAGGATTATAGACTCCCAAATCCAGCAGGAGGATGCTTTTTCGGAGTGTCAATATGGGTTTCGTCCAGGGTACGGAACCATGGACCCTATCTTCGCACTAAGGATCACCATTGAGGGATTCAGATCGAAGAACACGCCTCTGCATATGTTCTTTCTAGATGTGCAGAAGGCCTTCGACGGTGTCCCTCGTGGGGTGATCTGGTGGGCACTGACTGAGGTCCAAAGGGGTACCAGAAGCCTATGTTGATATTATTCGAGATATGTACCTCAAGTCTGATTTCTTTGTTAGGACCGCTGTTGGCAACACTAAACCCTTCCCCATCACCGTCGTAGTCCACCAGGGATCCGTGTTTAGTCCGTTTCTGTTCAGAGTGATATTAGACGTCTTGCCGGAGAGCATCAAGGATTCACATGAGCAACCTCCCTGGTTGCTCATGTATGCTGACGATATCGCGCTGGCAGACGCGGACAGGGAACGGTTGGTGCGGCGTGTGAATCCGTGGAAGGACTCGCTCGAGAACGGAGGTCTGAAACTCAATGTGGCGCGAAGACCGTGTACATGGCCAGCAACACGACAGACCTCATGTCTGTGCGCATAGGTGGAGACATGGTCGAGCTTCACGCGTCTGGTGACATCGTTTGCGACGTCACGGCACGCATTTTTGCAGCTTGGGCAAAATAGCGTGAGGTGACGGGTGTCATTTGTGACCCTAAAATGCCGGTTAAGCTTAAGGGACAGGTCTATTAGACCATCACTAGACCTGTCCTTCTGTATGGCAGTGAAGCGTGGCCTGTGCTTGAGCGACAAGTAGGAGCTGCATGTCACGGAGATGAATATGCTGCGGTGGATGTGTGGAGTCACGCGGAACTCCCGCATCCGGGGCAGTCTTCATGTCCGTGACATAGGAGACAAACTGCAGGAGGGTCGCCTACGCTGGTACAGCCACGTCTTACGGAAATCGGCACATTACGTGGATAACAAATGTCTTACCATGGCGCCTCCGCCGGGCCGGAACAAGCGGGGTAGACCAAAAAAGTGCTGGCTTGACATTGTAAGAGATGACATGTGTGCCAACAATCTCTCACCACATGATGCTAAAGATCGCGCGAAATGGACGAGAATGTGCAGGAAAGCGGACCCAAGGCTCCAACGTGAAAGCCGCGGATACAACCGGGATAAACGCTGAGATGATGATGATGTTGATCATGATCAAATTTATAAAAAAAAAAAAAAACTTACAACAGACGCAAAAATCGCGACTGATAATTTCATTCGTAAACTAACTTCTGCCATACCCGAAATACAGTATCTAAAACAGTGGCTGCAAAACAGAAGATTGTTAAGCCATGAATAATTCCTAGATTGTTATAGTGCACAAACAGAAAGGTCATGCACAGATACCTAAAGCAGTCCCCAGATAAGGAAATTACTGCAAAACAGAAGATTATTAGTCATGGATAATTCCTGGATTGTTACGGTGCATGAGAAACAGAGATGCTAGGTACAAAAACCTAAAGCAGTCTCCAGATAAGACGAAAAGTCTCTTCTATGCGAAAGATCTCAGCAAAGCAAGCAATAACACAAAACTCCCCAGCCACGTCATACATTCTGTCACACCTTTAATATGCAACAATTGGGACAAGTTTATTCATAATGTAATCATCGTCGGCCATCAACTCATGGAAGCAAAGGCTATTGCTGTGTCATCTACAAAGACTCTTACCATTACCTTGGCATTAGAGATATTGAAATCGCACAGCCCCCTAATCGGCGAACACATTTTTGTCAAATGATTGCGACTAATTGCGATCGTCTGGCCGTCGACCAATGGGCGGTCCAAACGATCCCAAGTCGCAAGGAGGCTGTACGATTTCAATATCTCTAATGCCAAGGTAACGGTCTTTGTAGATGACACAACAATAACTTTTTTCATTGATTCTTAATCGTAACTCGAGCATCAGGCACAGCATGACTTTGACGTGGCTTTAAATAGGTTTATTTCTAAGGTATTAAGGGCACGAAAATATTGAGGACACACTAGCCCTTAATCAAAATCAAATCAAATCATTTATTTCGGAAAATATCCATAGCTAACAACAAACGAAACTTATAAACAAAACACAAACTTATAAACTAACATACCTGACAAAAACAAACAAAAACCTCACACGGCAGTAATATGTCTGCCGCAGCATTGCTGGATGTAAAGACAATCCAGTCGGTTGGCAATCATCGCGAGGACGGTGTTGTCGTTAATACCTTCAAAACCAAACTTGTAACCTATTCTAACTTCTATATATTCTGCTTTTTCTCAACCAAAGAATATTATTCTGATCAAATCTCAGGTGGTCCTCCACATATGCAGGGCAGAAGTGTCAATGCCCTCTTTTAACCTCTGATGAAAGCATCAGATCAGCCGCTTTTTACAACATGAGCTTTGTATGTGGCACCGAGTCATAGGGCTTCTTATATTTTATCATTATGGTGTATACAGGCACGTGTCGTCGCCACCTGGAGGCGTCGCGCCTGCCGGGCCTGGTGGTGGTGTGTGCGGGGTGCGCGAGCTCGGCGGCGCTGCTGCTGGCGCTGGCCCCGCTGTACTTTCCACGCTCGGCGCGCGAGGCCGACGCCGCCCGCTGGCGCCTGCCCGACCTCAGCGACGCGCTGCACGACCGCCGGATACGCATCATACACAACCCGCACTCGCATAATTCCGACACCAGTAAGTTTTTAACACTATTTTTGTTGACCCCGATGTCCGTGACAAAGTCGCCAAAATAATGCCTACAACTAACGCACGCGACCTAGTGAACAAGAGCAGGCGAAGCGTGTTTAGAAATTAGCGACCCAACTGAAACTGCAATGCGATTCTGTACCCATCGCACCGTGAAACCTTACGTTAGAGTGAACTAGCAACGATTTCAATCGCTTGCATTATTTGTAATGCCATCTCACTCTACGCTCACTTCACCTTACTTGCCACGGTACGGTTTTTTACAGAATCGATTAACAAGTACTATTTTTCAGTGTTGGCATGTGTTTTACCATATAAGTGATATATCACGACTAACTTTGGTTGCCGAATAACAGAATAACACACAACACATCTATACGAGAGTTAGCTTTGACTAGTGATTTAGTTGTTTATTCATGTACACACAAATTACATTGGCAATTTCCTCAGCAACAAAAAAGTTAGATGAGAAGCGTTTACAATGTCTAAAAGACAATAAAAAATCAAAAAAGTCTACTCTGTAAGCATAAAACGCGAAATTGCAGCCGAATTTACGGTCATGTCCAGTTCCTTCTCTATTTATCAAAATAAAGAATAATTTATTCAAACTAGGCTATGTATCCAAATACTTTTCGAACGTGAAAATAACAAAAAAGTTTGCAAGCACTTGCAAGATATTTTAATTTAAATAACCTACATAGTGAACAATATGGTTTCACAAAAGGTCGTTCGACTACAGATGCGAGTATTGCTCTCTTAAAACACATGTTTAACGCATGGGAGAGTTCGCAAAATGCTATTGAAGTTTTCTGTGATCTCACCAAAGCCTTTGATTGCATACACCATGACATACTTTAGCGTAAAGCACGCGATTACGGTGTCCAAAACGAAGTTCTTAACGTAATTAGTTCTTATTTAAATAATAAATTCCGGTGTGTAGATGGTAATAGTGTGAAATCTTTCGGGCTACTAGTTCAGATAGGTGTACCGCAAGGCTCAATACTGAGTCCATTCTTATTTTTAGTATATTGGCGTTGTATTGTTTGCAGATGATATCTCTCTTATATTTAAAGTAGACAGGAATAGACAAGATTTTGACAAAATAAACAGTGCACTCTCAATAGTTGCGGATTGGTTTATAACAAATAACATAGTTTTATGTGTGTAGTTTTGTAATGTATAGGTACAGTTCGTCTTGCCAAATGTTAGGAATCTAGGACCTAACATCATACTTTTATTACAAAGTGTATCCTAAAAACAACCTTTTTAACTTTTACCTACCTAATGCTATGGCGACTGGAGTATAGTTATACCAAAAATGTAAACAAATTTGAGAATATGGAAACATAATTTTAATACCTACCATAACAACTTCGTATAAACGCCTTATCTTTAACCAATCAGCGCCACCCTTTGTAAAGCGTAATTAAGGTTAATTATATTTATCTGTCATAATCTATTGTAGATATTCGTACTTTGTCATCCAATGTGGTTCATTGATGTAAACAATATTTATTTGGAGGTACACTCCTGAATAAAAGTCGTGGATACGGGAACAACAGTTTAATCACCATCACAATTATAGGCCTAACGTAACGCTAGTTAACAATGGTAGGAAAATGTCACTGGGAACACTGAGATGAGTTATGAGAGTTAAAGTCTACTCTTTAATAAACGACCGCTTGTCATAAGGTTTGTATACGTTATACGTACTGTAGCGATGCAAGCCGCAAGCAGAGTTATGCTTGTTTTGTGTCGGAAACATTAAGTGTTGAGGGTTTTAATATTAACTAGTGTTATGGCACAATACGCCACATTTAATTAAAACGTTGATCGGTTCCTCATTTTTCGCAAAGGATAAAAATGTAGTGCGTATGAGACTTGCGTTTTCGATCCTACTAATGTAGTAACGTACTACGTAATATTTTTTTTTTTTGCTATTTTTTGGCACAGAACCAAATCTTAAATGCGAAAGTAACTCTGTCTGTCTGTCTGTCGGTCTGTCTGTCTGTCTGTCTGTCTGTCTGTCTGTTACGCTTTCCCGCTTAAACCTCTCAACCGATTTTGATGAAATTTGGCACAGACAATCTTTGGACCCTGAGAAAGAACATAGGCTACCTTTTATCCCGGAAAAATATGATGTTCCCGAGGGAGATCTAAAAAGCGCGATATAACCGAACTCCACGCGGGCGAAGCCGCGGGCGGAAACTAGTAGTATCTATATACAGTGAGCCAAAAAAAAACTATCTTATTATGTTATTTCGAATTAAATGACCATTGACTTCATTCTAATGGATATAAAGTTGATTTGAGAGTGATTGGCACATTTTTTTTTCTATTATTTGTAATTTAGAACTGAACTTTATTTTGTTTTTTCAATATTCTCATATTTATTTACATAAATCGCTTGCAGATTAGGTAATATTTAAGACGACAGCACATCAAGCTACTACAATCTGTCAAATGTCTTTGTTAGATTTTCTACTTAATCGCTTAAGCATTAAGGCGTAATGTTGAATGGTAATATTTGATAGTTTCGGGTAGCTTGACCTGCTGTCCTCCATACGTACAGTAAAAGCCTCTTAATAAAAAAAAAAAAAAATGACCGAGAAGGTTCTATCCAGAAAAAAATAGAGTCATCATAATTACCACAGAATTTCGCCAATACGTCACCTTATTTCAGCATGCCCCATAATGCTAATCAGAAATGACTCATTAACAGGTAAACATGGGTGTTTACTTAACGATTCCGCATCAGGATAACTTCATTTTAATACCCAAAATAATATGAATAGTACAACCCGTCATTACATCCTTTAATCAAGTCCGTAAGTACTTAAAATCAAAACACCACTGACAATTCAGCCCTAAATTACACCACTGGATGAAAACATACATGCAAATTCCACCTTTAAAGCTATTAGTGCCAAAGGTGATATTGGCGTTGTTAATAATGTACAGATGTTACACCTATGTGAACATGTGTATACCAAGCTAATCTATGATAAAGCATACATATAAATGGGTTATCGGCATATTGACGCATTCAGTACTATCTATCAGTGGTAAAACGTTTCGTGAAAGAGTATCCTATTAAAAATTCAAATAGTGATCATGACGACGGAAATTGGGAATAAAGTGACAGTGTTGCAGATGAAGCCGCGTCCTACTGGTGGGTAGTTTTATATATTTATGATACATGAGACCCTATCACAAACGTTGCTTAAAATTAGCTAGTGATTAGTTAGTTTATGAATAAACCTATGGTGAATATAAATACACTATGGTATTTATTCATAAACGATGTGGTGTGATGCTAGATTCTAGACTGCCTCCGTGGCGTAGCGGTAGAGGACGCGGCCGCTGCGCAAGGTGGCGCGGGTTCGATCCCCGCACAGTGCAAGTATTTGTATGCATGAATATTTGCACTGGTCTGGTCGTGCCTCGGAAAGCACGTTAAGCCGTTAGTCCCGGTTGCCATACCAACATCTAGTGGCAGTCGTTACGGGTTGTTGGAGCCCTCAAAAGTCCAAGAATTGGTCTAACTGCAATGCTTCGATGTCGCCTTGGGGTTGTGGAGGTCAGACGGCAGTCGCTTCACGGAAAATGTCGAAGTTTAGCCATATCAGCAGTTGGACTGGTAAAGCGGACCCCAGACTCCAAAGCTGAAAAGCTTCGGATGCGACTGGGGTTAACGCTGGGATGATGATGATGATGTGGTGTGATTCTAATCAATCAGCAACGTTTATGAATAAGGGGGGAGATTTCCTGCTCTAGGAAGTATTAGCGCCTATTATTTTGTTATCAACTAAATTTGAGTTCAGTACACCGTTTTCTTTCTATCTAATTAAGAAAATGACAATAAATATTAATAATCTGTAAAAATAGTATTTAAAAAATGGCAACTAAAAGTATGTCAATTTACATCAGGCGCTGTCAAATTTACATCAGGCGCTGTCAAATTTGACAGGACTTAACTAATATTTATCGTTCTCTCCACCTTGACGTTGGCAGAATCATCGGTCATCGATGGGGCCAAACTAAAAAAAAAAAAAAAACAAAAAAAAAAAATATCGTCTGTCCTTTTCTTAATGAAATAAAAAGATGCAGTGAACTTGGCGCACTGGAATCTGCTGCATTGCTAGTTACAAAAACGGGGGGAAGAAATTAACAATAACCACCATGTCTTTTTAGAACTAAAATCTTTACTTAGCTTGCGGTTATGAAACTCCTTGCTCAACACTAATTTTAGGATATATGCAACTTTGCATAAAATATTACACACATTCTTAAACATTGCATCAAATTGCTGCCACATCGGAACAGGCCTAAATATCATTATCATTATCATCTATAATGCTACCCGAAGCTAGAGCAGACCTTCTCACAGACAACATCACCAACCATTGGTCAGCCAAATGCTGTACAGTTGTCATGCTAGCATTGATGTACATTTCCATAGAATTAAAATTATTTAAATTGTACCTGTACAGCTTTCTCTCCAAAGCCATTCTACGTCCCATGGGTTTGTCTTCGTATGCCAAGCCTCTTTAGCACTTTTACAACTTCTGACAAAATCTTTTTTGTATCCATCCCCATTTTCATTAATGTAATGTAAGTTAGACAATACTCTTACAATCTATAATTGATGAAAATCTGTGAAAATCTCATCGTGAATAATAGGTGAAGTGCGAAGCTTAAAGTGAGCATTTAATAGTGTCGTAGAGGTGCCTACAACTCTTCTTCTTTTCAGCCTATAGAGGTCCACAGTTGGACAGAGGCCTCCCAAGGCTTTCATTCCATTGGAGTGCCCCCCATAATCCCCACGCTTGTCCGTTGGGTTGGGGATCGCAGTGATTTGAAGCGCTGCTGCTCCCTTTCCAGGTTCGAGTTCCCTTAGTCGCCTCTTACGACACCCACGGGATGATATGGGTTGGTACTATTCTATACCCGCTACCGCACGGGACCGACAACGCTATATGCGAACTATAATGTAAACCGATCCCGATGAAAACGAACAAAACCCTCAGCCGGAGGGGAGTAATTTAGCAGTACCTACAACGCAAAATGCGAACAACGCGTCACGCTGACGTCATGCAATTTCTGCATCTCGCAAGCAAAGTTTACTGTGTAACTAACACACATACAAGTTCACGTCATCAACCGGTGGGCAAGTGCCCGCCAGACAATACCAGTGTGTTCGGAGGATCCCTCCTTTTCTATGGAGAAAGAGTGAACTTTTACTTTTACTTATTTATCTCCACAGTGAATGACAACTCACTCCATACTCACGTCACCTAAATTTCCACAGTGAGATAGTTACAGAATCGCATTGCAGTACATACACAGTCTGGAAGCTTTTTCTGTTATCACTATCAGTCAAGTAGATAAGCACTGTAATTAGTCACCTGTAAACATTATAACAATATGAGCTGAAAATATTTGATTCGATTTAAGTGGAACAAATATTGTTATCAATACATAAAATTTGTCTCTGTTGATGACTTTATACTTCTGATTGACGTTAATGACGCTTTGAAGTTTCACCACTGCTTTCCAAACGGTGAAGGAAAACAGCGGGAGGAAACCGGTATGTTGCGGTGCGAGGGAATTGCATGATTTTAATTCCCCCATCTCCGTTCCACCATCGGCGACACGTACGGCGTGTTTGCACCCTTACGTTGTTGACACCACTACGATCCGGATGAAGCGTTTCGCCGCCTCTTTTATACTGTGTATATCGAGGGCCTGGAACAATTTGTAAGCGGCGGTGTTTCCGTCGAACTACAATTTTAGTGTCTTTAAGGCTTGAGTGAATAGGCTCTTAATAAACTAGCTCGCTTTACCATCAACGATTGCAGCACTGCTTACGATCAGGCGGGATCGCGGTCAAGCATTAGTTTATAATTCATATAAAAAAATGTTCTAGAACCGAACATCCAAAGACCTGTGACATCTATCAACCCGCCTTGGGTCTGCATGGTGCGACACAGCACACTCCCTTCCACCGCGGCCTGTCTCCTTGCATTAGGAACATTATACGCTGATTATATATAAAGCTGAAGAGTTTGTTTGTTTGTTTGTGCGCGCTAATCTCAGAAAGTACTGGTCCGATTTGAAAAATTCTTTTTGCATTAGATAGCGCATTCATCCGGGAAGGCTATAGGCTATTTAACATCACGCTGCGACCAATAGGAGCGGGGCATATAAAAAAAAAACGCGGGTGAAACCGTGTGGCGCAGCTAGTATACCTATATGTGTTGTATGTTTGAAACGACACCAACTACTTTTTGTTCGTCAATCTCGAGATTTGGACTAATAGTCCTATATTTCTGCAAAATCCTTTATACCGCGTACATCAAGGGACTGGAACAACTTGCCGGCGGCGGTGTTTCCGTCGTACTACAATTTGAGTGTCTTCAAGGCTAGAGTGAATAGGCTCTTAATAAACTAGCACGCTTTACCATCAACGATCAAAGAAACCGCTCAAAAGAGATCGCATCGCTGCTTACCATCAGGCGGGATTGCGGTCAAGCGCTGGTTTATAAATAATAAAAAAAGAAAGAAAAAAATGCTCGTGAATAATTAGCTTTAGGAAATACACAAGAATCGGAGCTCAAAAGAAGAGCCCTTTTGCTGCCAATAAATTCTTTCAGAATTCATCATCACTTCTCGGCCATTTATATACACTTCAGGACGTTTATAAAGTTCACATCGAGCTTAGTTCATAACTACAATTAAGACGGTCCAAATACATCATACCTGTAAACTACGCATGTCTAGATATCTGTGTACAAACATTCAACAATTTCGGCTCATTTTCGCTGGTCCTCTTGACAAAGTTACACACCACACTAGAATAAAGAGATAGTGCTTTCAAAGTCGACTGACAAGTGGTATTCTGCAATTCTACAATACCGAAAATTTAACTAATGTTATTATAGATTGTGGACTTATGTTTTTGGAAAACATGAGATCTGTGATGGTGTTTTTTTAGACGCAGAATTTATTGACTGGATCTGTAAACTAATATACATAGATATAACCAAATTACACAAACTAAAAATAAAATCATATGATTTAAGATATTATCAGTGCATAAAGTGGTTTTCATATGTAATCCCAAAGAGCGCGATTAAAATAAATGAACTGTGAAAATAAAACGGTGAAGCAGTTTCAAATGAACAGTGAATGGTGTTAAAATAAATATATTTTTCGAACTTTAAAATAAGATAGAATTTAGTAAACTTATCTGTGATATTATAATGGAGATACATTACACTTGAAGATGTTATTGTTCAAAGTAACACTAGTAACATTGAACTAAAACACTGTCAACAAGTGACAGGTGTTTCCCGCTACGTCGCCATCTTGTATTGTCTTTGGTTCGTTCGAAAGCTGTCACAGATAACGAATATGATGTACAACGAAGCATTTGAATACGATCGTAAGTTAGTAGAGTTGTCACTTAGTTATAGTTGTAACAAAAGACATGATTCATATATGTTGAATGATATTGACGTTTCATGAATACAACATACGTTTGACACGACAGAACACGTATTGGTGTAGATACGATTTAACGCCTTCTAATGGGCCTTTAAAGATCTAAGCATCATCAGATCAGTTCCTTAGGTAAATTTAGTAATTAAAAGAAAAATCCCAATAATTTTAATTCCTATGTATTAAAATTCAGTTTACGCACTTCAAACATTTTTATAATTTTTTTAATGATGTTAGTCACTCTGTAATTAACTTAATAGTAATTGAAATAATGTCGATATTTATTTAACTTGCAATACGCGGGTTCGATACCCGCGCAGTGCAAATATTTGTAAGCATGAATATAAATATTTGTACTGGTCTGGTCATGCCTCGGAAAGAACGTTAACGCGTTGGACCCGATTGCCATATGAACATCTAATGGCAGTCGTTACGGGTTGTTGTCAAAAGTCCAACAATTAGTCTATCTGCAATGCTTCGATATCGCCTTCGGGTTGTGAAAGTCAGACGGCAGTCGCTTCACGGAAAAGATCGAAATTTACCCAAAATCAGTAGTTAGACTGGTAAAGCGGACCCCAGACTCCAAAAAAGCTTCGGATGCGACTGGGATTAACGTTGAGATGGTGATGATGATGACGGTGAAGGTGTATAGCACTACGCACTTTTAGTTTAGATATTTTCACTGTGTTTTTTATGAGCAGATTATGGAAGTAATGCAGGTTTAACGTTGTGCTCTTCGTTTAAAATAATTAAAATACCTTTTTTTTTAATAATACTACCTACCTACAAATTTTAGAGTTATTCTCTAGTGTGCGATCATCATTTAAGTCATCAAGGTTGTCTGTAAAAGATCGCTCTTAGCGATAAGACCGCCCATTGTGTCACCCTTTGTAAAAAATGTATATTTATGTTTTTGTAATCTATATGGTGTACATAATAAAGAGTATTCTATTCTATTCTATTCTATTCCGTATTACAGAACGTCACTCAAAACACAAGCTCTACTTAAGTCTCGTTTCAAGCCATTTGATTGGTTGAAACTAGTTTTAAGTAATGCTTAAGCAGAGATCAATGCTTGAGTTTCGTTCTGGAATACGCACCTTAGACGCTAACTTTTCATATTTTAATCTAGCTTTAATATTTACCCACCACCAACAAGTTTGCCAAAAATATTTTTACTATGGCATTAAATTTATAAGCTAAAACCATTCACAAGATTTGCACAATCATTAGTTATGTCATTTGTACTATCATTAACTAATATATACGTAAGTAAATTAAAACAACACGTCTTATCTCGCTACGTTTGCGCATTGCAGATTTTTGTGTATATCTACCGCCGTACCGTAGTACGACAGCGACGACAGCAGTGTGGCTACCATGACTTTTCATTTTCTCGGTGGTAGGCCATAGCATCGGCTGCCGGCAGAAGTTACCACCCACCAGACAAAGTCTTGCCGCCAAGCGATTCGTCATGTTCCGACATGATGTTTGGTGAAGCCGTGCGGAGGACGGGTCTGAGCAGTTGTGTTGCGTTGTGTGGCGGGTACGATGCGCCAAATGTTGTTGTGTCGGGAGTTTGGTCGTGGAGAGTCTCCAGATCAATTTCCCTCTAGCGCAGCATCGTTTGGTCGTGTTGGTCTTGGGCATCACCTCGCTCTACTGCCGTCATCCTTCCTATTCCTTAGTTTTTTAAGTGAATAGGCTTAATAAACTAGTGCGCTTTACCATCAACGATTGCATCACTGCTTACCATCAGGCGGGATTGCAGTCAAGCACTAGTTTATAATTATTAAAAAAAAAGACTCGATCATACACATCGACTACGTTTGGCGCTCTCATTGATTGAGAGTTCTTACAACCTTGAAGCGGGCCAATCGATGAGTCAAACGCGCTCGATATCGGTTATCGAGTCTTTGTAATGAAAACTCTTGGTAGCCACACAGTTCAAGCTACCCGAAACTGTCAAATAGGTATTACCATTCAACCTTGACCCTTAATACCTCAGAAATAAAGTTGAAAATCTAATATAGAAATCTGACTGATTGTAGTTGTGTTGATGTGCTGTCGTCTGTACTGTACATCATTTCCTTAAATATATATTAAGGTACGCAATATTAACGTTTCCCTTATCGTATTGTAAATAAATGTTTGATTTTTAGTGATAAAACTGATATCTAGTTAAATAAAACAGTAATCACAATCAAGAATCACGTCATGAATTGCCGCCGTAGCAATGACACCTTAAGTTTCACACACATTTTTCAAACAGCTGATCGATTCCGTAAGAATTTCTCCGAGAACAGTTACGTAATGTTAGCTTAGAACTGAAAATATTGTCAATCCCTCCCATCCGGAAAGTTGAAGCCCATTCATAATTTCGGCCTAAAGACGTCCACTGCTCTACACAGGCCTCCCCCAAGGATCTCCTCGACGGCTTGTCCTGCGTCTCCCCATCTTCACCAGGTCGTCGGTCCACCTTCTCGGGGACAATGAATGGACATCCTTTTAATCAAATTTAAAAATGAATTACTAAGGAGGCGGTGTTCCTTAGTAATTATGGATTAGCAATTCTTCAAAATTGAGACTCATGTTTTACGCAATTCAATTCTGTAACCATATCGCCGTAAAAGTTTAGGATATTTGAGCGTAGAGTGGACAATTTGGCAGGAGGTGGGGCACATTGCTCGTAGAACCGATGGCTGATGGGGCAGTAAGAGTCTGGAGTGGCGGCCACGTACTGGAAGACGCAGCGCAGGGAGGCCCCCAACAAGATAAACCGATGACTTGGTGAAGACGAGGGATGCGAACAACATAAGACCGGTCATTGTGGAAAGCCTTGGGGGGAAGCTTTTGTCCAGCAGTGGACTTCTATAGGCTGAAGAAGAAGAGCGCTGTTATTTAGCTACTGCTAGGGATTTACACCAATCTATCAATCGGCTAAATCCTCCGTTAAATCCTGCCTGGACATGTCCAACAATTAATTGACTTTCCTCCAACAGCTGAAGATGACACATCGACATACGATGAGGAGGCGGCAGTGGAAGCGGCGGCGGCGTTCGCCCGGGCGTGCGCCCCCGACACACAGCGCCTGCTCGCGCCCGCTAGTGCACGCACCACCTATGAACGGAGACCGCGCATCGACAATCATGACCAGTAAGTACATTAGATATTACAACGACCATACAGCCAGTAGACGCCTTTTTTTTTTGTTTTGGATAGGAAATCATCAAATAACCGTTCTTTGAAGCCCGCGCCTACGGTGGCGGGGAGTTCGATGTTGTCTCCCTCCCGGGCATCTCCTGCGTTGGCTAGTGGCGTGAGGGCGCTGGGATTCCCGCTGCCTCACGCGCTCCGCCTTCTCCTTTGCCAGCATCACTGCTTCGCAGAAGGAGGTGACAACCAGGCAGTAGACGCCTGATGCTTAGATTTAATGTTCCAAACCAATTCTATCAACTAGCTAAGATTTGAGGAAGTGGGGTACTGCATTCTGATTATGACTTTGGTAGGGCCTACTAAGGCCTATAACGTAGCACAGGGGATAGGACAGGTTAAAAATAAAAGATCAATTCAACATTATTTTTTGGTTATGCGAAAGCGGACGTTATTTTGAAGTAAAGAATCTATGTACAAAATTTCGAAAAGATGTCATGAAAAACCACAAAGTTAAGAGCTTGTTATCCTACTTGGTTATCCCAACAAAAATATGGTCAACGCTCTACTCGGTCTGGCGAGCGGTACATTTGTTGCGTCAGCTGTTGCGCGTACTATGATCTACCTGAAGCTGCATGGCGTGCTCGGTAACCACACTGCAACAATTTCAAAATGTATTTGAGGAAAAATATAACTTGATGTAAAAATGATTGGAATCGGTTCAGTTACTTATTTTGAACAAACTGTATTCAGGCTTCATATAAAGTAAATATAACGTTGTAGTTATATTTATTGTAATAATTGGCATTTTCACATTCCGATTTCAAAAAAAAACGAAACCGATATTTTGACAGATATTCATTCGAATATCTTGGTCTAACTGCAATGCTCGATGTCGCCTTCGGGTTGTGGAGGTCAGACGGCAGTCGCTTCACGGAAAATGTCGAAGTTTAGCCATATCCGCAGTTGGACTGGTAAAGCGGACCCCAGACTCCAAAACGTATTTTTTTATTAATATAAACAAAAAATAGTGAATTCAAACTAATCTGTGAGTTTGAAAACTGCGGTGAAACTTCGGGCTGTATGGTCGTTAAGTTATTATGAAAGAATATGAATCTAAAACCTATGTCCCTGATAAGTATAGTTGAAGGACACTTTTAATGACATTAATAGAGCCAATAGCAGTCCTTTGGTGAAAAGTAGATTGGAATATAAGAACTTACATAAATTCTATCGACTGGAAAAAACAAGTTTGTAACCGACAAATAACCAGCAGGCCAATTCCGGTACCTAAAAAAGTTTAGTTCTACTTGCAATACCACCTCGAGAACAATCAATGTCAAAAACTTGTCAAAACTTCAGGAATAATTAGTACATTTGACAGATTGAGACTGAAATCAGACTTACTTAAAATTCTGAGAAGGTTAGCCGTAGCAGGTACAATTGATCTAGATATTTCACGCACTCAGCATGGGTTGGACATCCCATCCTCACATGACGTTTGGTACTTTCCACCACACCTATATTTTTCTTTGTCATACAAAAATGGTCACAAGGAAGCTGCGTCCTCAACAAGGTAAGTGTTAGCAATAGTGAGGTTTATCTATAAACGATAATAAAAGTTAAGCGATGTTTATACGTCAAAAATGTATTGTTTAACAATACATTTTTGCTATGCATCGCTAGTCAATACTTAATATTAAGCGTCGTTGATCATTAAAATGTGTATTTGTAGTGTTTAAGTTTTTATGATAAGACTAAGGGTCTTACCACTGACACAAGACACAAAATGAAAAGATCTTAATGGGATCAGCCCAGCGTACACCGCTGGAGGCGCGACGGGGCGCAATTGAAGACAATAATTTAATATAGACCTTAACCACCTTGACATACGGTCTACAAAAGAAAAATCAAGGAAACGCGCACCGCCGCGCCTCCAGCGGTGTACGCTGACTGGGCCATATCATATTGTTCATCTTGTGGCACATCATTAAAGATGTTTTATGGATGAGACGCCAAATGTTGTTGTGTCGGGCGTTTGGTCTTGGAGGTTCTCCAGATTAATCCCGCTCTGGCGCAGCATCGTAGGTCGTGTCCAACTGCCGTCTTCCTTCCTAATCCGTCGTACGGCTGGTTTCCACCCTTACGTTGTTAACACCACTACGATCCGGACGAAGCGTTTCGCCTCCTCCTTTATACCGCGTACATCGAAGGACTGGAACAATTTGCCAGCGGCGTTGTTTCCGTCGGACTACAATTTGAGTGTCTTCAAGGCTAGAGTGAATAGGCTCTTAATAAACTAGTGCGCTTTACCATCAACGATTGCGTCACTGCTTACCATCAGGCAGGATTGCGGTCAAGCGCTGGTTTATAATATGTAAAAAAAAACACTCAGTTTTTTGAGTGAATAGGCTCTTAATAATTCAACGATTGCATCACTGCTTACCATCAGGCGGGATTCCGGTCTAACACTAGTTTATAATAAAAAAAAAACATACATATTTGAGGTAGTAAAGTCAAATGTTTAGTTTTTTAACATGGAATTATGCATTGCTGACGTTCTTTCAGTATTTGGTACATAATACATGACACCAATTCAAACCTTCGAGAATAATAAATTTTTATGTTAATATAGTATTGTAAATGTTTATATGGGCCTTGATGCCTGAAATAAATGGATGGATGAATTAAAACAGATAATTATGTAGATACTAAAAACCGTCATATTGTTACGGGCTAGGGGTACTTAAATGCCGGTTAAGGGTTACGAAGTTTATTGGCAACGAAGGTACAGTCGATTGTAGGCAATGACAAGTGGAATGTCGCTGACGTTGCACCGAAGTCTTCCCTTATGCTCACGAAGTCCGTGTTGTAAACACACAATAACGCTACAGATGTTTCTTCACGTAGTACTTACAGTTCTCGTTATAATTGTCGCAGTAGGTCTTTAAGATTGCTTCTTAACTGTCGCTGTTTTCGTATCGCTAGTCGAGTGTAGACTGCCTGTGTGCCGGCGTCGCGGCGCCTTATATAGCCCAGCTGATCGAACATTCCAGATTCCTCCAGACGTAATAATAATAGCACATAACCTCGAGGTCACTCGGAAGTACCTACGGTAATTCCCGGAAACGGGTTTCTAGAAATTTCGATGTCGACACTTTGTTGACAAAACTGTTGAGACCTGTACCATTCGATAGGCCGTCCTAAGTCTAGCAATGCGTTTTATTATTGTACCTAGAAAATGTCTAGATCTAGGAAAAATAGGGCTCAAAAGTGACACACTGCATGTCACGCGATATTGAACCTTATGCCATCGACATAAGGTCCATTCGTAACATTGCCCCCTTCTTAGTCATGCTCGTCCCGAGCATGATTTGATCCATAATAGCGAGCTAGGCGGTCTACGTGTACGACCTTCAGCTTCCCTCTAGGTCCTTTCTTAATCCGGTAGGTGACATCGTTTATTCTGGTTATTATCGTGTACGGACCCTCCCATTTGGCTTGGAACTTTGGACTCTTTCCTTTTCTCCTTATGGGATTATGTAACCATACCAAATTTCCCTCTTCAAATCCGGGCACGTTAGCTTTGCGGTCGTATCGGATTTTCATTTTCTCACTGGTTTTCAGACCATTCTCTCTCACTAGCTCATGTATTCCATCTAATTTACGCCGCAGGTCGGCCACATAGTCGACGGCTAGATTAGGAGTGTCGGGAGGTGTTCCGGTTAGTGCATCTATGGGTAGTCTAATTTCTCGGCCGAAGTTGACTTTCGCCGGTGTGCAATTTGTGCTATCATGTGTTGCAGAGCGGTATGACATTAAGAAGAGGGGAATGTATTGGTCCCAATCCCTCTGGTGTTCTTCTACTACTTTGGCCAAATGATTCTCTAGCGTCTGGTTGAATCTTTCGACCATTCCATCTGACTGTGGGTGATACGGTGTTGTACGAGTCTTATGTATCCCGAGTAGTTGGCAAACCTCTTGAAATAGTGAAGACTCGAAGTTTCTACCCTGGTCAGAGTGTAACTCCAAGGGAACGCCAAATCGACAGAACACCTCGTGAACTAGCTTTTTGGCGACTGTATGAGCTTCCTGGTTAGGCACTGCAAAAGCTTCTGGCCATTTGCTGAAATAGTCTTGCATGACGATGATATACCTATTCCCTTCTTCAGTAACAGGGAATGGCCCAGCTATATCGACAGCAACTCTTTCCCATGGTGCACCAACATTGTACACTTTCAGCCGACCTCTGGCCCTCGTTTGCGGTCCCTTTACTGAGGAGCAGGCTACACATTTTCTGCACCAGCCTTCTACGTCTTCGCGGCAATGCACCCAATAGAATCTTTTTCTCACCTTCTCCAGGGTTTTCTTTACTCCTAGATGTCCTCCGGATACTCCGTCGTGCACCTGTCGTAGCACTGACGCGACTTTATCACCGGGAACAACTATCTGTAAGGTGACCTCCTGACCACTGGGTGATTCCCATTTCCTCTTGAGAACTCCATTATCAATTATCAGGCTGTCCCATTGAGCCCAGTAACTTTTTACTGTTGGGCTAAGCGCTGATATTTCACTCCAAGTGGGCCTTTGGCCACGTTTCTTCCATTCGATTACTGTCTTCAAGTCGCTATCTTCCTTTTGTGCGTCTTCCAATGATTGATTATCCCAGTCTTCATCCAAAGCGTTCACCTGGATAATCCTTACGTTCTCTTTCTTTTCCTGTTTGGCACAATGTCAGCAAGATTCTTCGCAAGGTCGTCTAGACAAAGCATCAGCATTATTGTGTGACTTGCCTTTTCGATGTTCAGTGACAAAGTCAAATTCTTGCAGCTGTTCTATCCACCTTGCTACTTGTCCTTCTGGGTCTTTGAACTGGAGGAGCCACTGTAAGGCAGCGTGATCGGTACGAAGTGTAAACTGCCTCCCAATCAAATATTTCTTGAAGTGTTGTAAGGTCTTAACAACGGCTAGAAGTTCTCGGCGGGTAACACAATAATTTCTTTCTGGCTTGGAAAGGCATTTGCTGAAATATGCGATAACGACCTGCCTATCTCCTTGTGTTTGAGAGAGAACTCCTCCAATACCCACATTGCTGGCATCTGTGTCTACCAAAAATCGGCCTTCCCTACTAGGGTAACCTAGTACAGGAGCCTCACACAAGTGAGTTTTCAGTAGAGCAAATGCCTGTTCGCAGTCAGAGTTCCATTCAAATTGACACTTTTCCTCGGTTAAACGATGCAACGGTTTCGCTAACTCGGAGAAGTTCTTCACAAACCGACGGTAATATGCGCACAGACCCAAGAAAGAGCGTACCTCAGTTTTATTACGAGGGGTAGGCCACTTCGACACGGCTTTTATTTTTTCAGGGTCTGTTCGAATTCCTTGCGCCGAAATAATGTGTCCCAAGTATCCAACTTCTTTCTGGAATAGTGTACACTTACTAGGACTGAGTTTTAAATTTGCTTCACGCAGTTTCTGGAACACTTTCTCTAAATTGCGTAGGTGTTCTGCGAAGTTTCGTCCCATAATGATTATGTCATCCAAATAGACCAGGCATGCATCACCAAGCAACCCCACCAAAATGCGCTCCATTAGGCGCTCGAATGTAGCTGGAGCGTTGCACAGTCCAAAAGGCATGACATTGAATTGCCAGAGACCGTTCCCAGGACCAGTGGTGAAAGCGGTCTTTTCCTTATCCTGCTGACAGATTTCCACCTGCCAGTATCCACTTTTGAGGTCAACTGTGGAGAACCATTTCATGCCACTTAGCAAGTCCAAAGTGTCATCTATACGTGGCAGAGGATAACTATCCTTTTTCGTGGCATCATTCAACATCCTGTAGTCAACGCAAAACCTTGTGCTGCCATCCTTTTTCTTGACTAGGACTACTGGAGATGACCAAGGGCTGGTGGATGCTTCTATAATCCGGTTTTTCTCCATATCTCTTAACATTTCCGTGACTTCCGCTTCTCTTGCAAAGGGGATACGACGTGGTCTCTGTCTTATCGGCTGTGTATCACCCGTATCTATATGGTGTTTGACGAGCCCGGTCCTTCCCACGTCACTGTCGGTCTTCGAGAAGATGTCATGGAAGTTATGTAACAGTTGCTTAACTTTGTGACTTTCGAACTTGTTTAAATTGCCCTTACAATTTTCGAGTAGTGTCGATATATGTTCCTGCCACTTCTTATCACGTTCCTTTTCGTGTGCCTCTGTTTTTCTCAAAGATGCTACATGATCGCACACACCCACCATGCAATTCTTATCAAGAATGATTTCTTTGTTACTAACGTTGATAATGCGTACTTTTGGTTTATCGGAAATCATCATCAGTGTCCTTGCTGTTATCCAGTCTGAGTGATCTCCAGAATCTTCTATTATAATGCAACGTTTACGGCATCCTATTGGTGATAATCTGATATCTACTAAGGTTTCTGATCTTGGTGGTAATACCGTTCTCCTTAAACAGTACACTGACCCCTGTTTTCCACCTTGAAGAAATACTTCTTGTTCTGGAAAACTCAATACTCCTTTTGCTACATTAAGGACGCACTGCTGTTTCTTCAAAAAGTCCAGTCCTATTATGCAATCATCTGTAATATTCGCTACTAAAACAGGGTGCGTGAATATCTTATCACCCATTTTCAAAGTCACATTCGTTTCACCAAGGACGAGTACTGGTTGGCCAGTGGCGGTTTGTAATCGGCATTGTGAAGATCCTCTTTTCCATACTATGGTCCGAGGAAATAGTTCCGGTCGTGCAATGGTTCTTGATGCACCAGTATCCAATGTGAAACTGCAGGATTTACCATTCAGTTCTCCTTCTATAATGAGACTGTTTCCGTCACCCACTTGTGATACTGTTATAATGGGGGCTACATGTCGACCAGCCAGTACTCGCCCCATAGCCCTGGCTGTTCCTAGTTTAAATCCTCGGCTTCCACCTGTGTCCCAGAAGTGCTTCTTCCCTTAGCCTTCCTGGGACAATTGATCCGAATATGCCCTTTTTCACCGCACTCATAGCATGTTGGCCCTTGTCGGGGTTTCATTTGTGCGATTACCTCACGAATACGGTGGTGTGGTCGGCCATCTTGGCGTACTGCTTCCACCTCCAGAGCGTGTGTCAAGGCTGCCTTCAGAGTCTGATGGTGCCCCAGACGAACCGCAGCCCTGACTTCCGCATCTCGAATTCCATCAGTAAAAGCTTGCACCGTAGTAGCATCAATTGCTCCCGGCGTTGAAGCATACGCCCTCCGAACAATACGTTCTATTTCCGATGCCCATTGTTGCAAACCCTCACTGCTTTTCTGTGTGCGGTCGCGGAGTTGAGCCCTGTAAACATGTTCCAGGTGTTTCTCTCCATATCTAGACTCCAACGCTTCTAACAGACAGGCTAGGGTATTGCAGCCGCCGGAAATATTTTCGAGGATTTGGACCGCCTCACCACGCAGAGCAAGCGTAAGGGCGGTTACAGCTTGATCGTCGTCCCAATTGTTGCCTTTTGCGACTTTTTCAAACTGTAGACGGAAGGCCACCCATGACGTTGTTCCATCAAAATGAGGTACCTTGAAGGTCGGCAAAGCACTGGGTACCGAAACGACACCTTTAATAACTCCTTTTTGTACCTTCTCGTGCAAAAATTCTATTTCCTTCCCAAACTCCATGATGGTACTATTTAATTTCTCCATACGAGCTTCTTGCTGGTCCATGCGGGCATCTTGTTGTGCTGTTTTTATTTTAAGCTCGTTGACCTCTTCTTTGGTTGTTTCCCACTTTTCATTAAGTTCTCATACTAATTGCTGGGATTTTGCCTGGGATTCTGCTACGCTTTTAATGATTTGTGCCTGGGTTTCTGCCTGGGATTGTTTTATTTGAGCCTGGGTTTCTGCTTGGGATTCTGCTATACTCAGCTTTATTTGCGCCGTCAAGTGAGCTAGTAACGCTGAAAAATCGGATCCGCTGCCTCCGGGAATAGTGGTGGTAATAGGCGTACTCACATTCGTCGGTGTTACGACGGCCGCATCTACTCCGGGTGCAGGGACACGAATCGATTCTTCCTCTTGACGCGCCAAATCCATCGCTGCTTGTCGTCGCGTGCGTACTCTATCGTCTTCCCTTGGCGTGACCGGCATGCCGCTTCTGACACCAATTGTTACGGGCTAGGGGTACTTAAATGCCGGTTAAGGGTTACGAAGTTTATTGGCAACGAAGGTACAGTCGATTGTAGGCAATGACAAGTGGAATGTCGCTGACGTTGCACCGAAGTCTTCCCTTATGCTCACGAAGTCCGTGTTGTAAACACACAATAACGCTACAGATGTTTCTTCACGTAGTACTTACAGTTCTCGTTATAATTGTCGCAGTAGGTCTTTAAGATTGCTTCTTAACTGTCGCTGTTTTCGTATCGCTAGTCGAGTGTAGACTGCCTGTGTGCCGGCGTCGCGGCGCCTTATATAGCCCAGCTGATCGAACATTCCAGATTCCTCCAGACGTAATAATAATAGCACATAACCTCGAGGTCACTCGGAAGTACCTACGGTAATTCCCGGAAACGGGTTTCTAGAAATTTCGATGTCGACACTTTGTTGACAAAACTGTTGAGACCTGTACCATTCGATAGGCCGTCCTAAGTCTAGCAATGCGTTTTATTATTGTACCTAGAAAATGTCTAGATCTAGGAAAAATAGGGCTCAAAAGTGACACACTGCATGTCACGCGATATTGAACCTTATGCCATCGACATAAGGTCCATTCGTAACAATATTGTAAAAAGTCGCGTCTGATGTTATCAAAATAATTTTAAAGTAAGATATAGCTCATGTTCATTACAGCAGCATTATCTATATTTAATATACCTACGACCTTAGCTAGTCGGCTATTTTGAACAATTTACGCCCTTGGGTTATAAACGATGAATTATTTACTATTCCTGAAGTGTTATGGGAAAAGTTTAAATGATGATGATGGTTTTACATACAACTCTATTTGGTGGGACGAAATGGTTAGCATTACTAAATAAATTTATTATTGGGCTATTTCCAGTGTCAATCCTGTCTTCGAAACACTTTGTATTTTCATGACCTTTTATGTGCATCAGTGTCTTTACTTACAATAACGTATTTTATTTAATCACCAGTGCTCTCAAAACTGTAGAAAAACATACTAAGGAAAGCAGATTGTCTTAGACCTCAATAGTCGAAGGTCTTTTCAACAACGTAAATAACGCAATGAATTTTAAACTGTCAATATGAAACCCACATAACATCTAGGTATGTTATGTGGGTTTCATATTGACAGTTCAGGCCTATCCCACTCCTGGGATAGGCCTCCTCTCGGCGAAAGATAGTGGGCCGTAATCTACCACGCGGGCCCAATGCGGGTTGGTAGATCGCATGTCTTCGAAGTATTGCCTCCGGTTTCCGCACGATGTTCGGTGATGAAATATTTACACAAAGTAAAGCACCTGACTGGAACCTACGACGTACAACTTGGAGTCGCAGCCGATACTACTAGGCCACCACTACTCTCTAGGCCACCACAACTCTCTAGGCCACCATTACTCTCTAGATTACCACTACTCTCTAGGCCACCACAGCTCTCTAGGCCACCATTGCTCTCTAGATCAACACTACTATCTAGGCTACCACAGCTCTCTAAGCTACCACTACTCTCTAGGCCACCACTGCTCTATTGTACAATATATAAAGCAAACCCTGTCCGATCCGTGAAGGTATTGTTAGGTATCGATAACTGATTCTACTATTGCCCACAACGACAGGCTAAACTAAAAAAAAAGACCCTAAAAAAATAAATATTATTTCGCAAAAAGAGGTAACTTAATACATGTGCGCGTGCTTCCGCGGGTGGCGGGGGGCAGGGGACGCGGCACCTGTGACGTGTCCCCGTCGCTATTCGTTTATAATAATACCGGTGTTGTCACTTTTTTAAAAATTACCAAGTTTCCGGGAAATTGGAATTAATTCCCGGGAAAAAAGGATTATTTCAAAATTCATTAGTATTGTTACTATGATGATTATGTAAAATTTTATATTATATTTGGTCATGTGTTTACCTAACCTTTATTATCCTTATGAGTCGGACAGGGATTTCTTTACATATTGTATATCTATGTATGAAACCCTTTGCTACTGATAGTGTATTACGCAATTACAATGCAGAATGCACAATCGCCTGCGTCAATCTACCCACGATAATTAAAACAATGAGTAAGAGTGTTATTTGAAGAAGCTTTAAATAGAATAAATTACTACCTACTGCAGTAAACACCCCCTACTCTATAGTTCTATAGTACTCTGAAACTATGACTAACGAGTTTATTTCAAGAAACGTCTGCATGAGTGTATTGTAATGTAATGTACTTACATCCGCTCTGCTACTCTGGATAAGTATTAAGCCGAACGTCCACCGCCGGCTAAACTAACTTAGTTTAGCTTAGCTCGTATAGTTGAGCCAGTTTTTCATGCATGTGCGTCCACCGCAAATCACGCCGGCTAAGCTACGTGAAATGCCCCAGCTACGTGGAACTAACTTAGTTGTGCGGCCGATCTGTAACTAACTGAGCTAAACTTTGAAATGAAATGAAATCGTTTATTAAGCAAGTAGGATCACTGATCACTTTTACACGTCATGTTTATTTTTTATTTTATTTTTTTAACTAGATGAAGCCGGCATTTCCTAACTGACTACCTCTGAGAAGAAATAGCCGAAACAAACTCAGGGATCATCGTCTTTTTTCAAGTCCAGACATTAAAAATGAAAATGAATTATCGCCTCTTACCCCCTTGCCTTACCCCTCTGATGCCTGTCGATAGTGTTGTTCGAAGATTTTTGTACTTTGTACATACATTGAGCGTTCATGCGCTTATTTATTGGTGGGCAGACAACGTAGTTCCAGTTTAGCTTAGCTTATTTCACGGAGTTTAGTTTTCCGCTCATTAACGATATAAATGACTATCATAATTTTATTAGTGGCATGCGGTGTAGCCTTTTCGCGAAGTTTGCGTTACGATGTCAGATACACTCTGTATACATGGATATTGCCAGTCTTATTTTTCTTAAATATAACTTAAATGTTGCTTATAATGTAGGTAACTGATATGTGATAAGCATAAAAAATACTACTTATCATAAATTAATGATAATTCCTATGATTTTGACCTAGATCCTGGCACAACAATGGTATATCGTGGTTGATTCTATCTTATTATTGTTTGCATGCATTCAAGGGTAGACCTTGACGATCAAGGGGTTTTATCAAAGAAACTGCATAAATGTATTAGGTACAGAGACATAAACCTACTGCAACCCGTCAGATTTCTTTATTAGATTTTCAACTTTATCTCTAAAGCGTTAAGGCTCAAGTTTGATTCGGAATATTTGACAATTTCGAGTGTCGCCCGTACCTATATCCAAACAATGCCGCCGAGTCCCTTGTTCAAAAACTAAACTAAAATTTTAATTTTGTTAAACTACGTAAAACCGTGATGTAGCATGACAACTGACGTGACTGCTATTAAGTTTAATCGGTTAACTAAATCACACGCAGGCTTTTTTGTTTACCTTTAGTTCACTACCTAAACCGATGGAGTACAGTATTATTTAGTTGAGATACATACGGATGACACACTGTCTGGTGTAAACACCAGGTAAGCTACACACACACACACACACACACACACTTCTACACAACGTTATTTTTTTTTTACATGCGAAACCCGAAACGGGTGTCCAGTATTTTGAAGAAATTAATCTATGTATGAAATTTCAAAAAGATATCATGCAAAACCACAAAGTTATGAGCTTGTTATCTTACCTGGTTGTCCCAACAAAAATATGGTCAGCGCACCGCTCGTCCGCCCGCGCCTGCTGGGGCTTGGCACGGGGGGCCCGGCTCACGCGCCTGTTACTAAGATTTAACGTCAGCTGAGTTGTGCGTTCGGGAACCACACTGCAATAATGTAGGTATACAATATGTAAAGAAAACCCTGTCCGATCCGTGAAAGTATTGTTAGGAATCGATAACTGATTCTACTAATCCCGACAAAGCCGGACCAAAGTTTAAAAAAACCCCTAAAAAAAATATTATTTTGCAAAAAGAGGTAACTTAATACATGTGCGGAAGGACACCCTTCCGCGGGCGACGGGGGGCAGGACACGCGACGCGTGGTCTAATCGCATAAGCGTAACGTCAAAATGTTGTTGTCACTTTTTTAAAAAGTACCAAGTTTTGGGGAAGTTGGAATTAATTCGCGGGAAAAAAAGATTATTTTAAAATTCATTAGTATTGTTACTATGATGATTACGTAATATTTTATATTATATTTGGTCATGTGTTTACCTAACCTTTATTATCCTTATGGGTCGGACAGGGTTTTCTTTACATATTGTATATGTATTTGGAAAAAATATAACATGGTGTAAAAATTATTGGAATCGATTCAGTTGCTTATTCTGAACAAACTGTATTCAGGTTTCGAATAAAGAAAAAAATAACGTTCTATGTACAATGAATACGAAATGACAATAATTAACATAGCGCAGGTACAGCAGATTTCAGCGCAGAGGAACCCTTGCAATGGGAAAACTCATTAAAAAGGATCCTTCTGTCATCCTGCTTTTGACATTGACAGGAGAGTACAGTGACATACATCAAAATATAACCCTTCTTTAGAGCCGGACAGTCAAGTAAAGTATGATTGAGAAGATTACAAAGAAATCATCACTCACGGGGCTAAAGTCTATTTGTAAATGTAACATTAACTACAAAATTACACAAAAAAAAATGTCACCTCCACTTCTCCACATATTATCATTAGTGTCCTACATATTTTGAATAAATAAAGCTTTGTGCAAACATGTCACACGTCGTCGCGTTCAAACAATGCTATCGGTGCGGTGCGTTAGTACGAGAATAGCCGCAGTGTGACGACACCCTTATCAACTGTCAACTGTAAGTCATGTGAAATGCTTGATTCTGAACAGGAAACCTTGCTGTTTGATTGATAACGTTATTGTAATTAAGGATAAATTTTGTTTGTACTTTTTTAAGAATACATGTTTTTTTTTTTAATAATCATTAACTAGCGCTTGACTGCAATCCCGCCTGATAGTAGTGATGCAATCGTTGATGGTAAAGCGCGCTAGTTTATTAAGCCCATTCACTTAAAAAACCTTAGTGAATAGGAAGGAAGACGGCAGTTGAGCGAGTTGGTGCAATGTTAGACCCAATAACACGACCAACCATGCTGCGCCAGAGGGAGATTGATGTGGAGACCCTCCACGATCAAACTCCCGGCACAACAACATTTGATGCATACTGCTCAGACCCATCCTCCGTACGGCTTCACCAGACATCATGCCGGAACACGACGAATCATTTGTTGTTACTCTTTGATGAAATTTGGCACACAAATGGATTATAATCACGAATATTACATAGAATACTTTTTATCACTAAATTCCCACGGCAATGAAACTTAAGCCGGTAAAACTGTGGTGCGCAGCTTCTTCTTCTGCAGTCTATAGAGGTCTACTGCTGGACAAAGGCCTCCCCCAAGGCTTTGATTGCTTTAGGGGGGGAGGGTGGCCATAATCCCCACGCTTGGCAGGCGGTTGGGGATCGCAGTAAGTTGATATTCCACAGGAGAAGCACCGCTGCCCGCTTCCCTGGTGAGAGTTCCTTTAATCGCCTCTTGCGACACCCATGAGAGAATATGGGCTGGTACACTGGTCTAGGTGTAGTTACCTAACTGTAGTGGTTAGTGGCCCTGTATGGGGCCCCTGTGTGGGCGATGGACCTGACGGCCGGAATACTCGCCATTCTGCGCAAGCCGCAGAGGGCGATGGCCGTCAGGGTCGTCCGCGGGTATCGCACGATTTCCTACGAGGCGGCTTGCGTCCTGGCCGGATCCCCGCCCTGGGACCTAGAGGCGAAAGTACTCGCGTCATTGTACCGATGGCGCGGGGAAGAGCGGACACGGGGCTCCAGTCCGGCGCAGCGGCAGATCGAGCTGCGCCGAGGGGAGCTCCGTCAGGTCCTGGTGGCGGACTGGCGGCAGAGGCTTATGCGCCCTACCGCCGGCCTCGCTACCGTCGAGGCGATCCGGCCAGTACTCGACGACTGGCTCGGGAGAAGGCACGGCTCCCTGTCGTTCAGGGTGACTCAGGTGCTGTCGGGGCACGGCTGCTTCGGCAAGTACCTGTGTCGCCTAGGCAGGGAGCCGGACGCTCGGTGCCACCACTGCGTCCAATGCGGGGAGGACACGGCGCAGCACACGCTCTCCGAGTGTGTAGCTTGGGAGGAGCAGCGCCGTGTCCTCACAAATGAAGTAGGAGGCGACCTGACGCTGCCGGCAGTAGTGCGGAGGATGGCCGGCAGCGCAGAGTCGTGGGACGCGGTGGTGTCCTTCTGCGAGGACGTGATGTCGCAGAAGGAAGCTGCGGAACGGGAGAGGGAGATCTCAACTCCCTTCCCGGGCCGCAGAAGACGCACCGGGCGCCGAAGAAGGGCGGATAACGCCCTCTTCCGCCCCCCATGAATGGGTCCAGGGGCGAGGGACATGGGGAAGTCCCCGCCCCCTATTCGATGGACCCCGAGGCGGAGGCGCGCGCGAGTGTCAGCGCGCGCCTCTGAGGCGATGCACGGGGTAGCTTAACACCCCACTACCCCGTGCCGGAGACGAGGCCCGGGCAGACCGGGCCAGCACGAGAGTGTGGGGCTGCGGAAGAATTTAGACTCCCGCGGCCCTACGCGCGCTCGTGATAGAAGAGACACCGGGGTGGTTTTAGTCAGTAAAAGTCTGACAGACCCCGTCGCCCACCCTAGGGCGGCGGACATCCTATGAGGATTTCCACCCCGAAAAAAAAAAAAAAAAAAAAAGGTGTAGTTACAGTACTGCATCTTGTATATCGCACAAAATTCGCTCACGTAACGCATTTAATGGATTAAAGAGTTTTGTTTTTTAATGCTTCCCCGCACTAGTGACATTGGCTAAATGCACAAGCATGTGCGAAGCCAAATAAGAAAAAAAACATCAATAAAGTTCGAAATACAAATACTGACTCAAAGGTTAAGTCTGGAACTAATGTTAGATCTCGTTTTATAATAAGGGCAAAAAAGTTTCATGAAAAGCTCCTCCTCCCTCCTCAAGTCGTTCTCCTCATTACTGAGGGTCGTGATGTCCCTGTGGAATTATCCTCTTCCTCACAATAGTTCGCCATTTGTTACGATCCCTGGCCGCGAGTATAGCATCATGCAGGCCATGAAAAGCTACGTTACTTGAAAACTACAAAATTTCCCGAAAAATCTACCTTCCACGAAATTTATGCTACAATTTCTGTAAAACTGCTCGCATCTCCAGAAAATCGTTAATCTACTCCCCAAACGTTACTTCCCTGAAAACTGAAACGGGGTATTAAGAATTTATGTAAGTATGACGTCACACATCCGCTCTGTTTCTGTTATTGTTCATTATAACCGAATGCATTTGTATAAATATTGCTCATAATACAAAATTAGGGAAAACCGAGAACAACTATTTACATGACTGTACTATTAATTAACAAGCTAAAACTAAACTAAAATAAAATTATAATCTAAATTAACAGATTTGTGAAAATCGGTTCTCATGGAAAAATGAGGAAAATGTCATGATGAGTTTTGAGTATTAATGTCGATAGATATATTTATTTATACATTAATTTCAGGCATCAAGGCCCATATAAGCATATACAATACTATATCAACATGAAAACTTAAAATACTATAAATACATATAACATAATTAACTACGGCTAATGTACCCGAAGTGTCGGCGTTTCGTTCCTTTATGAATCTTTTGAACACCAGCACGCTAATTACGTAGTATGTATATATAATTACTATCAATTTGAATAATCTCGAAGCATATCGTTTATCCATTGCTCCATCGCTTTGAAGTTTATGTCTGATCAACAAAGTAAAAAACGCAATGAATGTTGATCATCATCGTCATTTCAGCCGAAAGACGTCCACTGCTGGACATAGCCTCTTAGGATCTTGGAATTTACGCTAAAGGGTCCCATAGACTTACAGTCCGCCTGCAGTATCTAGTCCTAACGGGCGGCTTGCCGTCCAAGGTCTTCATCATCATCCTTTTTTTATCGTCCCACTGCTGGGCACAGGCCTCCTCTCACACACCGCGCTAGCTCTATGCAGGTTGGCAATTTCAAATTTTAAAGTCCAGGTTTCCTCAAGATGTTTTCTTTCACCTTGTAATTGTTATTTCGTAGATCTTCGACATTTTTGCGGGTCGTCAGAAGCTGGAAAATGTGACAACCAGACAACACATTCAGTGCCACCGACTCGCCTGGAAAGTTTACGGGGACTCTCCGAGCGAGTCTGTGGCACTGAATGTGTTAATAAAGGAATATCGTGTTACCGTATAAGTGGATTGTGGACGTAAGATGGGTAGCTGCACCATGTAAAATATTGATATTCAGTTAGACTGGAAATCAACCCAAAAACATAGTTGGGAAAACGCTAGGCTGATGGGGGCTCTCAAAAATTGGTGAAGACATTGGCGTGTCCCAGAACCAACCCTGCCCGCATAATTGATTATAACCCGCTCCTTTTTCAAGGGAGGAAACCCAGCCGTGGAAACCAAGTTTGATTGTGCTACAAGCACATATTATGTAGGTACTCTGCCTCAGAAGAGGCATGTGTCCCATTAATATGAAATTTATAGACTTGGTATTAATAAATTATCGCGTTGGTCATTACTTAGAATACTCGGCACTTTACCTATATTCTCACCAAGCTTCATAAAGAATAGAGGTAAACTAACCAATTTAGGGTTATCACAACTCACGTTTTACAAATCTCATGTTATTTACATGATTATCGACTTTTACATGCTAACTATTTATTAACAATTCCTATTGCAGCATATTTCAATAGAATCACTAAAATAACATGCATAATAACTTGGTATTTCGAAAAACCATTAAAAAGTCGACATTAATTTTACGTGATAGCCCTACAAAAAAAGAAAGATGGATGAAATCCAGGTATTAAACACATGTTGTGGAATTCAACCAATGAATAAAGTTAGGTATTTGTCAATACAATTTTGCGTATTTTAATTGCTATAAATCAACTGCATAACACATGCATTGTAATACTTCCAAGTGTAGACTAAGTATAATATTATATGTATCACAAAAACTGAACCTATTAGGAAATTAGCTTTACATGTGTGTCATAATTCATTCAAATCGGTTAAGCGTTCTATGCAAATCCGAAATATCTAAACACAAATACACTGTTTAGATTAGTAGGAAGTAGGATTATTATTTTATGAAAATCATCTATGTAGAAAAGGTTGTTAACATCAGGTTTTTAGGCGTAAACTACTCGTTGCCTAGCAACGGTTTGTTTACCTCTATTATTTATCAATTTGGCCCAACTATAGGTATATTTCAAGAGAATGATATGTAGAACATAAAATAATATGTATTCTGAGTTATGAGTCAAAAACAAGAACAAGTAGGTATGATTTAATGGAAAAATAACTTTAATTCCTATGTAATAAACTTCAGTTTCCGCTACAACTTCAAACATTTTTGTAACTTTTTAATAGCGCTCCGTCACTCCAAAATCGACATAACTGCCATTAACATACAAATGATATTTGTTTAACGTGAAATAACGTAAATGTAAGAGATAAATAAAATTTTTAATAAAGGTTACGTGTCTGGTATTTTTAACATTGATATTTTTCTTTAGGTATATGCACCACCATATGCAGTCACACTGTCACAATTGTAACAAAATTTATCAAAATTCCAATGAAAATGGTTTTGCCATAAATCGAAACCATTAAAACTTAAAACCAAGTAAACCAAGCTTTATTCAATCCCAAAAAAAATACGCGTCATACGCGAACAAAATCACCAAATCCAATTAGTTGAGTCAATAAGATAGGAGATGTTTCAGAAATGTATGGAGCCTGGGCCAGCACATTGTACACTTAATGCTAGGTTTAGTTATGCTATAGTTAACTGTTTTTAATGTTTATTTGCTATATTTTGGCTTAGTTTTTATACAGATTCAATTTAACTCGGCCAAGGAGTGCAACACAACTACTAATAAATATGGTGGTCAGTAATAAGCGAAATAAGATTTTGACAGTGACATTTGATTGACGTGTCATGTAACTAAGGCTATCGTATCTATATTATCTACCATATGACTGCGAAATAGTACAAAACATGTTACAGTTAACAATGCACTCTCTAAAGTTGTCCATTGGTTTAATGTAAATAACCTCCTTTTAAATGAAAAAAAAACTAAAGTCATTAAATTTTCTACGCCAAATGTCAGGCAGCTAAGTACCAATGTTCAACTGAATGGAGTAGAGTTGATCCCTGTCGAGTCGACAGTTTTTCTTGGATTAACTATTGACGCCAAGTTACAATGGGGTCCTCACATTGAGAAGCTGTCGGGTAGACTCAGTTCTGCCGCCTTTGCTGTTAAGAAAATTAGACAGATAACTGATGTGGATACAGCCAGAATTGTTTATTTTAGTTATTTTCATAGTCTTATGACTTATGGGATTCTTTTCTGGGGAACTTGTGCGGACATCAATACCATCTTTGTTTTACAGAAGAGGGCTGTTCGAGCCATTTACAACCTTGGTCCTAGAGAATCTCTTAGAGAAAAGTTCAAAGAGGTGAACATTCTGACTGTAGCTTCACAATATATATTTGAAAATCTTATGTATGTTCATAAAAATATCTCGAATTTTAAGAAAATAAGCGATATTCATAATATAAATACCAGGAACAAACACAATCTTGCTGTACATCACACTCGTCTCCACAGAGTAGGCAACTCGTTCATGGGTCAATGTACTTTTACAACAAGCTTCCCATGGACGTTCGAAACTTACCCATTAAACGATTTAAGAACCATATATATAAAGGCCAAACTTTGCAAAAAGGGGTATTATAAAATCACAGATTATTTGGAAGACAAAAAAGCTTGGGACTGAGCTGCTCGCTCTGTTAAGCATTGTTAATTGTTATTAAGCAATATGCGTAATTATAAGGTAAATTATTGTAAACATTTTCATTTTTAATGTTTGGACTTGAAAAAAGACGATGATCCCTGAGTTTGTTTCGGCTATTTCTTCTCAGAGGTAGTCAGTTAGGAAATGCCGGCTTCATCTAGTTAAAAAAATAAAATAAAAAATAAACATGACGTGTAAAAGTGATCAGTGATCCTACTTGCTTAATAAACGATTTCATTTCATGAATTCCAAACATACGGCCCATTAAATAAACACAATCAACTCAAATTAACACTCGACACGAACATAACGGGAAAATAGAACTGTCAAAGTTGCCAATCCAACGTCATAACCAATGTCATGGCTACCTTAATAAAGGGTTATTTCACAAAAATGTCTCAAATAATTAATTATATATACTTGTATTTTATTCAAATTAATCTAGTAGTATTTTTATGACAATCTTCTATTTATTTCCTTTTTATCTATATCTATATCGTACATAGTGGCGGCCCAAAATGAAACATCTCCTTTATAATAAAAACTTAAAAAAAAATAGCCGACTTCCGAAATAGTTAATTTTCACTTTTCGATGTTTTTATTTGAAGTATTTTTTTTAAAGCATCTATTTTTCGGACTTTTAAGTCTGAAATCGCCAACCCGCATTGAGCAAGCGTGGTGATTACGCTTAATCCTTCTCTGTATGAGAAGAGACCTGTGCCCAACAGTGGGACGATAAAAAGGTTCATGATGCTGATGATGATCTATTTTTAGGGTTACGACAAATGGCAAAAACCTGAACCCTTTTAGATTCGGCATGTCTGTCTGTCCGTCCGTATGTCACAGCCATTTTTTTCCGAAACTATAAGAGCTATACTGTTGAAACTTGGTAGATAGATGTATTATTATTTGCCCCCCTCCCTTGAACTTTTAAAATAAGAAAATGAAACATCAAAAAAAAACATTATGATGTACATTACTATAAAAACTACCAACGAAAATTGTTTTGAACGAGATCTAGTAAGTAGTTTTTTTTAATACCTCGTAAGTCGTAAACCGCTTATTACCGCGTAATCTTTCATGCAAATAACTTAAATCCTTTAATTTAATAAATCAATGGTACGGAACCCTTTGTACGTGAGTCCGACACGCACTTGGCCGGTTTATTACTTTTTGATGTGAAAAGAAAAGAATCATCGAAATCGGTTGGGTTACATAGGTACACATTCGGCCATTTGTGGCGCACATATAATGCAATATTTATACGGTGTTCTTATGGAAGCCATTTTCAGACTGGACCAAACTGAAATGGGTCGAAAGTACAACTAGACGTTCCACACGGGAAGCATCAGCTTTCAGATAAATAAAGAATGATGCATTCAACCCATCCGGGTATAAAATGGGTCGAAAGCATAAACAGTGAAGGTTCTGCTCATTAATTAATCGTATGCTCGTGTGGCTGCTGCTCTTAATTAATACTCTTTTGCGAGCACAGCGTGCTTCTATAATTCATTGCTCGACCTGTTTGTGAAGCATAGATGATCTTTAGGGTAATTACGTAACACACCATCAATAGCAATGGGTTTCATTTTAACAGTTAAATAACATCCATTGCGATATTAACGTTGTTGAGCAGACACATTTTCAAACATATGGAGCAATGGATTGGCAATATGCTTCAAAATGATTCCAGTTGATAGTTATAGTCATCATCATCATCTCAGCGTTAATCCCAGTCGCATCCGAAGCTTTTTCAGCTTTGGAGTCTGGGGTCCGCTTTACCAGTCTAACTGCTGATTTTGGCTAAACTTCGATATTTTCCGTGAAGCGACTGCCGTCTGATCTCCACAACCCGAAGGCGATATCTAAGCATTGCAGTTAGACCAATTGTTGGACTTTTGAGAGCTCCAACAACCCGCAACGACTGCCACTAGATGTTCGTGTGGCAACCGGGACCAACGGCTTAACGTGCTTTCCGAGGCACGACCAGACCAGTACAAATATTCATATTCATGCATACAAATATTTGCACTGCGCGGGGATCGAACCCGCGCCTCTGTGTTTCGCAAATTCGGTGCAGCATGGGACGCTTATTGGCAGACTGGCGGCTTGATACGCCACGCGCCATGCGGATACCGTCAGTTTGTACTGCTTCAGTTAATGACTGATGCTGTGAAGAAAATACTTGTTTTCTAGTACTCTACTAGGGATGTTCGTCTTAAGGTAGACGGGTAGGTCGACACAAAGTAAACCTGCTCAGCACATATTATCAATTTGAATCATTACTGTACAAGCAGTTCGGCTATGGAATGACTTTCCCGTGTCCGTAAGGCGTGCTCAAACACTGTCCACTTTTAAAACTACGATAAAGAAGCACTTCTTTTCTATTTAAATATATTATTACATTTTAATTGCTCTTGTATGATATTTATTAATTAGATGTATACATTTATTTAAACTAGTATATAAATATAGATACACTTAACGTATATATTTATTGTATAATTTATGTAAATAGTACACTGTAGACTACCTACATTATTTCTCCTTCCCCTTAGTATTCCATCCAAAGGTTGTCTGTAAAAGATCGCTCTTAGCGATAAGACCGCCCGTTGTGCCCGCCTTTGTAAAATCCTTTTATTTATGTTCTGTAATCTATATGGTGTACATAATAAAGAATATTCTATTCTATCTTTTTGAAGCAAATTCCTAATCCATTGCTCCATATGTTTGTAAAATGTGTCTACTCAACAACGTAAATAACGCAATGAATGTTGTTGAATTGTCAAAATGAAATCCATTCAACTGATAGTATGTTACGCAATTACCCGACTGGTGGCAGTTGAATAAACACGAACTTGCTAAATTGAAGATACAAACCTGAATAACTAATGAACCAAGTCTTAATTAACTCTTTCCTTTGAAAACCATGCAATAAGCATTTCCTCAGAAGGAATATTACCTTGTCAGACATCCGTGTGGACAGACTGCACACAAGTTGACAGCGTGACAGTGTATCGGATATTAATTCTAGCCGTTTTATGTCACCATTTACGCGGTACATGTCTCGCTGGTGTAACCCAGTTACTGTGCAAACAAGCTTCTTCTTTGTATTGAAAACAAAAGGCCAGCGATTCGTTTTATGCTAGAAAAGATTTTTAGTTCCCTAGGTTCCTTTGTGCCATTCGTACTTTTATTTACCCATTTATTTCAAGCGTCATTGCCTATATTACCTATAGATATAATACTATATTTACATAAAACTTAAAAATACTACGAAGTATCGGCATTGTGTTTCGCTGACTGGTGGCCTGTAGCTGGCTTTTACAAAGAGACTTAGGTTTCTAAGGTACCAAAGAGAAAATAATCAAACAGGGAGGCAATCTCGCTAAAATGATCCAAACAGAACTGGATCGCAACCAAACCATTACTTTTGTTATATTTCGTATCGCGCTAATCTTTTGAGAGATGGTTTAACCATAACTGGATCGCAATTGGAATGTAGCCGCTGTCAAATGAAAAAGTTGAAACAAAGCCAACTTTTTATGTCATTTGTCAAACTTACGTCTAAAGGATTAGATTTACTTATAATTTATTTATTTTTATACTCCTCTCGACTACGTCTTTTAGAAGTGTCTTACAAAATATAATTATAATATATTTACACTCACCTTTATTGCTATTTTCGATCAACGGTCGGAATTTATAAAACAGTCACGTCCTTTCCGATAAGCAACGCTAGCTATCTACCTAAAGCTATACATATACGTCTCATAAAATATTCCCTGCTTCCAATTTCTTGAGAGCAGACACAGAGCACGGAGTCTGCGGCAACGTCTATATGGCAGTACCAACAAAATATGTGGAACCGTCAATTTCAGGATCGGTGGACGCCATGTAGCGTCTGCAATTTAGCGATGATTATTGTAAGTTTGGTAAAGATTTGCTTGTTTTCCTCATCAGCCTGATTTTTGTACCGTGAACCCTCTAATTAGGGAGATGTGAGGGTTCACATCTCTTGACTGCAATCCCGCCTGATGGTAAGCAGTGATGCAATCGTTAATGGTAAAGCGCACTAGTTTATTAAGCCTATTCATTTAAAAAACTTAGGAATAGGAAGGATGACGGCAGTTGAGCGAGGTGATGCAATGTTAAACCCAAGACCAACACGACCAAACGATGCTGCGCTAGAGGGAGATAGTCGAACAATTTCCGTTTAACTCCTGTACTTTTGCATGCAACTGCAACCACCATGTTATATGCGCGTTACATTGCGCGCTGCCATAAAAAGCATTTTTACATCAGGAATAAAAGTAATCCCCCAGCAATATTTTTTCCTCAATGTTACTTAGTTTGATGGACACACAGCGCCTATATGATGGATCTTTTTGATGTGAAATGGCTTCATATACTACACTATCGACAGTGTAGTCGATTTGATAGGAAGCCATAGTGAGATTAAAGCCACGTTTCGTTTGTGTGGAAAGTTTGACACTTTAAAGCGAGACAGCTTACACATAGAGAGCAACACCGCACTGAACGTCTTACATATATATTAAATATATATATTGAACTCAGAGGATGCTATGTGTAGTAACTAATCCATCGGCTAAACGAGTACAGTACGGTACAAATGCCTTGTGTATACATAACTAGCGACCGCCAGCGACTTCGTTCGCGTGGAGTTAGCTATGATCCGCTCTTATTGGTCGCAGCGTAATGTTATATAGCCTAAAGCGTTCCTGGATTAATGGGCTATCCATAGCAAAAAGAATTTTTCAAATCAGGCCAGTAGTTCTTGAGATTAGCGCGTTCAAACAAACAAACTCTTCAGCTTTATATATTAGTATATATAGATTAGCCTATATTGTTCCCACTGTTGGGCCTCCTCTCCATGAGAGGTCGTAATCTACCATGATCCCATACCATACCGTAAAGTCATATGTCGTCGAAGTTTTTGGCTCTAGGACGTTTCTTTGTGATGTTATCCTTCACAGTTTTGAGAGCAGTGAAGATGAAATAATTTACACAAAGTAAAGCGCCTGATGGGATTCGAACCTGCGACCTACAACTCGATGTTAGGATAGCAGAGTGTGGATAATTAAATAATATTAAAGCAGACATTATAGGAGAAACATTATGGCCGATACCACTAGGCTTGAAAATTGTAATCTTAAATTAGTCGGAGTAACTCTATAGTATACCTACTGGACCCAAGCTTCGGCACTTCCAGCGGGAGTGGCCTATAATCTACCACGCGGGCCCAGTGTTGGTTGGTGGTACAAACTAGCGAACCAGCATATTCGCTCCTTCCTTCGATGTTCCTTGAAGTCAGCCGTGACTATAAGTCCTAAGGATTTTAATATCGGCTGTCGGCAGAAATTACCACCAGACAAAGTCTTGTCGCCAAGCGATTCGTCGTGTTCCGGCATGATGTCTGGTGAAGCCGTACGGAGGACGGGACTGAGCATTTGTGTTGCAATGTGTGCCGGGTATGATGCGCCAAATGTTGTTGTGTCGGAAGTTTGATCGCGGAGGGTCTCGTTCAACTGCCGTCTTCCTTCCTATTCACTCAGTTTTTGTTTTTTAGTGAATGGGCTTAATAAACTGGTGCGATTTACCATCAACGATTGCATCTCTGCTTACTATCAGGCGGGATTGTGGTCAAGCAATAGTTTAAAGTTATTAAAAAAGTGGTCAATTCTGTCTACGGAAACATCATTGAGAAATACTGATGGTCATGCCACCTCCAGCAGCGGTCGAAGCGTCTTCATGCTCTATGGTAGCGATGCAGCCACGGCAAGGCGTAATAAAGCCAAGGCAATCCAGCTTTAAAAGAAATTCTTTGACTCAAGTCCATTCCGATTAGATATTTGCTTTTGTTTGATAGCGTGACTACCGCAGCCAGGTTAAATACTAAATAGTTATAAAAAACTGACTTGTTAATGGGCAATCACTGCCTACAGTTAATTTTATCTTGTAGACAATTATGGGCATGAATTGCTAATGTGAGACGGTTTTAATTAGGAACATTATTTTTTTTAATAGTGAGGAAACTTGTAACGTAGCGCAGTTAACTGGAAATAAGAAAAAAATATGGTCAGAGAAGACTTGGAAAACTATACTAATGTATAAAGCTGAAGAGTTTGCTTGTTTGTTTGAACGGTCTAATCTCAGGAAGTACTGGTTCGATTTGAGTTTTTTTTTGCGTTGGATAGATAGCCCATTAATCCAAGAAGGCTTTAAGCTATATAACATCACGCTGCGACCAATAGGACCGAGGCATATAAACAAAAACCCGGGTGAAACCGCGTGACGGAGCTAGTAATATGTTAAAAACTACCTGATGCCCGCGACTTCGTCTGCCATCCAGGATTTAAAGTAGCCTATGTCATTACCCGAGTCAAGATCTATCTGTGTGCCAAATTTCGCCCAAATACATTAAGTCGTTTTATCGTGAAAGCGATTTATTTATAATAAGCGTAATTATTTATATCATATGTATAGTTGTTTGTTTGTTTGAACGCGCTAATCTGGGGAACTACTGGGCCGATTTGAATTATTTTTTTGCGTTGGATAGCCCATTAATCCAGAAAGGCTATACATTACATCACGCTGCGACCAATAGGAGCGGAGCATATAAAAAAACATATCGAAACCTACGCGGGTGAAACCGCGAGGCGCGGCTAGTTATTATATAAAGTAATAAAGTTTGAATATATAGATATATTAGGGTGTTGACATTTGAACCCTCTGTTCTTTGTAAAACAAAGACCAAAATTAATTACTTATGTCAACAAAAGCATTAAAACCACCCTGTAAATTGGTTTAACGCTTAAAGACACAGACGCCAAACCACGATTCCAGTCTGTTGACAAAACAATCAAAACAAAGTGCCAACAACATTTGAATATCGATGTCGAGTGACGTAGTTGGTCGAAAGCAGTCAGAGTGGTCGCTAGCCGTCGTGCGACCAGTATTCGGATCGATCCGACAATCCACCCAAAGACTGGGCGGGCGCGACCAACCCCAAGCTACTACCGTACCTACTCTTATTTCTCTAACGATGATGCTATCAGTTTTCCCTATTGTTCCTCTAAGGTAATAGTGAACAATAATGAATCAAGATTCAGAGAGATCTTGCTGTTAAGGAAAAATTTTAAATTAATTTTAATTTTTCTTGGCACTCTGCCTTAGCAAAATTTAATTGACCTTTTAATTTTCTCGTTAAAGTTTGATTCACTCTTTTGATTCTTGTAATTCTGATTTTGTTTTCAAGGTTGACAATCCAGGTCAGTGTAAACTCAAAATTTTCCGACTGTAGTTAAAAATCCTGAACAATACCAAAACTACTCGCTCACTATTACCGGAAATCCTTGTATAAAATAAGTACCGTGTTTTTCAACGTCAACGTATGACGTTGAAAAACACGAATTTTCCGAACGAAGAACACATAAATTACCCAAATTATCTGGTAATTTACCCTGTGGGGGGCGTCGCGACGCGCATCTCTAGCCGGGTACTCTGCGCCCCCTTCCTTCAGTAGCGCCGCGCACATCGTCCGAGTCACACGTACGCTCGCTCCTCAACTTTGTATAAACAACACAGTTTCATATACTACACTGTAATCGAAAATCCAGTGAATGTGAAGTGTAATAAGTGTTCATTCTTTAACGTCGTATTCCAGAACCCTTTGTTCTACAACTGTGTGCTTCCACAATTGATTGCTCAGATGTTACCTTAACCGTTGGTATCAAGAAAAATGTTTCAGACGTTACTGGTTCACTGAATATTGCTTCGGATGTGGGTAGTGTTTTAACATTTCGAAAGGTTATTACCGGACCTTTAACAAAGTTTACGGAAAAGGGAGTAGATATTAATCCATCAACTGGTATTTAACGATTAATGTCACCTACGATTACCACGAATTCATGAGTTATGGAAACAATTTTAATTAACGACAGCAATAAAACAGAATGTATACATGAACATATGCATAGTACTTTCAAGTAATTACATACCTACAATGAAAATGAGAACGGCTGACGAATTGTGTCGATTGATAATATCCATATTTAGAATGTTTTTATTGTTGCATGCATATTTTACAACTTTTGCACAGACGCATATAACCGACCAGTGTTGTGAAACTGGTGTTATGCCCATTATGAAACAATCGCATAATGCTCAAACAATCACATCCGCTGAACTTTATTGTAAAAACATTACATTTTTGTACTGAAGTGAAATAATACGTATATAAACAGATGTTTTCGAGGAAATAGGGGAATATTATTAACTCGTTACTAAGCCAGGATAACTGTGAAGAAATTTATTTTGCGTTATTAACGAAGTAAGGACACTCATAATGACAATATGACATTTGTATTAATACATATACCAAAAATGTGTCTAGATATTAAAGTTAGCTGACCCGTAGAATTTCATAGCGTCTCAGAACTTTTTTTTCGTATGTTCCCATGTTTTAATTCTATTCGGGACAAATCAGACTAACCGAATCTTGAGTCTTCTTGAGTTATGCTATATGGTGTACCTTCCTAATCAGAATTTATTTACATATCTGGCTAATTTCAATACGAATTTCGCATAAAACACTTTCAAAGCGTAACATTGACTTTACAAATATTTAAAAGTAAACTTTTAAAGGGTTTTTCTACGTTCCCATCAGTCATGCTTATCAGTATTGTCACTGAATTTGTTTTGAACAAAATCAAGTCATAAAATTAATTTCGTGTAAAATTTTCCACCAATTAAGAATTCTCTAAATAAGTTTCCTTTACCGTGAAGGTTAACTTTGTAGAATTAAAAATAACACTGAATAACAACAAACTTGAACTTTTCCTTCGTCTGCTTTCATGTAGTTTTTTCTTAGTTTTACTATTTCTCGTTTTGTTGGGGACTTTAAACATTTCAGAATTAGACCATTATTAATAATAGCTTTTCCACTCTGTTAACTTTCTTTGAATGAAAAAAAATATATATTTCTAAATATTTCAGCTATGTAAAACAAAATTGTACGTGGTTCTCAAGAACAATAGAAAAGATACAATGCAATAACACTTGTATCACATCCAAACCTGAAACAATTAGGAAAAGAAATGCAGTTTTCAATGAACTGAATACTATACATGATATGAGGCAAGCAGCACGCCTTATAACAGTTAACAACTCATGAAATAAATATAAAAATAAAAAATCGTGAAACTGAAACCATAATATTTCTTCTTTCACTCAATGTTCCGAACAATTGGATAAATCAGTTCACATTTTCTTACGATTTTGATAAATCAGTTGCCAAGTTAAATGTTGTCAAAAATTAAAATCTTAAAACAGATTTAAATTATAATTCCGGCATTAATTAATACCGGTCTAGATAACAGTAATATAGATATGGCAGAAAATTACCCAACGCTTGTCTGAATGGATAGTCGAAATACCTACAATGTGCTAAAAGTGGACGGCCGGCCTAAAAATAACTGATGCAAACGTACTAAAGTACGTCAGCATTGAACTTAAACCTGAATGAATTTTCCGTGAAAACATTGTCGCTTGGAATCGAAACTGAAAACTGGTAAAATACAGTGAATGAAACTCAGTTAAAAGAATCGAAAATTCGAATAAAAACGAAAATAGTAAAGATTTTGTTCTCTATTCCACGAATGCTAAAATTATAATTGCAAAAGTAACGTTATGTTTTACCGATAGATAGCCTGGACCTAATGAAAGGACAGAATCTGCATTTCAACTAGTTTAAAAATTATGGTATATAAAAGAAACGCAGACGATGTTCATCAGCTACTACAACTACCTACCCATGAAATCAATGTACCGACGACACCAGGTCAAGCTTAGTATTATATAATTGCATGGCAAACATGTGAGCACAAAGTACGAATGTGCTGTAAGGCACTTATTTGTTGAATTAGTCATTTTTATTAACTTGATTGTGCTCTGGCTGTTGAGAGTATGTCATGCTCACTCAAATGTCTCGCTGATGGTGGCGTGTGTGTTGGGTTATTGGGTTCCCTTCAATATGGTTGAGCTGAATGATGCTGATCCATACGTCATGTTCGTGAACGGACGCCGTCAGTGGGGACTGGTCATCTCTTAGCTGCCATGGCGTATTTTAATTTCTGAATTGATTTTTGTGTGTTTTCTATGGGCGCTCTCAGCGTACAATATATTTCTGCATTGTTCTCACACGGTTGATTTCAACATGAATGATGTAATCAAATATTTGTAACAATAGCTTGAAAATTTAAAAGAGTGTCCATGGAGTTTCTTGCCCGTTCTTCTCCATATGTACCTGCTCTTTGGAATGGGCGACTAGCTTCATCTTATTGACTGACCGACCTTCTGACAATTCAAAAGTGCCTGTAACTGGTTTATTTGAAATAAATGATTTGATTTGATTTGAGTTGAAGCTACCCGAAACTCTCAAATGTATATTCCTAATCAATGTTGAGCCTTAATGCTTTGCCAATAAAGTAGTAAATATAAAAAAAATACAGATTGTAGTAGCTTGATCTGTAGCTGGATCTGTGCCGTCGTCCGTACATTATGTCCGTTTATCATTAGAAACTAATTTCTTGGAGTGTGTATGTATGTAGATGTCACGAAGCAAAAATCTACGTTCATTTTCACTCGTCAGCTACACGAGTGTAAATAACGTGCGATTTCACAGGAGACTTGACGCGTCGCGTGTATTCATTCTTCATTCATTCGAAGCGAAAACCGTGTAGATAATTCCATGCGCGTTATTGTGTACCGTGATCATTGTGCCGGAAATAGCACCTATGGGGAACCAATCATGGTAATAGATCGTCACGTTAAGGTTCTCAGTCAATATGGTGAAAATGACGAAGGTTTAAACAAAGCTGAATTAGATATTTCGTATAACGATACTGTAGTCCACTAACGTCAAGTCCACTTGTTCCCAAAAAGCCAATTCTCGTATGTTCAAAATCTAGCCGTAGCCTCATCTCGATAACAAACAAATGTCAAAAAGTACGGAACTTAAAGGTTTTTCGCGCATTGGCATTGCCACACTCGGTCGTAGGCCATGACATCGGCTGCCGGCAGAAGTTACCACCCACCAGACAAAGTCCTGCTGCCAAGCGATTCATCGTGTTTTCGGTATAATGTCTGAAAATCTAGAGAATTGCCGCACTCGGTCATAGGCCATAACATCGGCTGCCGGTAGAAGTTACCACCAACCAGATAAAGTCTTGCCGCCACGCGATTCATCGTGTTTTCGGTATGATGTCTAGTGCCGTGACGTAGGACGGGTCTGAGCAGTTGTGTTGCGAAGTGTACCGGGTACGATGCGCCAAATGATGTTGTGTCAGGAGTTTGGTCCTGGAGGGTCTCTCAATCTCCCTCTGGCGCAGCATCGTTTGAAGTGTTATTGGGTTTAAAATTGCATCACCTAGCTCAACTGCCGTCTTCTTTCTTACCTTTTTAGTGAATAGGCTCTTAATTAACTAGCGCACTTTACAATCAACGATTGCATCACTGCTTACCATCAGGCGGGATTACGATCAAGCACCAGTTTAAAATTATTTAAAAAAAAAACGCTGATGTTATCCATATTGAAAAGTTACTTATTTTTTCTAAAGAGAGTAAATCGTCTCCATCATTGACAACGTTGCAAAAGCTATTTTACAAAAAAAATATCACCTTGTTCAAAATTCTTTAGAAGTCTTTTGTGCCTGGAACAGATCGTTAAATAGGACTCTGTTGTAATTTTTCTCCCTAAGAAAACTGCTGCAATGAACCCTCCTAACTCATTGGTACAACAAAAGCCACCATTCACGTATTTAGATTGAAGAGTCACATCATAACACATGAGGCCGCAGCTGCCCATCCTATTAGAATAATCCTTTGAAAAATGACATGGACAGTAACTCAAAGTGACATATCCGTCAGTAATACATAGTTAAATACAGTGTCACAAGTTCTGCTTAGTTTTTCCTCAACCGTAATGGAAAATCTATGTTCGTAAGCTAAAAAGTGGTTGGATTTAAACTTTGATAGTCTCCCAAACCCGCCTGCTTTAAAGTAGAAACCTACATTAGCTGAAATTCGGCAGCCATTAAAGTCTTAAGCAAAGTCTAACAAGGCAAGTTCAACAAAATGAAATAGTCTAATTCCAATGAGTAAAATTGATATTAAGACCCAAAGGGTCTAAAAGAAATTTTAATTTAATTTTTAGCTTCCATTTTCAAATGAAGCATTTATTCTGCAATTGTGAATTTTAGCAACGTACTATTACATGTTCCTGTCATCGTTTTCAATTCCGATGATTCATTCATATTATTCATAATTCCATGTTTGATATCTGCGTATATTGTGAACTGTAATTACGTGGATTTACTTTTCATAACAAAGTAAAAACAATTTTAATGTATTGCGGTTTAATCAAACATATTATAATTCAAGGAAACATTATTTGTGATTTTTTGACAATGAGGACACTCATAATCATCATACCAACAAGACTTCGAAAATATGTATGTTCGGTTATGGACATAGAAGTAGCTATATATATCAAAATATGTTCAGTTTTGGATATAGAAGTACGTACATACTTATACATATAAGAAAGAAAAATATCTCCTATTTTCGAATTTCAAAAAGTTTTTTAATAAAACTACGACTAAGCTGTACTGGTCACCGATGTGGCTGACGCTTTAAGTTATTTCTCTCGTCGAATGAACATTAATAAAAAATGCCACTTGCAGCCTTCATGGATCTAGGACGACGAATATAGCTCGCATACTAAAATGAATAAGAAAATTCACAAACTAAACTAATTTTAAATTTAGTGCATCTTCTTTTTTCTATTTCATTAAGAAAAGGATAGATGATGACATAATATTAGTTTTAGTCCTGTCAAAAAAGATACTCCATAGACAGTTTAGACGCGACGAAAAACTTAGCGACTAAAAATACTTCGATTTACGTCAGGCGCGGACTAATTTGGCAGGACTATACTAATATTTATTTCCCTGCCCTTTTCTTAATGAAATGGGAAGAAAAAGATGGACTAAATTTAAATTAAATTAGTTTGTGAACAAGAAAATCGGGGCCATTGTCATTTGATGATAGAGAAGTCTGTATTAAATACAATGTATGGCATAATAAAGCTACAATAGCAAATAAATTTAAAGGAAGTTGTTTAACTCTTCTTGCGAAGAGTTAATTTATAAGTTAATAAACTCAGATATAAATAATATAGGTACAGGAATAGTGAAGCTTATTCCCTAAATATTGCACTCTTTTTTTTCAAAATTAAATGACATTCAGACTTCCGTAGTCAATAATACTGACAATAATGACGTACATAGAGGGAGGTATCCAATGAAAATCAAAAAAATAAATAGTCCGTCTTATAGATAACTAGCTTTCCGCTCGCGGCTTCGCCCGCGTGGAATTCGGTTATATCGCGCCTTTTAGATTTCCCTCGGGAATATAATTTTTATTTTTTCAATAAAAGGTAGCCATGTCCTTTCTCAGGGTCTAAAGATTGCCTGTTACAAATTTCATCAAAATCGGTCGAGAGGTTTAAGCGGGATAGCGTAACAGACAGACAGAGTTACTTTCGCATTTATAATATTAGTATGGATAAAAAAAATTAAGACCCGTATTTTTTATTCAGTCGAAATTACCAAAAACTACTGCGATCATCATCATCATCTCAGCGTTCATCCCGGTTGCATCCGCGGCTTTCGCGTTGGAGCCCGGGGTCCGCTTTCCTGCACATTCTCCTCCATTTCGCACGATCTTTAGCATCCTGTGGCAAGAGCTTGTTGGCTCGCATGTCTTCTCTTACAACGTCAAGCCAGCATTTCTTTGGTCTACCCCGCTTGTTCCGGCCCGGCGGAGGCGCCATGGCAAGACATTTGTTACCCACGTAACATGCCGGTTTGCGTAAGACGTGGGTGTACCAGCGTAGGCGACCCTCCTGCAGTTTGTCTGCAATGTCACGGACACGAAGACTGCCCCGGATGCGGGAGTTCCTGATGCAGTCTTTCCGCGTAACTCCACACATACACCGCAGCATATTCATCTCCGTGACACGCAGCTCCTGCTTGTGTCGCTCAAGCACAGGCCGGTTATATCGCGCCTTTTAGATTTCCCTCGAGAATATCATTTTTATTATTCCAATAAAAGGTAGCCATGTCCTTTCTCAGGGTCTAAAGATTGTCTGTTACAAATTTCATCAAAATCGGTCGAAAGGTTTAAGCGGGAAAGCGTAACAGACAGACAGAGTTACTTTCGCATTTATAATATTAGTATGGATAAAAAAAATTAAGACCCGTATTTTTTATTCAGTCGAAATTACCAAAAACTACTGCGATATAGCGTATTAAAGTTACGGAGTGGGAGCTAATTACGCGGGAGCGTGACGTCATGCAACATTTCAAATCAATATATCTTCCTTATTATTTGAATGAAAGAAAAAATAAAAAATACGTGTTCAATATTTTTTATAAATCTATCTGATAGACATATAATTATTTTTTAGGATACAACCCAATTCTGACGACCTGTCAAGGTGATATGAGATGCGTTTGCGCGTGTTTCATCATACATACAATGCTATCCTATCATAGAATCTTTGAAAGAATTACGGCCTTCCGCGCTTTGTGTTCCTAACTCTTGTAATGGAGGCTAAAACAGCCAATCTTCATTAATAAATAATGTGGTATCATCCATCATTGTTCAGTCGTTTTTCTATTGTAGTAAGTTCATCATGCTTAAGTGATGTCTTTTGTTAGAGGAGATGTGGCTGAGGAATATCATAGTTATCATTTTTCCTTCATCTTTTGCGGTAAAATGTTCATGTACAATATATCTACTCGTACTTAGCATTGTGCATAATGGTCTATTTATCGTATTATTTAGACCCCCGAGACACAGGCCAAAGCTTAGTTAATTCTTCCAATGTTTACTTGTACAGATGGATATCACGTCAAGCTACTAATGTCTGATTTCTTTAAGAGTTTTTTTTTTTTATAATTATAAACTAGTGCTTGACTGCAATCCCGCCAGTGATGCAATCGTTGAGTGTAAAGCGCACTAGTTTATTAAGCCTATTCACTTAAAAAACTTAGGAATAGGAAGGATGACGGCAGTTGAGCGAGGTGATGCAATGTCAAACCCAAGACCAACACGACCAAACGATGCTGCGCTAGAGGGAGATTGATCTGGAGACTCTCCACGACCAAATTCCCGAGACAACAACAGTTGGCGCATCGTACCCGCCACACATCGCAACACAACTGCTCAGACCCGTCCTCCGTACGGCTTCACCAGACATCATGCCGGAACACGACGAATCGCTTGGCTTAGTTTATCAATACTTTATCAATAAAGCATTAAGGCTCAATGTTGTTTGGGAATATTTGACAGTTTAAGGTAGCTTGCCCTGCTGTCTCCCGTACAATGTAATCTCTTCTTTGTCCTAGCCACTTCCCATTATTTGGGGTCGTTTCTCCTCGTTCTTTTGCACCAGGATGATCTGTCCTTACTGTGTAATCTATACATCTATACTAATATATAAAGCTGAAAAGTTTGTTTGTTTGTTTATTTGTTTCATTATAAATTTTGTTTGTGTAATTATAAATAGAGAATTTAAAATTCCTGTTCTTTCAGCCAACATATTTTCATGAACAAAAATATAAATACTTAGGTATAAAATTTTCCACATATCCAGTTTTTTTACAAAAAAATATAGTAACGCGGAATTACATCACAAACAAATCACTAACTTCCGAAACATAAAACACTTAAAAATAAACTTTCAAACGTATTCTAGGAACGCACGAGTTATTTTGTAAACGTTTTATAGTAAGGTTCGTTACACACGGTTGTAAACACGAGTGGGTGCGTCCGCGCACCACGCGGATATTGCGCGCTAGAGATGTGCAGTAAACAAAAACAAACGGATATTGCTTGTGTTAACGATATTTTCGGATATTTAGCTACGCAGTATTGCATCTGGAATGGAAGTTTCGGTGCCTTGTGTTTTTAAACACCTTCTATTTGTACTGAAGGGTGGTTGACTTGAAATTATTCAAACACTCAAATGTTTGAATAATTTCGCTTCAAACAGCTAACACAATATTTGAGCAGTTTAATTTTTTAATTAATGTTTTGCAGTCGAAAATCATTCAGAAGCTTTATCCGGAGAAAATCATTTACTTATTCGGTATATTTATTTAACCTAAACTGGCCTGTGGGGTAATTGCGTAATACACTATTAGTAGCAATGGGTTTCATTTTGACAGTTCAACAACATTCATTGCGTCATTTACGTGGTTGAGCAGACACGTTTTCGAACATATCGAGCAATATGCTTCGAAATGAATCCAACTGATAGTGATAGTGTTACGTAATTAGGGTGCAGGCTTGTACCCTAGCCCACCACAATTTATCAAGAACCAATCTAGATACCACAATCTTAACCTACTTTTGGCTTGACATGGACATTGGACTTATGACCTAATCACCAATGAAGTGCCTTTCTGCGATAGTATTTTATTACACCAATAGTCTAAAGGGCGTTTGGCTGCCGCACCACGATTGCCAACTCTGTAAAAAATAAAGCTCACAATATCACGCCTGTTCCCTCTGAGGGTAGGGCAGAAAGTAAAGTACAGTCACAATCGCAATTTATGTTTTAAGTTAGCCATGATTTATTAAAAACTATTGGTAAAATATCAGTGTCCTTATAGAGGTAGCAGGAATCCGCTGGGTGAAAAACTCAGAATTGAACGGAATGGCAGTGCTTGATTTCCCCCAAACATTGCCATTTCAAACTACATAAGTCCAGCAGACAAGCACTTCTTTTAATAATATTAAAACTGGAGAATTGATCTGGAGACTACGGGGACTTCCGACCCACCCCAGGGATCGCCATCGGGTCCTCTCGTCCGGTCGCCAACCGGCACGATGGGGCATCCTGGGATTTTTCGCAATTAGCGGGGCAGCCTTTCGTGTGTGGCTGGCACACTACTTGGGCCCCCAACTACCTGTGGTAAACCCGTGCTTCGGATCCCGCTACCCCCCGTGACCAATTTCCCGACACAACAACATTTGGCGCATCGTACCGGGCACACATCGCAACACAACTGCTCAGACCTGTCCTCAGTACGGCTTCACCAGACATCATGCCAGAACGCCGATGCTATGGCCTCTTTCACACGCTGTCTACATCTCTCTAGCTGTCATCCTGTCGCATGTATGCTGGAAAAGATTCCTTATGAAATAAGCATCACATGTGTACACACTTTTCTGATTTTCATGTCATTTTATATACATATACATATTATGTATAAATATTTAAACAAATAAATAAGTGAGCTTTTAAAATGGCAAACTGCGTAGGTAGATAATTATAATATTATGTACATACCTACTTATTTTAATTTATTTAAGAATGTCATATCAGCATTGTTGACTTTTTGCTATGTACCGACATTGAACATCCTGTTTTGCATGCCATTTTCAACACAAAAAGTTGTTTGAAATTCATTACAAGTCTTATTTATTTGTAATGAATGGCATGGCATGGATTACTATTCGATTTTTTACTTCAATAAGGGTGAATAACCGTCTAAACTAGCATATTGATTAAAAACTTAAAACATGAACACATTTGTCAATTCATTCCGTTTTTACGAACAGAAATCAAGTAAGCGTCCTCCACAGGAATCAATATCGTTACTACCTCGAGCGAATCGTGACATATAAAATTTAAATAGTGTCGATTCGCCCGTATCTAGCGAGTACCTTTGTCCTAATCAACCAAAAAGGCTTTGTTTTTAACATTATTTTCAAATACGGGTAAAACAAATGATAAGTGGTAATAACATCAACTATCTTCTATATATCTTGCAAAACAAGCTGAACCGTCCGTCATTCCTTTGATAACAACGTTCAATAAAGATTAATAAAGTGCTAAAGTCGATTATCAAGCCACAATAAAGTTCAAAACCAATGCTTTTCTAAGCGACGCCAATTTACGTCGTCGCACAAACAAAGAATTTCAAACTATCGATTTTGTTCGGGTCGCCTAAAGTTTTGATTAACCCCCGTCTAGTGTACTATTCATAAATACCTTAGAATATTGTAGAATGAACCGGACCTATTGCTAGTGTGGATAATGAACAATTAGCTAGGACACTTAGTAGGGAGGTGGGATGGTTGGAATCCACCAACGGGCGCCATGGCCGGCGCACAATGATCCCAGGGGGCCCTGTCTCACTATTCGCTTAGTACTATGATCTACCGTTGTGTGTTCGGAAACCACTCTGCAACAATTTCTAAATGTATTTGGCAAAAAATTAGGGTTGTAACGGAGCTTCGCCTCCGCTTCCGTTACTGCGGAAGTTCCGCAAGAAATCGTATCTTCGCTTCCGCCTCCGCCTCCGCACAATTTTAGCGGAGTTATAACGGAGGTTTATTTACGTATTTATAAAATTAATAACGCGCAAGCTGCGACGCTCGACAACCGTCCGGCCGCGTTTGAGCGCGAAATGGTCAAGAATCAACTAGTGCGAGTCGGGAATGCGGCAAACACAATTTGTTTCTCCCTAATTTTCATTACAAGAAGGTATTTTTTTTTAAATCAAGTATACTATTACTAATGTACGTATTTAAAATAAAAAATTGTTTTAATTACTTAACCATAAATTTAATTTTTTTCTATATGTACTTTCACCTCCGCCTCTGCCTCCGTTAACCTCCGCCTCCGCCTCCGCTAACAAGCCTCCGTTACAACCCTACAAAAAATATATCATGGTGCAAAAATGATATCAGTCGTGGTGGCCTAGTGGTTAAAACACCAGCCTCTCAAGTATGTGTGTGCGGGTTCGATTCCAGGTCAGGCAAGTACCAGTGTAACTTTTCTAAAGTTATATGTACTTTCTAAGTATGTCTTGGACACCAATGACTGAAGGTGAAGGAAAACATCTTGAGGAAACCTGGACTTTATAAGTCTGAAATCGCCAACCCGCATTGAGCAAGCGTGGTGATTACGCTCAATCCTTCTCTGTATGAGAGAAGACCTGTGGCCAGCAGTGGGACGATAAAAAGGTTGATGATGATATTCAGATTTCATATATAAAGTAAAAATAACGTTGCATATAACTAAACAAATAGCAGTAACTTCTGAAACATTACTTATCACGTTTAACTGACTGAATAAGCACATATTAGATACAATTGATTACAAACAGATCCAGACATCTAAGAAAATTTAAATAATCTTTTCGATAAAAGTGAATTTCAATTAGTGTTCTATCCATGAGTGTGACTATAAGAACACAAGTGTAAATCAACTGTGCAAAAATGGCAATGGATACGATGGCAGTCGAACTGCCGGACCTATCGACTCATGTACCACAGCCGCCTTTGGAAGAGACAGCTGAAGAAAAGTAAGTATAAATAGAGCAAGAGGTTATGAAAGTCGAGTGAGTGATTAGATTGGCAGAGTACCAATAAGCAACAGGCTTCTGTTTTAATCAAGCTACAGGTAGATCTGAAGATGAAACACAGGAAGAATTTATCATACCTTGATTTTGTTATACCAGATTGGATCCGTTTCATCTTCATCTTTACAAAGTAATTATTTGCTTTCCTTAACGCAAATTCTTTATTTGCTTCCTAAATTCTTACCTCTTCATTTGCCTTCTAAACTAAAATCTATTAGTTGATCAGTTTGATTGGATCGACAGTATTTTTCATTACCAATTAAACCACATCTACGGCTTTATCAGCACCTATATAAAGATTACTTAAGCCACATTTTTGTTAGGTACAAGTTCCTGCTGAAACACAGCCATAGCTATTTTACAGTCTAAACATTTCTCGAGCTACCAAAAAACTTGACACACGCTTTATAAAAGATTTTAGGAATATGACTTATGTATCTTCAGCCGTATTCCAAACACACAGCATAGTAAAATTGGATTGTGTATGTTACAAAGCTAATAAAACTGCTGGTCGCGACGTCACAACGCTTTAGCTTGGTTCCCTAGTGAGCTCCCCCGCTGGGGAACCAAGCTGAGGCGTTATTGTTATACAGCGTAATTCGGAACAGCGGGAACTCTGTTACATATCTATGCATAGTATAAAATAATTACAATCGCTTCTCATGTCTGCTCTTGTCACTGCTTTGCTCTTCTCTAAATGTTTAACAAATTATGGTGCAGTTTTCAAAATCATTTATTATGAAAGATATTTTCTAATGACCTTAATATTAAACTTAACCAAGTCGTAAAACTGTAAAAAGTAGGGGTGGGAGCGCTTGAAACTTAGGTATAAACAAAATTGAAGGGAAATTGATTCAATTATAACACTTAATTCTTATTTATTTACCAATCTGCACACAGGACAGTACGGTTTAATATTTTTCTTGATGCCATTGTCTTTGTCTCATGAGAAAATGAACAGGGCTGCGTCCATACATCGAGCACATATCCAAAATACACGCAAAGTTCAACAAATCACTGCCAATTTTCTCAAGCGACAAGGAAATTCTGAATCCAAAAAAGTCATCGAATAAGTTTAAAACCGATAAGATAACCGTTACTTTGATCCTGAATTTAACAATAAACCCTTCAGAATACCAAGATGCCTTGGTATTCTGAAGCTACAGTATTGAAATGAACGAGAATTAATGTTTAGATCTTGATAAATAACTTCTATCCCTTGTCGTTTCTTTCAATAAACCCCCACAATAAGTTAAAGCGTCACTTCCATTTATTTCAATCCTTTTTTGGGTGACGGAGCCGTTCATTCTATTAGTGTTAGACGAACAAAAACGTAATTAATATGTAAAGCCCTGACGAACCGTATCCACGACTTTAAAGTGTTTTCATTGTTAACAGAAATAAGTGTGTCGTTTCAATTAACGCTCATGTAGTCATTAAAACTGCTAATTAATTAAGTCAGCTGTTAAAATCGACCTTATGTGTAGTATTTTAGTTTTTATTTGGAGTTGGTATAATATTCAAAAGGAGGGCCAATCTGTCTTGTGCACGAAGAATTACCACCGTACAATATTAAACACTACATTTTTTTTTTATCCATACTATAAATGCAAAATTATAAATGCGAAAGTAACTCTGTCTGTCTGTCTGTTACGCTTTCCTGCTTAAACCTCTCAACCGATTTTGATGAAATTTGGCACAGACAATCTTTAGACCCTGAGAAAGGAAATCTAAAAAGCGCGATATAACTAAATTCGCGGGCGGATAGCTAGTAGATTAATAAACAAGCCAAATGAAACAGTTCTCTTGTATTGTGAACCACTTTAATTATTTATTTTATTATTTACTCACAATGAAATACTTTTTTTTGGTTAAATAATAATACCTACACACTCAGTGATAATCTCAATTGTTTACTTATTGTGCTTGAAGAGATACAGCCCCGTGATGGACGGAAGGACATCGAAGCCTTTTGGATTCCGTTCTCAACATTTGGTTACGAAACCCTAAAAAGTAATGAAGCTAGGTTAATAGCAAATTGTGGGTACTCACATAAAAGTGTTATGGATTATGGACTTTCATATCTATGGCATATAAAAGCTGGTTATGATCTCACTCGCAGTCTCTGGTCCCAGCGATCAATAGTACACTCTTGTATGAAGAACTTACTGAGCAGACATCTCTACTGGTGGGGAGTTTGTTGCGATACTTCTTCTTCCTAGCTCACTAGGAAGTGGTGGTTGGTCTTCTGGGGCACTGTCTCATATAATTACCACGTTCAATAAGAATATAAAAGTTATTACAATGAATAAAAAAAACTGTTACAGAAAAATCCACCACAAAATAAAAAAAAAAACTTTAATATAGAGGTATATCTCGATATTCTTACAGGATTGAAACCTTATGTGTGTAAAATCAGGGACGCAGCTGTTTGTGAGCATCGATAAATGTTTGATACTCCTTCGCGAAAAAAACTCCTGAACGGATTTTGACGAAACTGTGCAATAATAAATGTGGCGTAGCATCCACGTACCGGAAGACGCAGCGTAGGGAGGCCCCCAAAAAGGTGGACCGATGACCTGGTGAAGGTTGCGGGAAGCTGATGGATGCGGGCAGCACAAGACTGGTCATTGTGGAAAGCCTTGGGGAAGGCCTTTGTCCAGCAGTGGACCTCTATAGGCTGAAGAAGAAGAAGAAGAAGTGCAATAATATAGCTTATACCTCAGAATATCACATGATATTATATTTTTAATCACCATATTTCCACGGGATTGATACTTATATGGGTGAATTCGCGGGGCGGTGCTCGTTAATCATACTTCGTATAGGTATATTTAACCACCTTTAAAAAAATCCCTTCCGCTCATAAAAGATCAAAAGCAGCTTAAAATAAAGCATATGTATTATAAAAGTACTTTTTATGCGCATCAACTGCTCAGCTCCATAAAAAGAAATTTAGCAAACAGCGTCAAACGTTACATTAAAACTTAACGAGCGTTCCGACGATTCCAAAAGAGACGTCCAACTAAACATGGCTGCCTCCTAGTGCTCGAGGGAGCCTTTTTACGATAATAATATTGTTACATCATATTTTATATACCCCTAATTGGATCTCCAAGGCATTTCCACTTGCAAGAATTGAACTGGCGGACTTACTAAGACTGACACAGAGTATGTTTTATACACAACACAAGCCAAAGATGATTTATTTAAGTATAAACAATAAGAACATTTGAACACAATAAAAACAATCATTAGATTTAAAATTTGTATTTCCAAAACATTAGATTTAAATTTCGATTTGGAACATACAAAAATATCAATGTCAATGAAGTTGCGATTATAAGATTTCACCATACGACAAATAGGGCATCGCAATCCTGAATTAGTTCGACAGGTATTTACAGCACACAATGTACCTGCACGGACATATGCTTATTTACAGTACGAGGGATGATGATGAATTAGCAAATAAAAGTTGGGATTTATTTACTACTAGCTTTCCGCCCGCGGCTTCGCCCGCGTGGTTTTCGGTTATATCGCGCTTTTTAGATTTCCCTCGGGAACATCACATTTTTCCGGGATAAAAGGTAGCCTATGTTCTTTCTCAGGGTCCAAAGATTGTCTGTGCCAAATTTCATCAAAATCGGTTGAGAGGTTTAGGCGGGAAAGCGTAACAGACAGACAGACAGAGTTACTTTCGCATTTATAATATTAGTATGGATACATACTTAGTTATATTTACTATTAATAGCTGATATTCAACGTGGCAACACTGCCAGCCTTGTTGGCACTTTTCACAGTAACAGCTACTCTATACATTCGTCCTTTTTAAGATTCCCAAAGGGTAAACGAGATTCTAATACTTAAGTTCCACTGTCTGTCTATCTATCTGTCACCAGGCTATATTTGATGAACCGTGATGGCTATGTAGACTGTTGAAGACTGTTGAAATTTTCACAGAACTAGAACAAACCAAAAATATACCATACTCTTGAAAATCATTGCCGGTTCTAGAATCTAGAACGTTAGGAGTAAATGATTCCATCAAGATCATACCGATTACCTAAAACAGCTGTCTTTTCTTCGTCACGGTACTGTACTAGTTTGTAGTACTTAAACGATGTTTATGTATAGGTAAGTACCATCTCGGTGCTCTTAATACATCTGAAATAACTTCGAACTCTTCCTATTGGCAAACCGGAAAGAAAAATGGCTGACCTTTAATCAACACAGTTCGCCGTAAATGTCCATTGAAAGAAAATACAAAAAGGCACTTTCAACGAACGATAAAACAGACCGCTTTCCTACAGACGTAAATGCATAGATAAAATAAAATATTTCTCCTTTTTTTTTTCATAAACAGAACTTTTTTATCAAGAAAACTGTTTATTCGGCGTAAAACTCTTTGGTAAAAAGTCATTGGACATGATTTAAAAAAAGAACTCCTCGAAGGTTTCAAGCTTCTTGTTGCATTAAATATACAGTATGTTAACTAACAGAGGGCGTTCCCGTTAACCCGAAATAGTATAGCATACATACATACTAAAAAAAATATTTCCATTCGAAAACAAAATGTTTTCAATTTTTTTCCAATAAGAAAATATTCAATAAAAATTTTAAATTGACATGTAAAAGAAACACACTGTACACGCGAACATGAAAGACGGCAACGTCGCAATTTATTTATACATGACGACTACTATTTTGATTTAAAACAGGAGGTTTCAAATTTATTTCCAATTAGAATTTTTTTTTTTATTCGGATTTTTTTATGCTTATTTTTCTATGCTGATATTTTTATTTTAATCTATTAATGATATATATTAACGAGTTTAAGGGAACGCCCTCTGTTATTTAACTTAGTGTATACAAAAACATCCCATCCTGTAAATTGGAAAGATGAACAAAAAATTTTAAATTCAGAACGCGTTGTTTAAAAACATGTATTTTTTCCAAATTGCAACAACTTTAATGCATTCTGTTTCTCTTTTTACTTTAGAACCAATGTTTAATTTGTGTATAAGTAGTTTATCTATGCTGTGTGCGATGTAGTTATTAATCAATCTAGTTTGTAGGTCAATGTTAGCTGTTAAAACTTTGGCATATGTGGAGCAATGTTACGCGCCTGTTGCATAATTATTTACGCAATATTTGCGTTTATGATTATGATAGGTGATTTGTTATAGATATTTTATTTTATTTTATGGAGTTAATCCAATCGGAATTTCGGATGTTAGATATCTACAATTATGAGAATGAATTGTCCGTACGTCCGTATACTTACAATTTTTATACATTTTTTTTTTATAAATCTGAAGAAGGCGGTGATTCAATAAATAGACGAGTATTAAGAGTCAAATATCTAGCACCCGTTACTTTGAGGCCCATTTTTTTACATGATACAGAAGAAAAATATAACTCTGTCACTAACACTAAAGATGCACTTCTTTAAAGAAATAGTATGCTGCTAAATATGCATTATTTCAAATATTTATGTAGCAATAAACTGAAAATTTCAGGCACAAAACATGTACTTACCCGAAAAGAAAATTCACAATTTCAGACTAAGAAAATGACTGGCTAACAAAATCCATTTGTTCAATAAATTATTATAATGGTCAATACAATAATAGGCGATTAGACACGCATTTCGACCCAAAAGATACTCAGTAAAAAACACTAAGGCAACATTTATTAACAAAAATATTACAAAACAAAAAGGATATTAGGGCGTCGCTGTCAGTCGGAAGCATGATTCTGTTACCATCTCACCCTGAAAACATAGGTGAATGCTAGATTAACGACATTATTAATCTCTCAACTCATTTTAAGCTAACACCTCTTCACTTTTCACTGTGAGTTTTTTTACAAAAATTGATCACCAGAAAGAAGACTGGCAGCATTGCCACGTTGAATAAACGAAAAAAAAAAGAATTAAATATTTATTAAGAGGAACTTTAAAAAAAAATCTGATAGCGTTTATTCTGCTTCCAATTTCAAATAAATATCCATAATGTTGTGTCACACCGTCGCCGTGGCGAGCCTATAAAATATTTATCAGTGTATTGTCCCGTAAAACCAATAATCGGGCAAACTTGACCCGGCTCAGCGGATTGGGAACACTGATCGTATTAACATTATTATTTAGTCTTGTTTTTAGAAAAATTGTGGAAAATACTTACGAAGTTTTAGAACGCGGGCTAAAAACTATGAACCAGACCCTCTAATATCCAATTCACTTTTCAAATAAAAGTTTTTATCACGCATTTTCTTTCCTTGAGAAATGCTAGACTACTTATACGTTAACACATTTATGACGTCATCAATTCCAGTGGTCTAATAGCCAGCGAACGTTATACATTCGAGTTTATACTCGGTTACTTTTATTTGAAAGGTTTTTATAGCCTCATGTCACTCGTCTAGACTCAGCCTTGGAAATTGCACTTGGAATAATGCTTTTGAGATTGTAAAACTGATCGTAGAAACTGTCTAAGGGTATTGTGAATGGTTTTTAAATGCCAGACCATTCGCATTCTATTTTTATTTCCAGCAGCGAAATAATCTGATTAGCTTGCTTCATCTGAATAAGTTTTTCAATGAATTTTGACGTCTTTTTCATGACTGAAACGGTACTACAGCATTTGAGCATCGTTCGATCCCCGCGCAGTGAAAATATTTGTAGGCATGAATATGAATATTTGCGCTGGTCTGGTCGTGCCTCGGAAAGCACATGCTCCGGGTAGCCAATTAGCCATACGAACATCTAATGGCAGTCGTTACGGGTTGTCGAAGCCCTCAAAAAGTCAGACGACAGTCGTTAAAATATCAAAGTTTAGCCAAAAATCAGCAGTTAGACTAGTAAAGCAGACCCCAGACTCCAAAGCTGAAAAAGCTTCGGATGCGACTGAGATTAACGCTGAGATCATGGTGATGACTAGCTGCTCACCTCGGTGTCACCTTTCACGTATATTTCGATCCCGCGTGATAAAGTATCTATGTGCGGAATTGTATCTAAATCCGTGTAAAAAAAACTCCTAAAGTAGTTTTTGCGGGAAAGAGTAACAAAAATCCATCCATATTCACAAACTTTAGCATTAATAATTTAGTAGGATAATTACGGACCGTGTAATACCGGACTTAGAATAGTACCATCCCATATCCTCCCCTGGGTGTCGTAAGAGGCGACTAAGGGAACTCACACCAGTGAAGCGGGCAGCAGCGCTTCTCCTGTGGAATATCAAATTACTGCGAGCCCCAACCGTCCTGCCAAGCGTGGAGATTATGGCAAATCCCCTCAATGTAATGAAAGCCTTGGGGGAGGCCTTTATCCAGCAGTGGATCACTATAGGCTGAAGAAGAAGAGGTACGGACGACAGCAGGTCAAGCTACCCGAAACAAATGGTCAAATATTCCCAATCTTCCTTGAGCCTTAACTCTTAAAAGATAAAGTTGAAAATCCAATTATGATATATAAAATGATGTGTTGTCGTCTGTACATAGGTGAATACTAGTACACCGAAAACTGTATGTATTTAGACTTCATTTGACATTAGACATGAGTTCAAGGTCTTTTTAACAAAGAAACCCAAGAAAGTAAAGGTTATCCAGTACTTACTGCCTTAGTATCGAAAAAAACGCGTTTCCAACTTCATTGGGAGTGCGTCTCAGTAGGCTAGGTATGTAATGAAGGCGGTGACGTCACAAGTCAATGGGTGGGCGGCACGGTGGCGCGGCGCCAGACGCCTCTCCCCCCCACTTCACCCTCTTAGCCCTCCGCTCACAATGCATTGTCGGGAGTTGTAGACTAACACTGAGGCACTTTACGCCAATGTCCGACCCCTGGAAAGGACTTGACCCGTCTGTCTATACAGGGAGTGGATGCATTTTTCAAAAAATAATTTTGCGTAACGTCACTCCTGTAATCCCTGGAATGTTAGGCAGAGGTTTACGCCCTAATTTACTAGCAATAACAAATCCAGACTCGGAAATTTACCATCATTATCATCATCGTCCCAGCGTTAATCCCAGTCGCATCCGAAGCCTTTTCAGCTTTGGAGTCTGGGGTCTGCTTTACCACTCCAACTGCTGATATGGCTAAACTTCGACATTTTCCGTGAAGCGACTGCCGTCTGACCTCCACAACCCGAAGGCGACATCGAAGCATTGCAGCTAGACCAATTGTTGGACTTTTTGAGGGCTCCAACAACCCGTAACGACTGCCCGGCTCGGAAATTTACCGACTGATAAATTTCCTATGATACTTCGTACGACCTGAGAATCGAATTAAGTGCCTTGTAAACACTCTGACCAACGAGCCAGTTCAAAATAATGTCTGTCTATGTTTTTGTTTATGTTATACCTGGCCAAACGCCATATACCCTCTTTTTAGGCATCATTACAACTTGTTAACTTATGTACCTACACTATACTCCATCGGTTTACAGAAGATAAACAAAAGAACGATGTGACTTTGTAAACCGACTAAATGTATTACCCGTTAATTCAGTTGTCATGCTCCGTCACAGTTGTTCTCTTCAATTTAGTAACATTATAATTCGTTAAAAAACTTTATTTAAATACCTAAACAACTAAATGAAATTACTAACTAAATAACTATACGAATAAACATAAAAACAAAAGGACTTAGCATCGAAGTACTCGTCCGTATTACTGTCATCCGAAAAAGTGATCTAGAAGACTTACAACATTGCCACGTTGAATAGCAATGCTAACTCTTCGGCCGAAGAAAAATCCAGCTGTCTGGTCACGTGAAATGTCATCCAGTCAGCATGAAACTTCCTTAAAATTGAAACACGTACTCGGTCCTCGTGATCCGAACGTTCCTCAAACGGCTCAAAACTGACTGGCTGGTTACTTCTTTTTCGATTAGTTTTCCATAAACGTCTCCCTTTGTGACGGTTTCGATAAAACGTGTGTGGATGAAAATTGGCTTTCACAACGAGGTGAATTACCTCAATTTTCTCGCAATATTCGTGGGAAATCTCTATTTCATTTTCTCATCTATTGTCTTACGGTGTGCATGGAAAACCTCTTCTGAATTTTCCTTTAATTGCCTCATAGTTAAGGCATTTTGTTGAGTGATATCATCTAGTATTACCAGTGTAGATTCTTTATCTTTAAATACCTAGATATTTTATATATATACGCTGGCTCACCGATGTCATAATTGTATGTTGTCATGTCTGTAATTAATTAATTTATTTATAGTTTATTGCTTCTCATTTTTGTTTTATTACATTCAATTAGGCAAAATTGTCTACCTATTTAATTATATATACATTTTTATTTTGTTTTTGGTAATTCTTCACACTTCATCGGCACACTGAGTAACTTTGTCGTGTCAAAATTTAATTAATTTAATTTTTATATTCAACTCAAAGCTACCCGTATTGAGTTCAACGATCACAGAATTCATCGAGCGCAAGAAAAACAAACTCTAGTTCATACGTGCGTCACAGGACAGGAACATCAACAAAGAACGCAGTAGTTTTCCACCAGCTTGCGAACTCATTTTAAACACTGAGCAAGCTGCGTCATACGTCACACTTAATGCACTTAGCATTGACACTGGCAGCTAGTTCCGACCAGTTAAAACTGAGGCTCTGTCAGTTGCGTCTAAACTAGCTATTTACTATGCGTACATATGTGCACGCTATTAATAGATGTGTTTGAGGTCAGGTCAGAATTCTGGATTATGTAGTAGACAGTGACATTGGGATTAGGTACGGATGTTATCTGGGTAATTGCGTAACACACGGCCAGTAGCAATGGGCTTAATTTTGACGGTTTAACAATATTCATTGCGTTATTAAGCTGACACATTTCTCGAATATATTGAGCTATGGATTAGCGATATGCTTCCAAATTATTCAAATTGATAGAAATGTTGTGTTACGCAATTGCGGTGCTGGTTTATAGCTACTGTGTTTAGAGAGACGAAAGAAATTAGCGGTAAACTAACAAATTGGGGGTAAATGCATCACGTCTACGCAAAACGGTTTTTTATTTACCTCCATTACCTTTCTTCCATCTTATTAAGTATATCTTCGAATGAAGCACCTCATATAGTAATGATCGAACTTCACTTCAGGAAGTTTGATTATCTATTATACATCGTTATTGTTTGTATATGCGAAACTCGAAACACGTGTCCGGTATTATTATGTAACGAAATTATTAACAAAATTTCAACAAGCTATCATGAAAAATCACAAAGTTATGAGATTTTTATGTTACCTGGTTGTCCCCACAAAAATATGGTCAACGCTCGCGTCTACAGCGGCGCGGCGCGGCGGGGGGCCTAGCCGCCTAGGACACTATGACGATCCACTGTGAACTGTGTCGTGCGCTCGGTAACCACGCTGCATATTGGGTTATGAACGGCCTGCAATTTGTATGTCGCGGCTGATATTAAGCCACCGCTGCTCCCATTCTGCTTCAACAGTGGATTTATAGGATTATCCTAAAACCGAAAGTATACATGAATATTTTCCTGGCAGTGCATATGAATTACAAACATACTAAATCGTTGAAATACAATTCAATTCTTTCGTTACTATTTTTAAACATTACGTCAACACTTCCATTTTCAAATTACTGACGCCGCGACGGCTGCATTCGGATTTAACTGCAACCAACAATAATATCTACATTACGGAATGAAAACACACGACAGCCATATCGTACCATAATTATGTTGGTACCCTAGATATATTGCTGTACTTCAACGATTGGTTCAATAAGTTTACTTTGAAAATACTAGAATAAAATGTAATTTATTTATTACTTGCCAAGCTTGGGTTTAAGACCGATAGTTTGAACTTGCTATGCCAAATATAGACGCAATAAATCCTCCAAATGTCACGCCAAAACGTCACGAAATTCCAAGCGGCGCCATCATGTCCCATTAATTCAGCTTTTGCATTAATTGCGTCAAGCCATAACTCCAGTAACAAAGCTTCATGACACCGTTTCAATGAATTCCTGACGTCAAACGCATAAACCTTCCGATGCCACCCCACGTGCACGGAAACGGCACACCTCACTATAAAAAAGGCAAACAAAGCATAGAGTAAATGAGTCATTTTTTCTTTTCATTGATTATGGTAGACAAAGATACGCAATAAAGGTAATAAATAAAAGCCTCTTTTTAATACGAAATGTCATTAATCACTGTACAGTGAGTGCTTTGAAAAATGACGTATCTTTTCCCGAGTGTTTGTCTAAAAATGTTCACGATTTTTCTTTGTGAGAAAATTGTTTCTGAAATTGGCACGAACACGTTTTGTGGCAACTGCAAAATGCATTTTGCATACACAGTCTGTATAAATCAGTTTTCTACCCAGGGTATGGTATATACAACGTTATTTTAATAAGTAAAGATTTCTATGTACAAAATTTCAAAAAGATATCATGAAAAACCACAAACTTATGAGCTTGTTAGGTATCTTACTTGGTTGTCCCAACAAAAATATGGTCAACGCTCGGATGATGGGGCGAGCGAGCGGTACGTTGACCTGTGGCGTCAGCTGTTTGCGCTGGCGTGAGCACGTGCCAAGTACTATGATGCACCGTAAGCTGCGTGGCGCGCTCGGTAACCACACTGCAACAATTTCTAAATGTATTTGGGAAAAAATATAAGATGTTGTAAAAATGATTGAAATCGATTCAATTGCTTATTCTGAGTAAACTGTATTCAGATTTCGTATACAGAAAAAACCCTCTAGCACTTAATATTTTTATAAATATCTTCTGTACGATCGTCACTTATTATTTTAAATACATATAAGCAGGTACTTACAATGTTAATTCTAAAACGTAATGAGCGCGCAATGCGAATATTTTAATTCAAAAACAAATATTAACATAGTTTGTGTCCGTATTTGTTTCTCGTCATTATATTTTTAAAGAGATACGACGTAAATCTTGTACGGCCATATAGATCTAAATCTTATTGTCATACACACTAAAGAATAAATTTGTTCAGCAAAGAAATGCCCGTCACGAAACTCAGGTGGATTTTATTAAGTGTTTGTAAACAGCTCTTTAATTATATTGAATAAGCCTTTTACTTGGCACGAGCGGTTTGTGGTGCTATATAAGAGTATTCACGATTACTAGAGCAGAAAATTATGCAATGTAGGCTGAATATATTACCCTATTAATATGATAAGAACGAAAGTTTGTCAGTATGGATGGAGTACGCAAAAACTATTCAACGGATTTGGATGTAATTTGGCACAGAGATAGTTTATAACACATAGGATACTTTTTAGCCACATGTTTCTACGGGATCGGAACTGATGTGTAAAACCACGGGTATCTATCTATACTAGTATATACAGCTGAAGAGTTTGTTTGTTTCTTTGAACGCGCTAATCTCAGAAACTACTAGTCCAATTTGAAAAATATTTTTTGTGTTGGATATCCCATTAATCCAGGGAGGCTTTAGGCTATATAACATCACGCTGCGACCTATAGGAGCGGAACATAACTAACTTCACGCGAACAAAGTCGCTGGCGGGCGCTTGTAACTAATAATGCGTATGGACGACGGGTCTGAGCAGTTGTGTTGCGATGTGTGCCGAGTACGATGCGTCAAATGTTGTTGTGGTGTTTGGTCGTGGAGGGTCTCCAGATTTCAATCTCCCACTTGTGCATCACCTTGCTCAACTGCCCTCTTCCTTCCTATTAACTCAGTTTTTTGAGTGAATAGGCTCTTAACAAACTAGCGCGCTTTACCATCAACGATTGTATCACTGTTTACCATCAGGCGGGATTGCAGTCAAGCAATAGTTTATCGTTATAAAAAAAAAAAAAACTTGTAGCTAGAAAATTACAACTGCACGGTTCGATTTATCAAGTTAAGCAACGCTTACTCGCGGTTTGTGGTGTTCACCATAATCAAAGGGTTTTCAGGTTTAAGAGTGAAATCACCGAATTATCAGTAAGTTCACACGATTGATGTGCTGTCGTCTGCACATCACATTGTGTTGGTCCCGATCATTCATGGATCTTAAACAGGCGATACGGGTCGCCAGGAGCCCGATAGTCTGATAATCAGTCTTACCAAGAGATTTCGTAACCCAGTAACTGGTTTCTGACAGATCAGATAGACAGTCGCTCCACGAAAAACAGTAGTATTCAGCTCCATCCGGTTAGACTGGAAGCTGGCTAGCAGAAAATTATGCAATGTAGATTGAATTGATTATAATAATTTTAATATTGCATGAAAAGTCGGCATTGTCGTTGGCGGCCATTGCTTTTTAATGACCATTATTAGTAAGTTTTGCGGCACGCGACTGCAAATTGCGCTGCGGTCTACAATAATGGCACCCAATATTAATAATAATTTTGAGTTATTGCGTGAATTCTGGATTTTATTTGTTTTAAGTAAGATAACATTGTTTTTTTTTTCTTTTTCATTCTACACATTTGTACAGATAAGGGTTTTTAGCAATTTCGAATGAAATATGTAATATATGTACTCTCCGGGATGATTTCATTTAGGATTCTTACAGAAGTAGGTAGGGTACACACAGAGTGTACAGGTACATAGGGTACACAGAGTACACCGGTACACAGAGTATACAGAGTTCACAGAGTACACAAGTACACAGAGTATACAGGTACACAGAGTATACAGGTACACAGAATACACCGGTACACAGAGTACACCGGTACCACAATAGACAGAGAACAGTAAAACATCTTCATATAAATGAGCCGCTCTCGGTTTGAATGTATGCGTGCGCGCCGAGCGCCGTGTCGGTACGCGATTTTACGCACACGCTGGCATAATATAGGATGGCGTCAATACGGGCTGTGCCGTGTGACTGTGAGCACGCGCGTAAATTACATGACCGCTCGCGTTCGTCAATTCTCGCCGGCCACTTACCATAATATTAATTATTACGAGTATCATGACTTCAAAAGGGGGAAAAAAATATTGTAGTGTTTTCGGGTGCCTCAATAATGATTTCGCAAATCCGGACTTATCATTCTTCATACTTCCTACTGAACCAGAAATATAAGTACAACTTAAATATTATTAGAAAATGTGATATATGTATTGTTTGTTTCACAGTTTATTTGCTTTATTAAGAGCGTACCCGAGTCGCATTTTTCCATATAATTGTATTCCCAGATTTACTTCCTGACTACTATGATTAAAGTTAAGTTTATTTTAAGAAGCCCAGTTTTACTATAAAACAGAGGATTGAGTACGAAATATCGTTTAAGTAAACTTATTTGTCGAGTATAGTGTAATAAGGACAATTTCACAATAATCAATATTGCAAATTACTATTATTATTTTTTCTATTGTCTTATGTGTTGTTTGATCCAAATATGGCGTCTTAATCATAATATTAAGTTGATAAAATTATAGCAAAATATGACCGACTAACGCTTAGGGTTGCGTAGAATTTTATTTATAAAATTATAACCTTTAATCCCTCCGACGCGCGCGTCGACAACAGCAACGCGAGGTGCTCTTAATAGCGAGTAAGCGAGCGGCGCCTTTGTTGCATTTGAGCTAGCTGTTGCTATCCGATTATATAAACAAACATTACACAGTACCCATATAAACAATCATTATAATTGTACCTCAGAAACTAATGAGGCTAAAAGGTTTTGCGGTTTTATTAAAGTAAGGTATCATTTGTTAAATATTCGCTACCCATACATAATCTTAGCTTTACTAATGTCTACTTTTTCATAAGAACTACATATTTATTGTTTACGTTCTCATGTTTTATATCATTTAAGCATTAGTTATTAGCTTGTGAATATTATTGTGTTAGTGTTACATTTAAGTACTCATCACTTACAATCTTCTCTGATATGAACCAGTTATATCGATTTCCCATATCACACATCACTTAAAATTTATCATTATTTACGAGCTTTAGAATATAATTTAGTGTTACACTTAAGTAGTCTTAAAATTTTTGTCGGTATCAAATTTGTAACTTAATATAATAAATGTTATGTGAATAAAGGCTTTTTATTTTTACTAAATTTATAAATTGGTAAAATATTCAATCATAATATGCTTTTTATTCTATAAATTTAGATCAAAGTGACAACCCTAGGGTTCAACGCAAGAGTAGGCAAATAACTCTGCGGGCGGCCTTAGATAATCTACTGTTCTCTGTCTACTGTGCCGGTACACAGAGTACACCGGTACACAGAGTACACCCGTACACAGGGTATACAGGTACACAGAGTACACCGCTATACAGAGTACACCGGTACGCAGAGTAAACCGGTACACAAAGTACAAAGGTACACAGAGTAGATATACAGGTACACAGATACCACAAACACCAGGTACAATTAATATCCTGTTTTATAACATGAATTAAAATTCCTGTTTTATAACAGTTTAAGTTGGTGGACTAAAATCCACATCACCGTATTGTAGACAAACATAACACGAAACACTAGGAAAATCCTATCTGCCATTTTTATTTTACTTTTATTTTCATGTTTCCAAATACATAAGCTGAAAACTGGTAGGTAACACAGCACGTCATGACGTTTCCTATTCGTCAAAATACTTCTCCCCTACGTCAGTGATGGATATTGCAGCTCAGAATAGACCAGTTTGCTCAAGACCATTCACAAACCTAAATAGATACCCAACACTCGAGTTAAACTACCGAAAAAGTATAACTGTAATAGCTCTAGCAACACTGGTCACTTTGTACTTTGCTTTTTAGGCCAAGGGTGAGAAGCAAACATCTAATAAAAATAAATAGATTTGTTTATTAGTTTTGCATTAAGAATATTTTTTATTGGTTGCGTGATAAAAGGAAAAGGAGTCTTTTGAACATTTTTATTGAGAATAAAAGCTGACTTGACCCAGACTCTTGTGTAAATATTGTGTATGGTCTCATGTTTTTCCTTGAAACTATAAATAAAGATCAGTTAGAAAACCATATGGACAGCTAGGAATTCGGCTATCAAAATTATTTTACACAATCATTTAATATAGCATTTCTACTATTTTCTTTCCATAATTTTGTATGGCAACACTGTCACCACTACGTCGTTTAACATTTAAGGTATTTTCTTTAAGATCTATATTTGTTTCTCTTTAACGCAGTTCTGTAAAGTGTGCCCATAAGCAATCATGAATGCTTGGACTAATATAATCTGAACCACTTTTAATTACCGGAATGGGCTGTGTTGCTGCGGAGTTTGATACGCCACTTGTTCCCAGCAATAAGAAGTGGTGAAGGACGGGCGTTTGGGGTGAATAAGCTACCCGAAACTGTCAAATATTCCCACTCAACTTTGAGCCTTAATGACTTAGTCGTAAAGTCTAAAATCTAATAAAGCAATTTGACACTTTGTAGTAGCTTGATGTGCTGTCGTCTGTAAATTTAACGCTCAAAATGTGTGTTATGACCTTTGTTTTTATTTTTAATTTATTTTCTCTCTTCTCCCCCAGATATGAGCGCCTCCTACGTCGCGCGCGTACAGAAGATTTGAGTGAGATCTCGGGCATAGGCTGCCTGTACCAAAGTGGAGTGGACCGACTCGGCAGACCCGTTGTCGTGTTCATCGGAAAGTGGTTCCCTATCGGAGACATCGATTTGGATAAGGTGAGTAAGCAATAACTACTTGCCAGAATCTTAAACTATTTCCACCCCGAATAATTTGGGATAAGGATTGTTATGATTATCCTTATTATTATTTGGGGTCGGCGCAAAATGTCTTCTTTTTCCACACTTCTTTCTCTATTAATCTTCAACTTTCTCACCGTCTGATCATGGTTCTTTGTTTTTCTACTATGTATTTATATATCTATCCACTTGTATGAGTATGCTTAAAACTTTCCTCATTCTCTAATTACTTAACATACAGAATACATATTTATTCTAAGAAACCATTATAAGGAAAACGTTAGTGCGACCTTTTGGCGTTACAGTATCCCCATCATACTAAACTCAATCTTCTCCTGTTTCAGGCGCTGTTGTATCTGATCAAGCTCCTGGATCCTATCGTTCGTGGCGACTACGTTATAGCTTACTTCCACACGCTCGCCTCTTCCGGAAACCATCCGCCTTTCTCCTGGCTCAAGGAGGTGTACACCGTGCTGCCTTACAAGTAAGAACTTAATTATCTCTTTGGGAAATCAGAACAAGTTCCTAATTAGCGAATTTTCTGTTTTGTCTATTGTGACTGGTAGATCCAAATAATCAAGCAAACTTTTTACCTTAACGAATTTACCTTAGTGAATTTTCGGTCCATTAGTGGATTTTTAGTAGGGTTGTAACGGAGGCTTGTTAGCGGAGGCGGAGGCGGATGCGGAGGCGACGAGTCTCACCTCCGCGGATGCGGAGGTTAACGGAGGCGGAGGCGGAGGTGAAAGTACATATAGATAAAATTGAAATTTATGGTTAATTAAAACAAAAATTTTATTTTAAATACGTACATTAATAGTAGTATACTTGGTAAAAAAATATTACCTTCTTGTAATAAAAATTAAGGAGAAACAAATTGTGCTTGCCGCATTCCCGCCTCGCACTAGTTGATTCTTGACCATTTCGCGCTCAAACGCGGCCGGACTATTTATTTATTGCATAAATACGTAAATAAACCTCCGTTATAACTCCGCTAAAAATTGTGCGGAGGCGGAGGCGGAAGCGAAGATACGATTTCTTGCGGAACTTCCGCAGTAACGGAAGCGGAGGCGAAGCTCCGTTACAACCCTATTTTTTAGGATTAGGATTAACTAACAAACACCTGGAACCCGTTTCAATTCTTAAAAAAAAAGTAGTGTTTCACATGCAATTAATGCAATGGTATTGCTTTCATCATACGTTTATTTTTAAATCTTTCAGATATAAGAAGAACCTCAAAGCATTCTATATTGTACATCCCACGTTCTGGACAAAGGTAATAAAAACTGTTATATACTTACTTACTTTAATTAACGATAATGCTGATAAATATTTTTACCTGTACTAAAGTTTTTATTAAAAAAAAAAACTCCAATATTACCAGACAATATATCAATTTTACCATAATCTTTTTAATCTCTTTCCGTGTTTAATTAACGTCGTAACTCACTAGCCACCTCTCTTCTCAGATGATGACGTGGTGGTTCACAACGTTTATGGCGCCGGCGATCAAAGCGAAAGTCCACAATCTTCCTGGAGTAGAGTACCTGTACTCAGTGATGGCGCGGGACCAGCTCGACGTGCCTGCCTTCGTCACAGAGTATGACATGACGGTACGTTGAATTATGGTTATACATCGGCACTTCAATCATGTCAGATTGTTATTAATGATGAAATTGTGCTCATTTAACCTTGAACGTATTTTGTAGCTGTCATTGGAAGTTTTGTGTTCAGCAATTGACAATAATGGGGCTATAACAAGGTGAAACTAGCGAGTTTCATCTGCCCGTAGCAACTGAGATCAATCATCACGCGTGATCATTAGTCAGTAAATCATTATGGATGATACTGTTTTGTATTCTTGTGTACAGCACAGACGACATATCATCAAGTTACTACAATCTGTCAGATTTCTTTATTAGATTTTCAACTTTATCTCTAAAGGCTCAAGGTTCATCGGGAATATTTGACAGTTTCGGGTAGCTTGACCTGCTGTCGTCCGTACATCTTTTCCTAGATCTCACCGCGTCAATGTTACTCTTAACTAGCGCTACTGCAACATGTGACTGAAGAAAATAATAAAAAAATAAAAGCCCCAAAGTAAGTTCGAGACTTGTGATAAGTAGTATCCCATAACACAAGTCTCGAACTTATGTACTTTGGGGCTTTTATTTATTTACTCGTCGATACTATATTTATAATAGATACATATATAGATAAACATCCAAGACCCAGGCCAATCAGTAAAAGATCGTTTTCCATCATGACTTGACCGGGGATCGAACCCGGGGCCTCCACGTCGCAGGCAGGCGTGTTGACCGCTGCGCCACGGAGGACGTCAAATGAAACCTTTTGCTATGCTAAACACATTTTTATTTAACGCTGCCAACTTTACTTAATTTAATAAATAAATGAATAGATGACGGGTTGAGGTGCATTTCCGTAGCAGGATGCTGGCATCTAATACCTAATGATTCATTAATATAAATTTTAATGAGTATCCTTCTGTTTTCCAGATAAACGGTCTCCATTACTTCCAACCGGATACGAACAACACGTAAGACGCAGCAGTCGTTCCTTAGCTATACATTCTGATCGTTGTTATGACATGTTCTAGGCCAGTTGCCAACATCTCTCTGTGTCACTAGTATAATAGGAAGGCGCTTCAATCAACTAGAAGGAAGGGTTTAGAGTGTATCTCCCTCACTTTTTGCTGGTAACACCGGCTTCCAGCAATATTTATAACTCATATAGATACTGCTAGAATCACAGCTAAGTTTGAAAGTTTTTCTAGGACTAGATGTCATGATTCTTACGGTTTTCTCATAAAAGCGTGCGCCGACGCATAAAACTAGTATAGACTTCGCCGTAGGTATAAAGTCGGCAGAAAATAAAATTTTGCTTAAATTTTGTAATCAATTAGTAGGATTTCACAAAGATATGCTGGCAACACTTAAATTCGAATTCGAGTGACCGTTTCAAATCGGGTCAATGGACGGTGGAAATTAAGACATTGCCGATTTTCAAAAATGGTGATTCGTTTTCAAGGCCGCTGTTATAGTATTTTTGTAGATTTTTTTATTCAATGTCTGATTTAACGTAATTACATTAAAACGAATCTCGTTCAAAAATGTGCAAGAAATATTATAATAATAATTCCAATTGATTAAATTATTGTGTCGGAACTATTTGGCGTAGGATAAAAATGTATTGTGTGTAATGTAATTACAGTTTCCTATCAGTGACATATCAGATAACTGTTGGGTCCAGAAGTTCGATGATGGTAAGACTTAGATGTTAGAACACGCCAAGAATGTAGATGGTATAGCTACTATATTGATCAGAAAACATTACCATTCCTATAGTATAATTAAAATTACTGAACTGACCAAAGAACTATCGTAAAATCAATTAAATTAGATTAAATCTCAGACATTGAATAAAAGAGCCACAGAAAAGTTAAAATTGTTGAGAATATTTATCTTGTATAAGCCCCGCACGATGATATTGCGATGGAACCTTGTCACAATAACAGCTTTGTGACGTCATCTGTCACACAAAAGGACAGCTAGCAAAAGAATGTTTAACGTGAAATTAATAAACTAGGGTTAAGGGTTTATTTGTATTTTATAATTTTATTATACATACACTCTTTATACACCTACTCACCCATATTCTGACAAATAAACTTTCATTATTAAAAATTCCAAGGAAATAATTCTTGTAGACGTAAGAAAAATATACTTATTCGTATATCTTTGTTACATGTATACAAATTTTTTCTAACTACATTTCTGTTCATTTGCGAGCGGGAATTGAACCAGAGTCCACTGTGTAGCAGTCATGTGTTAATTACTACCTACATCTATCAGATTATAAATAAAACCAGGATAGTTTGTAAAAAAATGTTTATATATAATTCAATATAATCTTACCCTATTTATTAAATTCCACTCATATAGTCTTCCGAATCAGAACTGCTTTCTGTGTCTGTCGTTTCCGATTCACTGTCGTCTGCCGTATTTATGACAAACTAGCTTTCCGCCCGCGGCATCGCCCGCGTGGAGTTCGGTTATATCGCGCTTTTTAGGTTTCCCTCGGGAACATCAAATTTTCCGGGATAAAAAGTAGCCTATGTTCTTTCTCGGGGTCTAAAGATTGTCTGTGCCAAATTTCATCAAAATCGGTTGAGAGGTTTAAGCGGGAAAGCGTAACAGACAGACAGACAGAGTTACTTTCGCATTTATAATATTAGTATGGATAACTCGTCAGTTATTCGATCTTTATTCCAATATTTCCTCTTCAAGCCGTTTAACATGATTGACTTCCCTTCGCCAGTCATCTGGAGTTATTGACGCCAACGCCTCCAACGTCAGAGCTTCAATGCGACTTTCCAACTGCTCCACATTCTTTTCTGAGATCCTCATCTTTACCAGGTTCCCGATGTACTCAATGGGGTTGAGGTCGCAGTTGTAGGGTGGTAATCTAACGACCTCATGGCCATTGCCAGCTAATAAATTGTCAATTTTATAATTTTTCGCTCGGTCTGTACCGTTTAATTAATAAATACAGTTCAGGTTTTGTACTGTTGTTGGGAAAGTCGATGTTGTGAGCTTGTAGTCACTCAACCATCAACTGTTTTTTATTGTTCATACTTGGTGGCCTATTCTCGTCCCTACTGTGATAAGGGGCGTTGTTTATCACAATTATGGAATTACGTGGTAATTTGGGTTCTAATTTTTCTGTAAGCCACTTAGTGAAATTCTCAGCATTCATTTGATCATGGTAATCCCCCGTTTTGGTGTCTTTTTTAAATATTAAAAGGGCATTGTCAACAAAATCGCTTTCACTTACCGTGTGAACTATTATCCATCGGCGGCCAGGGCTGTCGTTCCGTCTCACTCTGACATCGGTTGCTGTTTGCCAACATTTTTTTTATCGTGTAGTGTGCGTGTATCCACGTTTCGTCGAAATAAATAACGGGTCTTTTGTTATTACCAAGCGAGTCATTTTCTTTCATACGTCGTAAATATTTAGCCCTCCACGTTTGAATTTGGGGTCTTTCAATTATAGGCAGTCTTTTTTGGTAGCATCGTTTAAATTAGTAGCCTAAATCACATTTATTTTTCTTAATGTAGTTTCACTGCCAGTATAATTAAGGTCTACTTTGAAGCCGCCAAGATTTTGCGCATTGTGGGTATTTCTCTCCTCACCGTATACATTGAATGTAATATTTCTTAAAGCTGTTAAAGAAAATCCGTCGAAATATTTCTTCTTTTGTCGTTTTCCTTTAATAGGAGTTCTCATTTTGCTGGCTGTTGCTGGCTTATGCTCTCGTCGCAATTTCGTCACAGTATTTTTTGCAACGCCTGTGGTACATGCCACACGCTCCGTGACTTTGGTAGAATTTTGCCAAATATTTTTAATAATTATTAGCAGTTGCTTCGGTATTAAAATTTCCTCAGTAGTGTCCGAAGCACTTTTTAAAGCACGGTTTATATTTTCAAGAACTAACTTACAGTCCTTTTTCTCTTTAACAAAATAATTGTCCACTTTAATTATAATTTCACGAGCACGACTGTTAATTAATTTTTTACTCATTTTAACGAGTAACAACTAACAAAACTAAACAACAAAACTCAAAAACAACATTAAAACAGGATAACAAAAACAAAAAGCTAACAAAAATATTCGATGTGCGTAAGTGGGTAAGCGCGGACTGAACATGCGAACGGTACCGACGGTGCGAGTTCGACTACGTCATCAAGATGGCCGCCAGTCGCAATATCATCGTGCGGGGCTTATAATCTAGTATTAGCGGTGCATTTTATATTATTTAATTGTAATACTTAATAAGTATAAGACATATTATCGATCGTTAGATGTTCTTATTACGTCTGTATTTTAACTCTTGCAACCCCGATGTATCTATACTTACCACCTATATGAATGGTACTTACATTTTTTTATATTTTGTCTGTGTATTTAGTTATGATCGGTATAAAGTGTGCTATTTTTTGTATACTATATTTTCATAGAAAAATAATGGATTAAACTGATATTTTATTGATGTAACCTTTTTACTTAATTTTGATGCTTTCAGTGCTCATGAGTGGTTTTGGGTGAATCTCTGAATGGTCTAGTGTAAACAAGTTATTGACTACTAAAGCTCCCTAGTCTTGTTAGAAAGAGAAACATACGTTCTACTCTTTCTTTCGACGGGACTCTTCCACTTGCAGAGACAACTCGCTCCTCTACGAGTAGGTACTAACTTCTTCTGCTTTAAAGATAATATTATGACCTCATTATAGCGTTTTGTTTCTGTTCTTGACACTGTTCATTGTTTCACAAAGCCCTCATTTTTCTGAAACTTCACTGTTCAAGCGACAGGGTATTCGGTTAGCGAGTAGCGAAGAAAAAGTTATTTTTAAATAAAAAGATATCTCCTACCGCGTAGATTTGGTATCATTTAGAAAATTACGTGTAACGCACCCATTCTTTAAGATAATTAACCATTAATTTTTACATAAAGGTGCTTGATAATTTTGGCATATTGAGATTTTAATTTTTTACATATAGATTTAAATATAGGCTTAAAACGGTACATAATGTTAGAGTATTGTAAATATGTATGCTGTTAAAGATTTTTGCGGAAGCATTCACTCGTCGCGCACTCCGGTAATGTAGATTTTTATATATCGCTGAATGAGAAAGTGAGTTTGTACTTTTGGCTTAGATAATCAATTGGCAAGATATTACGGACTAGTTACTAAACGTGTTTTTGGCCTATACAAACATTTAACACGAAGGTATTTAATGTTGCTTTATATTGTCACTGCCCACAAATCGAGGGTATAGTAAGATATGTAGTAACCTAAAAAAGGCCAATAATAGAGATAAGAAAGGCCAAAGGGCGCTCAAGTGTATGTCGGTACAAACGCTCACTTTCTCTGGAGGTATCGTTAGATTCTCGGTGTTGAAGTAGTCGTGTGCATTGTGGTTACAAGGGCTCACCACCAACTTATTACATGTAATGTATAACACAGTGGAGTGGGAAAATTCAGTCATTTGAATGGTCTTAAGTCGATGGTGTGGACCCAGTAGTGTTGCCAACGTTAAAATACATACACTGCCACTCGCAAGTAGCGGCACAGCGACACGCCTCGCGTCGTGCCATAGAGTTCACCATGTGACGTTTGTAGCCTTTGAACTTTTTTATAATTAAGAACGTTTTTATGACAGGTTACTCGTTCCACGAAACCGTGGTTAGATTTTGTGAGTGAAGTAGGCAGTACGGAGCGTGTTCTAGTAGCGACTTTGCCAATTACCTCATATTATAATAATTATATGAACTTCTATATTGTTAAAAATGCTGTTGTTATTATAGAAATAGGACAAAATATAACATTTGTAACTTTACATTTATGATTCTCGTAGTTTACTGTTTATGGCAGTGGGATGTTTCGTGGAACGATTCAATTTTCTTTCTTAGTCAAAATACTGAGTAAAATGTAAATCCAACAAACAAAATAAATCTGTTTTTGTTTTCCAAAACTATTGTGCCACCATGTTTGAAACGATTTTTAAATGTTTATTAATACCGGTAAACTAAGGTCCTTGCCTGAGCGAGCTGCGTAAGCGGTAGATATATTTGTAATGACGTAATATAACATCACGCTTGTTTTCTTCGAGGGGTTAGACAAGACCCTCTACTCCTCAGTTGATACCCACAATAGGGATGTTTCCTGGGTAAAAAAAAATGATTCTATTTAGTCCGTCATTCAGATTATAGAAAAATATTGGATACGTCATTGATATAATATTAAACTAAGGTAGATAAGTCGCTAGCGCATTTAACTTGAAGCGTACAAAATATTATAATTCTAATCTCTTGCCTTAGTCACTCTCGATACACTCGTAAAAACAAATGACAAACACTAGCCATCTTTTTCTTCTCTATGCTTTAGATTGCGCCCCATCTCACTCACACTGTAGGTGTGAAATGTGTGAAATGTACGCAGCATAAAAAAATTGCATGTGTGTGCTGCTGCTCCGATCGGCACATTTATTTCGGTTAGTTTGTTAGAGCATATCATATCTGTTTAATATTATATCAATAGGATACGTATATTTTGTTTTATCAAATCAATAAAAATTGACAAATATAAAAGGCATCAAAGACCAGGAGTGGTGGCTGGTGACGTCACTGCTCGCTAAAAAGTGTAGCGGGCAGTGACTTCACACGAGTTTACAACGCACTGTGTCGTCTTCATTTTCTGTTTATATAAAAAAAGAAAAAATACGTGTCTAGTATTTTATGGAAATTTGACTGACGAAACTATATAGTTTTTTTTAGTCAACTACCCTATTACACCGATTATGTTTATATACCTACCTAATAAATGATACTCAGCTTGACAGCCTCCGTGGCGTAGCGGTAGCAGACGCGGCCGCTGCGCAAGGTGGCGCGGGTTCGATCCCCGCATAGTGCAAGTATTTGTATGCATGAATATGAATATTTGCACTGGTCTGGTCGTGCCTCGGAAAGCACGTTAAGCCGTTGGTCCCGGTTGCCATACGAACATGTAGTGGCAGTCGTTACGGGTTGTTGGAGCCCTCAAAGATCCAACAATTGGTCTAACTGCAATGCTTCGATGTCGCCTTCGGGTTGTGGAGGTCAGACGGCAGTCGCTTCACGGAAAATGTCGAAGTTTAGCCATATCAGCAGTTGGACTGGTAAAAGCGGATCCCAGACTCCAAAGCTGAGAAGCCTTCGGATGCGACTGGGATTAACGCTGAGATGATGATGATGACCTACCTAATAAATGATACTCTCTGAAGATTGGTTGATGAGGGGTCCTAACTAAAGCCGGAAGTAAATTCAATACAAATTATTTTACCGCATTCCGCAACAGACCTTAGGAAACGACTGATTTGCGGGATTTTAAGATTAAATGTGTATGAATCATTCTGCATGTCGTTGTGTGAGTGAAAAGTTGCAATTTTTAATACAAATATATTTGTAAGTGATCTTTCTGAAGAGTATAATGTTAGTCTTCAATATTAATCGGCGATTATATAAAGCAATGTAGAGCGGTGTGTTATGATGTAGGGTATTTTGATAAAATTACGGTGAAGAGGGATTGTTTCTGTTGTTTTCCGCTAGATGGCACTTGTGAGATCCGCTGAGTTCCGTAATGCAGTTTAGCAGATTCGCGTTTTTCATTAAAATACAATGGAATGGTATAGGAAATGATTCCTCTTCAACGTAATACGTTAAAATCGCATGACAATCAAGCATTGCAATTTTTTTCGTTTGGTTTCGACCATCGAGCGAATGCCTGGGCCTGTAGCCAATGTAACATCGCTTCGTAGCGAAGCGAAATCGAATAGCAAACCAACCAATAACGAAAACGATTGACCGACGCGATAAATCACGTGGTCAATCATTCTCGCCATTGGTTGGTTTGGTATTCGATTTCGCTTCGCTACGAAGCGATGTTACATTGGCTACAGGTCCTGATTAGAAATGATTAGTGCAACCGATCTACTTATTACAAACGTGATTGTGTTTAATGTTCGCACTAGATAACCTGCGAGTTGAAACAAGGCCTTAGATGTGTAAACAATTGTTATTTTAACATACCCTTGTGTTGCAAAGTCTATTGCTGTTAAAAAATTGTGAAAAACACGTGGTACTTATTCATAAAGCTAATTATATTATAGGAGTGATTTAAACAAAAAAAATATGTGATCAAGCGAAGGTTGGTTAAGTTTCATATTTTATTAATAAAATAGAGCATTAAATAAGCTATGTAAATATTTAACAAATACAGAATAAAATTATTAATTTACTAAAATTATGGTTTTATTTATTTCTTGCAAAAGCCTTTAAAAATATATTGATGATACGTTTGGTTCAAAGGCTGAGCGACCGACTGCTACACTGCGTGTCGCGGGTTCGATTCCCGCACGGAACATATATTTGTATGACCTACTGGCCTACAATACAATTAGTTGTTCCTGGTCTGGTAGTTTGTATATATGACTTCATGTGTTTATAACCTCACGTCCTCACCCACGATAGAGAAAGCCTTATGTGCAGGCCAAAGATTAAAAAAGACAGGTACCTAATAGGTTCAGACGACAGCAGGTAAGCTACTATAATCTGTGATATTTCTTTATTAAATTTTCAACTTTATATCGCTAAAGCTTTAAGGCTCAATGACCTGCAGTCGTCCGTACTTAGGTACCCGTCTGTCACGGCCTAGCTGGTAAAAGTAGGTCGATATCTAAAGGGCATTCGCTAACTATTCGTACATTTTTGATCGAAGTGTGATGAAATCATACACCTCAAGTACAGCTTTAATAACGTTTATTCACTTTTCTCTCCACACAATTAGGTTATACACTTACACACACATACACATACATATTACACAGCAAGATATAATAAATGTAGCACGGAACCGTAAGACATGCGTACAGTTCGACTTCTGGCCAAAAAGAGACTCGGTCTGTTCAAGCAAATCAATTGCCAACCGAATGTTTCCCGCCTTTAAAGGAAGTGAACACTCAGCCGACCATTTGACCAATCAGAGTAAACAGGAAATATTAAAATTACTTCACTAAAATATATGAAACTAAACATAACGACTTCAACAATAATTATTATAAATAGAGATATAAACGGTATTGATTTATTAATAATTTTACAAATGAATATAATACTATCTTAAACGGATGTATAAACTACATGCAACCACTAGCGCCATCTATCGCTTATGATGAGTCTTATTTCTACTTATTTTACAAAATCATTACATTCGGCCATCCGACATCGTGCGATCTCCTGACGCACGATCCTACAATATTCTGAATGACCTTTACATAACATCAGCCTTACATTTTTACAATCTTTACATTCGGCTATTTGTTGATCTCAGATACGATCCCGGTATATGTTTTGTCGTTATCGTAAATACTTTCAGTACCAGAAGATGAGCAGTTCATTTCATTTATTTTCATTCATAAAAACAATTTACATTGTGTTGAATATCTACTTAAGCAACCTACACACAAATATAAAGAACTGAGAATTATTCATTTACATACATTATAAGCGAAATTTATATATAGTGCCAAACAGTTTTAAATATAATGTCAACCAAAATCAAATACAATTATACAAGTCAAAAACAGTTACTAATTGAATTTCAAAAGTTGTTTACATCATATGTACTAATGTCTAAATAAAATGTCAAATAGTTTTCAATTTAATGTCAAAGCAATTTCAAAAGTTTCTAGATTCAGAAAAAAGAAAAAAAAAATCATTTATTAATTTGTGACCTTAGTTCCGATACATTGTACAAACATTTATCTAATGAAATTAAATTATGATCATGGGAATGAATACTTATTCAAGGTTTTACACGGTCTATTTTAACTCTATTTTTCCGTTTACTAAAACTCGGAATTTCAGCAATTTTATATCGGTCATTACCCAAAACTTGTATAATTTTGTACGGATATGACAAAATATTTTGAAAGTAGCTATAGTATTGCTTTGTAATTGAAATAAGTTCTAGTAATCTTGACCAAATGGCCTTTGTAAATACTAGCAATTATCCTACCGGCATCATAATCAATTTTTTTTTTGTCAACGTGGATATTGGTGCTGACCTCGTCCAATGAGGTTCGTAACGTGTCTGGTATGGGGTCAGCTTCAACATACAATTTTTTTATATAACCTGTCTTTGAATCTAGTCCCAGTAGTCAAACCAGTGGAGGAACTAATGGAATTATTTATACCCCACTGAATTTTGGTAAAAAGATGTGTGCATGTCCCAGGTCCATCATTATGTTTTGCCAAGCATTCAAAATACTCTGGTTATACCTTTCAACTTGGCCCTTGGCCCTGGGATATGTTACAGCGTATAATGACTTACGCAAACACTCTTGAAAGAAGCTGAAGTTAAAGAGGTACCGCGCTCACATATGTATGTTTCCAAATGATAAACCAGTCATAAAATGTATTTTCAAGAACCTTCGCCTATAGCGAACCTAGTTTTCGTATCCTTTACGACTTCTACAAATATGTGCTTTTTAAATGACTAGCGACCCGCCCCGTCTTGGCACGGGTGCAATGCAGATACTAAATACACTACAGAAAAACTGTGAACGTTGTATAAACAACATATCGGCACACTGCTCCCACGCCGCAATTTCAAATCTGTAATATCTTCAAAAATATTCATTTAAATCATATTAAGCATTAGGCGATATAGATCTATAATAAATCAACAATGTATTTAAGGTTATAAATTGGATAAGGAATAATGCTGTATTGGTTAAAATCGCTTCGAAAAATAGCCAGTATTTGTCGTAAAAAGTGAATGCCAACAAAAATGTAATTGTGGGATATTCATAATAGATAGACATATACCATCGACTTTTTTGTAGACCTTTTCAATGTGTACAATACTTTTATGATAAATCTAGTAGGGTTCAACCTGCGTTTCACTGGAAATGCGCATAAATGTAATTATTTACGACATCACATTAGAAACCTCGATAATAGCATTTTTCCACGATTTAATGGATGTTATTATACATTAAAACCTTCCTCTTTAGTCACTTTATTTAAAAAAAACCGCATCAAAATGGATTACGTAGGGTAGACTGGGTACGGTTGTGACAATTTTCAAATGATTGACTATAGCTTTTTATTTATGCTATTAATCTGAACAAAAAATGTATTCTAATGAAGTTTATTCATTGCTTAACGTATAAACATGAAAGTATATGTCTAAATCAAATGGTTAGTTCATAAAATGAAATTTAAAAAAAAAGGTAAATTGTCACAACCGTACCCACCCTAAGGGCGGTTGTGACAGTACTGGGGGTCAATAGTGACACGATGAAAATACTGTAATATGATCACAAAACAAGATAAAAATACTCTAAAATGCCAATAAAACACTTTAATTGCAAAAAATATTTATTTATTTTTATATAATAATCAACTAAATTATACTTTCCTAACAAAAGAAATAAAATCTTTGAACATTTTAATTTCTTACAACATATAAGGCACTATAGGATCTTTGGTTACAATCAGTAGTCTTCATTAGTACAGTCAGTCTTCATCTATACCCACTATTTAAGTACCTTAAAGTATTTATAACAGTCTGCACTTAAAATTAGTTAAAGCGGACTTAACAAATATAAATATATTAATCATGTTCATAATCACATTAGAACTTAAACTCTATTCTATTTTGAAACTAAACTCAAAACATAACAACGTGCTCAAAATCTTTTAAACAGGAACTCAAATATTTTTTTAGAAATGTAGCATGTGAAAATTTATAAAAGTAAGTTTGACAACTAATCTAATCCGACTCATCACAGTTGTGACAGATATAATACCGACTACCATCTGTACAGTCTACATGGGCCCAAAGGTTACACTTTCCTTGGCATTTAATCCATTTTTCGCCAGGCCTACTTTCAGAATATGGACCAAGGCATACCAAACAAAAATATTCTTCTTCATCTGATATTGACGGTGATTGTTTCCTTTTCGTTGCTTTACCTTTTCCTTTCGGCTCATTGAGATTTTTTTTGATGCCCTTTGCCTTCAGTCGTTTTTCTTTTGCTTCATATTCTTGCCTGACTGCCTCTTTTTCAGGCGTGTCCGTGTAAATCGTAGACTTCTTGGTTCTAGGTCCTCGCGTTTTTCTTTGGCTTCCCTTTTGGAAAAGGCCGAACAATTTCAGGAGAAAAAACTGATGGTATGGCAGAAGTAGATGGTTGAACATTGCTAAAATTTTGGCTTGGTGTATTGTCTAATATAGAAGGTGAAAGTGGTGGACTTTTATTATTAGGTCCAAAATTCTCAGTAACAAAATTTTCTTCTTGAATACAGTCAAGGTTGGCAATATTTACTAAAAATAGTGCTATGGGAGCATCCTCTTGATTGTCAGGGATTGGTCTGCTTATTACAGGTGATGGTGCTGCAGGAGAAATATCTTCAGTGTCTGTTCTGCTTGTTGTGAGAGATGGTATTACAGAAGCATTATTTTCAGTGTCAGGATTTGGTCTAGTTCTTCCAGGTGACGGTACTGCAGGAATATTGTCTTCAGTATCAGGGTTTGGTCTGTCGGTTACGAAAGAGGGTGCAAAGTCAATATCTCCGAACAGATTACGGTTGTATGGATATATCCCAGTTTTCATAAAACCAGCCTGTATGTTCGCCTGTGTAAGAGCCAGAGGCATAGCAATTTTGATGATACCTGGTATATCATATATTGTCATCGTTTTACCAGGGTGGCTTCGCATCCATCCATCGCAAGCGGTGTTAATAGCTTTTTTTAAAGGTCCGAAGACAGACCGGTCGAGAGGCTGAAGCTTGTGAGAGCAATGTGGGGGAAATGAAAGTAAAGTGATCCCGTTTTCTTTACAATAATCTAAAGTATTAATGTGAATGTGCGATGAATGATTATCAAGCACGAGTAACACTTTGTGAGTTAGTGAAGCATTACAAAATTTCTTAAAATGTTTAAGAAATTCTAAGAAGGATAGATCTTGCATCCAGCCGGAAGGGTTTGCAGCTCCAACAGATCCAACTGGTCCGTCCCTCACAAAGTGGTCGTGGTAACGAACACGAGGGAAAATAAGAAACGGAGGCATGGTATTTCCCAAGGCGTTCACTGCAAAAGCTACCGTAACTAACGTGCCCCGTTCAGCAGAAGTAACGGCTCCCACTTGCCGCGTACCACGTTTTGCAATGACTTTATCAGGTTTTTGGACCCTAGTGACGCCTGTTTCGTCGACATTGTAGATATCCTGTGGCTCGTAAGGATGTCTATCCATAACAACTTGCAAGTTGTCGTAAAAAGCTTCCACATTTGTTTTATTAAAACTAGTTGCCCTTGAAAGGCTTGTAGCTTGAGCTACTCGAACAGATAGAGAAGGATTTCTATTCAGGAATGAACGGAACCATTCTTCGCCTGCCATCTCATTCTCAGCCCAAGTAGCAGGTCGCTTTAGGTTATATTGAGTTGCAAGCTCAAAAGCCAACTTCCGCACCTCTTTCGGAGTAAGTCCGAAATAAATGTCCGCGCAACGCTGTAAATATTTTGACAACTGCTGCTCTTGTTGTTCGGAAAACACTTTATTGTGAGCACCATACCCCATGCTAATGCTATTGTTTTCATTATCGCCCGTGCTGGCATTATCGCGTTTTCGAACATACCTTAATAGTGACATGCGATTAACATCATGCATTTCCGCAGCTTGTCGCAAAGAAGTCCCGCGTTTAGTTTCTTTGTAAGCATCTTCATACTGATTCAAGCTGCACTGTGCTCTTGTAGTCTTTCGTTTGCGTATTCGAGGCATCTAAAACAATAAACAACCGCTTTTACTTATGTCACAACCGTACCCAGTAAAAATGTCACAACTGTACCCACAGATCGTTTTAATAAAAGAAATACCACCACGTCAAAACAAAATAACCTACAATAAATGTAACCACTGATATTACACTGCTACTATTTGATTTATATCAATGAACAACACTCAATACCCTATCAGTATACATGTAATGGCAATTACGAAATAATAATGAATCAAAATACTTACTTTTTGCGTTCAAAAATCAAAATGTGCTCCTGGTCACTTACACTCTGCGCGTCGGATGACGCAACACTGTGACACAGGTTGAGACGTGCAAGGTGCCCGTCTTTCCCCTTGCACGCCCCCCGCTAATCCCTATATTTTCGACAATACAGCGACTGTCACTACCGTACCCTGGCACAACCGTACCCAGTCTACCCTAGTCTTAAAGATTTAATCATACTATGTAGTGAAACCTTCAACTATGGTAAGGATGTTGCGCTTTCTACTCTTCACAAATTGGACAAGATGATCAATGACTAATATGAAACAGGGTGCTCACTTTATCTATAGGGTATAATTGTCCAGTCTTTTGCCTAGAAACATCATCTTTATTGTAAGCACACAGAATACAAGAAAACACTAAAACACTGAATTCAAAAATATTTCTTTATCAACCGCCTTGACTTTGGAAACCAAAACTGAGAATGAATTATGTCAGTAGTTGTAGGAATTCCTTAGTGTCCTACGTCATCTTTATTATAACTAATGATGACTTTACAATAAGTCATCAAATTTTTGCATGGACCTGTTCTCTTTATTTATGATATGATAAACGATAAGGACTATAGGAGACAGGTCTATCGTCAAGTAAATTATGTTCATTTTAATAGAGTCATTCTAATCTATAGCACTCAAATGAAACGCAAAACCACGATCACGATACAACTCCAATAGTCAGTAGACTCCTTAATAGTCCTTTGTTTTGTCGCCAACTTGTGGACCGACTTTAGTTTCAAATTTATCGAGAACGAAACTAGTAATGTTCTTTCGGCCAATATTGCTTATATAAAATTTCTTTTTCTTCATAAGGTATCGTTTTGGCAATTACAGTGTTTTAGGCAAAGCTAGAAATATATTCAGAAAGATTTGACAGAACAAGGTAACATATTTACCAGCATTTGTACTATAATTACACTGATGTATGTGAATTATATTCTTAATAACCTTCTATATAAATGACTCCAGAACATGAACCTAAAGCAGAGACTCAACTTTCAACGATTTCGAATTTGTTTCTGGCTGTTAGGTACTATTTACTAAGTGGATGTGGTTTGACAAAGTATTAGTTTTTTTTTTTTTGCGCAACTCTAGGGCTCAGTCCTGCATCGTCGGTGCATTTACAAACATCTAAACCCACTCCCATAAACATCCATCCGCTCAGAAATCGAACCCGCGACATGCAGCGCAGCAGTCAATCGCTCAACCACTGTGCCAACAGTGCAGTCGCGTCAGTAAGTTTTTCGCGAATTCAAATCACTGGCTTTACTACGCAGCCCAGGAGGTTTGTAAAAGAATATCGAACTATCGTCTTTATACACAGATACTAATAGTAATCCAGTAGAATTTTGAACAACTAGTGAAGTTGTCAGCATAAAGTCATCATTAACAATCAGTACCTCTATACTTGATTCAATTTTATCAATTTTAAGGTTCTATCAAATTAATCAAATCAATTTTACCAAAGTGCCTATTTACTTCGCTAACCTATTATGTTCAGTGTATATGTGTTTATTTATGTATGTATGATTTTGGATATGTATGTATCTGTGGTATTTTAGTGTAATCTATTTATAATGTATACACCAAAGACAGTCCCATCTATCGTTGAGGAGAATCTGTCCATTCCTTGGTGGCCCGGAAGAAATTACATTAGCGATAAGTCCGCCCAATGTATATATATATATATATATATATATATATATATATATATATATATATATATATATCTATATATATATATATATATATTTTTTAACAAATTTTTAATCATTGTATGTTTTGGTGTACAATAAAGTGTATACAGGAGCGTGGAGTTTTGATAGAGTTATGGAGGGATTAAGACTATTTGCGTCAGATTCACACAAGACTGCACTCGCTGCCAAAATCTACGCACTCTAAAAGCTCGGTGGATCTTTTAGACTTGTTTATGCAACTTTTTATTTCGAGTACTAAGTATATTATCGTTTACTCTGTGACACTTCACAAGAGGTTCGGGGCATTTGATCTAATGGCGTCCTTTACTACGAAAGTTAAAACAAGTCATTGAGCTATCATTTGACGTTAATGTTGTGGAATGATCACGTCGTTATTTTTTTTGTGTGTCAGTTTCCAAAGAAACACGCTGGGAACTCAGAAAATTTTAACAAGTCTTCCGGTTCATTACAATTTAAAGCTGGAGCTCCTTGAAAAACATTTAAAAGATTCAGTACCTCATTTTTTTTTTTTTTCCGAGATTCTCTTCTGCATAGTTGTCCTGCTTAAAGATGAAGAGGTCGAAATAGAGATTCTGTGCTCCCTTTAAGATCGCTTCTTTGCCTCTGCCTTGTTCGACACAGGATCTACCCGGCTTTCCTTCTGCAATTTCACACCATCAGATTCCATTGGGTACTAGAAATCGGAAAAATCAAAAATCAGAAACCATAAAATCAAATTATTGCAAACGAAAACTTTTGAAAGTATACTTAGCTTCTATCTTATCTTCTTCTAGCTATCTTTGGCATACATAGCCTCATTTTGGCACACTTGGCCTCATTTTGGCACACATGGCCTCATTTTGGCACACATGGCCTCATTTTGGCACACATGGCCTCATTTTGGCACACATGGCCTCATTTTGGCACACATGGCCTCATTTTGGCACACATGGCCTCATTTTGGCACACATGGCCTCATTATAAATAAATAAATAAATAAATTTCGGCACACATGGCCTCATTATAAATAAATAAATAAATAAATTTCGGCACACATGGCCTCATTCTAGAACACTTGGCTTCACTTTAGTACACTTGGCTTTACTTTTAACACTCTTGGCTTCACTTTTAACACTTTTGGCTTCACTTTAACGTACTTGGATTTACTTTAGCCCACTTAGCCTTACTTTAAGCAATTTTAAACTATTTTTATTTTCACTAAAAATGTAGGTAAACCCACTTCTGAGATGTGATGAAATCATACACCTCAAGTACAGCTTTAATAACGTTTATTCACTTTTCTCTCCACACAATTAGGTTATACACTTACACACACATACACATACATATTACACAGCAAGATATAATAAATGTAGCACGGAACCGTAAGACATGCGTACAGTTCGACTTCTGGCCAAAAAGAGACTCGGTCTGTTCAAGCAAATCAATTGCCAACCGAATGTTTCCCGCCTTTAAAGGAAGTGAACACTCAGCCGACCATTTGACCAATCAGAGTAAACAGGAAATATTAAAATTACTTCACTAAAATATATGAAACTAAACATAACGACTTCAACAATAATTATTATAAATAGAGATATAAACGGTATTGATTTATTAATAATTTTACAAATGAATATAATACTATCTTAAACGGATGTATAAACTACATGCAACCACTAGCGCCATCTATCGCTTATGATGAGTCTTATTTCTACTTATTTTACAAAATCATTACAGAAGTTTATTTACCAAAACTGTAAACAAATTAAGTTTAAGGAAAAATAACTTTTAACTGCTACATAATAAAGTTCAGTCTATTCCTATAACTACAAACATTTTATAACTAGATAGATAAGTAGGTATATATGTGGGTCGTTTTCAAAATTTGAGGCCAAAAACGTAGCAATTTCATGAATATAAACTTTTTAATTTTTTTTCTTGTTTTTGTATTTGGGTAAGTTCCAAAGTAAGGCTTATGGAATTGAGACGTGGTCGCTAATAATGGGCCTTATAAGAAGGCTCAAGGTCACTCAAAGGGCAATGGAGAGGGCTATGCTTGGAGTTTCACTGCGTCATCGAATCAGGAATGAGGAGATCCGCAGAAGAACGAGACTACCCGACATAGCCCGAAGAATTGCAACACTAAAGTGGCAGTAGGCAGGGCACATTGCCCGTAGGACCGATGCCCGATGGGGCCGACGGGTCCTCGAGTGGCGACCACGCACCGGAAGACGCAGCGTGGGTAGGCGCCGACAAGGTGGACCGACAACCTGGTGAAGGTCGCGGGAAACCGCAGGACGCGGGAGGCACAGGGCCGGTCGTCGTGGAGATCCTTGAGGGAGGCCTATGTCCAGCAATGGACGTCTTTCGGCTGAAATGATGATGAATATAATTGCGTCATTTCTATTCCTATGTCATTTAGCCATACCTAGTCAGGTACTAGAATCGCTAAACTATCAAAAGAACTAAAAGGTGAATATTTGCACCAAGTTCTGGGTGACTTTTACATCAAAAATATTAATTTTATTTAGTGCTCATATCAATAAGTTAAAGTGTAATTTGTAATGTAGGTACGGACGACAGCAGGTCAAGCTACTCAGAAACGTTCAAATATTTCCAACCAACCTTGAGTCTTAAAGCTACACCTAAAGCTGTGTGTCAGTGTGTGTGTGTGTGAAATCTATTACAGAAATTTGAGATTGTAGTAACTTAATGTAATGTCGACTGTACATACAAGCATAATGTATCACGAAAATCGACTGGAAGAGAAACCCAAAAAGGCTGAAGTCTTGTAAACTTGATGTGATTGCCATCTCCCTAGATGTCTCGAAAGCCTTCGACCGGGTATGACACACTGGCCTTTTGAGTAAGCTTCCAGCGTACGACATTTACCCTTGGTTGACTGACTTGGTAAAAGACTTCCTGACTGAACGGTACCTCCGAGTTGCTGTCGACGGATGCTCACCGGAGCTCATGGCGACTAATGCCGGTGTTCCTCGAGTATCTGTTCTCTCTGCGACTCTGTTCCTGCTGCATATTAAAGATCTGCTGATGCCCAGTATCTATAGGTATGCAGAGCACAGCACAGTTGTGGAGAGATACCTGCTGGATGCTCGGGCTAGTAAGAAATCAATCCGGTCCGGAAGAGAGGCTATGGTAGAGCGTACGAAGGTACACACACACACACTACACTACACACTACACTACAGGCAGTCTCCGAATGGGGTGAAGCCAAACTTGTTGCATTCAACGCCTCGAAAACAAAAACGTATCTATTCACCGCCAATAGGAGCCCATTCACCTTGGCTTCTACTTTTCGGAATGTATACTTGGAGTGCTCCGACCGCCTTCAGCTTTTGGGAGTTGAGATTTCCTCGAACCTAAACTTTGGGCGGTTCATTGAGTCCACAGTCAAAGTGGCTGCCAGGAAACTTGGCGTTATTGCAAAGGTAGGTAATTCTTAAACTTTGGATTCAGTGGAGAGGCGTGCGAAGAGGCTAATTGGCCCAAGATTTGGTTCAAAATGTTCTCCAAAGTCAAAGCACAGGCGAAGACTGCGATTGCACCGACAGGCTGGCCTGTCGGTGTAATCGCAGTCTTCGCTTGTCGCTGTAGATATTCTCGATTATTGCTTCGTACTAATATCGCCGGTTTCGCTTCGATAGTCAAATGCAGACTGACTCATTAGCTGGGTCACGCCGCTTTTTATATGCAAGCACATCGAACATTCCAGATTTCTGTCCAGAAGTAATAATAATAGCGCTTAATTTCGAGTACGTTCAGCAGGTACCTACAGTACAGGTACATCATAGATGACTTTCCAGTAATATCGATGTGGCAAGGGTGTTAGGTAGAATGGGCACGCCATAAAAGCGGCGGTAAGTCCCCTCTTTGAGGACTGGCAAGAGAGGCGCCACGGCGCCCTTACCTTCCGCCTGACGCAGGTCCTCCCCGGACACGATTGTTTCGGGAGGTTCCTGTTCCGTATAAGGCGGGAAGAAACGCCAAGGTGTCATCATTATGTGGATCGCCCTGAGGACGGTGGAGCATACGGCTCCACCGTCCCGCTTAGGTAGAGCACCGCCGTGTCCTCGTAGCGGCGATCTCTCGCGTCCGACCCTGGTCCAGAGCGAGGGTGCATGGCAAGCCGTCACCTCCTTCTGCGAAGTAGTGATGCTATGCATCACTTTAAACCTAGAAATTCATTTTTAGATCGTACCCTACAATGCCGAAGTTGCAAGATATAGGGCTTAAAAGTTTACGTAAGGCATATGACGCAATATTGAACCTTATGCCATTAACATAAGGTGCATTCGTAACACTACTAATATAATAAATTTGGAAGTTTGTTATTCTTCCACACAAAAAATGCTGAACGGATTTGGATAAAATTTGGCATAAAGATGGTTTATAACCAGGATTAGTACATAGGAAAGTTTTTAATCCAATATTCCCGCGGGGTCTCAAGCTTAAGCTGATGAAACCCTAGGTGCAGCTAATTATTTGTAAAAATCATTTACATACTCATATATCACAGAACAGTTCCATGACAGATATCCTGACTATAATAGTTATTTTATTCTGTTATTTGTAGTTACAGTAGCAACAGAAATATATTCTTTGTGAAAATTTCAAGTGGTAGCTCTCACAGTCCATGAAACACACTCTGGTGACTGACTACAACAACAGACGGACAGTGGATCCTTAGTAATATGAACCCATTTTTATCTTTTAAGAATGAACCCTAAAAACTGTACCCTATTACTGGAGCTGAAAATCTCATCATGTAACGTTATGTTGAACTGAGGACCTTTTGGCATCTTTGTTGTGTTTTTTAGATGCATTTCTTTCAGTTTGTCGGTATTATATACATTTTCCTGTCTTTCTATATGAATACAGGTAGTTAAGAGGTGATGCACCAACTGAAGATCACAACAACAGCAGCAGAATACAACTTTTAATCAAAAATCATTACACAATCTGTTGGGAATTTATATGGAACATATGCAGCATCTAAATAATCTATATTGTTTAGCTGGATCTTCTGCTGTCACATTATGTGGAAGAGGACAAAAAAACAATCTGTTTTGGTATCAGCATGTTATATATTATGCTGTATCAATTGAATAATAATTTATTAGATATACATATAAAAAACAATACAATTTTGTTTATTTAGGTAACTTACATGCGTTTAGCATTTCAACTAGTATATTTAATGATGGATATTTTTGTGCAGCATTTGTAAGGGTCACTTTTAATACTGTTAGTACATTAGCAAGCAAGAATCCGCCAACTGCACCGAGGTAGCATGGTATCGGCCACTTCTGCCAAGGAGTGTTCCAATCCAGAGGGATGACTATGGCCCCCACCCACGCTCCGCAAACTGTCATCATGGCATTGCTGACCAGCATCTCAGTAATAGTGTCTTTTCCATAAGTTCTAACTCCAAACAGTAATTGCACAGAAGACTCAATCCCTGTATGAAGTAACATAGGAAATACTGTGAGTAAAGTAAGCAGCGATGACAGCATCAATGTCTCCTCATGACACTCCAGCACAGGAGCTCCGAACAATATAATCCCAATAAAGAATGCGAACTTAGCACACAACAGATAAACGAATCCTTTCAGAATGTCTCCAGCAGTATTCTTGCTCGCCTTGTTTTTCTTTCCTTGAATATCATTGCCAGAGTTTAAGTAAAATGATTTCAACAACTCCGCGACGAAAATAAGACCCAAAACAAAGCAGGATGAACCATTGCCGACTGAGTAAAGAATCCCTTTATAGGATATAAATGTGATGATACTCGGTAAATAAATGCATGTTAACAAACTAGATATTGTAACTTTTCGTAGTTCCAATTGATCGTTTAACGAAAACATGTCCTTTTTCTTATTAAGCACAAAACAAGCACAATCCTTACTTCTGAGATTTGGACAAATGTTTTATTGATCGACTGTTCTGTTCACTGTAGGGCGATCCAGTATTGTCAATGTGACACTTTGACACTGACAGTGACGACGAGTACCAGCTGACAGCTTGACAGGCTGAATCTCGACAGCAGTTGCTTTTTCTATAGCAATTTATTAACTATGGGTTTGCAAATTCATTAATTTTCACGTAAGGTAGCCCACAAATTTCTTCCTAACGATTTTTTAATTTGCGGCTGAATTATTGGAACTAATTAGAAATAAAATAGGTACATAATGGAAAGTTAATTATGGTGTCTTCGGTGTTTTCATATTCAAATAAATATTTCATAATGGCAACTAGATGGAAACTGTCAAAACATATAATACGTGGCAACACTTTTCTTGCGAAACCTCATTAAAGTTCTGCAAAATTCTCAGTGAAGTGAATGAAGTTTATTCGAACGTGATCGATATGACGACACCAACTTTATAAATGAAAGGTGCCGTTGCCCGTACCACCAGTTGACCAAAAACTGTGAGACGTTCGGCTACAGTGCGAGCCAACGTTCATACACAAATCTCGTTTAATAACATATCACAAATTGTACTTTGTGTCGTAAGTGTTAGGTGTGACATTGGTTACATAAACATTGAAAATGCGGTGCCCGTTCATAGGATCATTGAACCAGGCCTTCGTAAAGAATTACGGGGCGACTCTTATGAAACAATACGGAAACTATTGCCCCGTTTTAACTCGTGGGTTCCATTCTCTCGGCGTTGACGAGACCAAGTGCCCCTTCATCCAGCAGAACGTGGGCATTTCCGAGGCGCCTAAGGAGATGACCGAGGACATCACGGAGCCCGCGCAATCGTACCACTACGAGAAGTTCTTCCACGAGCAGATCAGCGCCAAGAAGAGGGACTACTCGTACCGCATCTTCAGGAAGGTGTCGCGGTTAGCTGCGGACGGCGTGTACCCGCAGGCACTGGAGGGGCCCGACAACCATCGCGTGACCGTCTGGTGCGCTAATGACTACCTAGGCGCGTCTCGCCATCCTGTAGTTCAAGATGCGGCTGTCAATGCCATCAAGGCTTATGGTACTGGGGCAGGAGGAACCAGGAACATTGCTGGAAATTCTCAGATGACCGAGAAACTTGAAGCTGAAATAGCCAACCTGCACAAGAAACCAGCAGCTTTAATATTTAGTTCATGTTTTGTCGCAAATGATGCAACATTGTCTACATTAGCAAAAATTCTACCAGGCTGTTTAATCTTTTCGGACGCTGGGAACCATGCCTCTATGATACAGGGGATTCGAAATAGTCGAGCATCAAAGCAGGTATTCAGGCACAATGACCCAAATCATTTAAGAGAACTGCTATCTCAATCGCCAGAAGGCGTACCCAAGCTAGTCGTGTTTGAGACTGTCCACTCAATGAGTGGAGCGATCTGTCCTTTAGATGAAATGTGTAACATAGCCCATGAGTATGGTGCTCTAACATTTGTTGATGAAGTCCATGCTGTGGGGCTTTATGGGGAACATGGTGCTGGTATTGCCGAAGAAAGAGGCCTCCAGCATAAGATAGATATTGTATCTGGAACATTAGGGAAAGCATATGGCAATGTTGGGGGCTACATTGCTGGGTCTTCCCTATTGGTGGACACAGTGAGATCATTGGCTCCTGGTTTTATCTTCACCACGGCGCTACCGCCGCCCGTGCTGGCAGGGTCCTTAGCTGCTATTAGACTCCTTGCAAGCGAGGAGGGCAGGAGTCTGCGGGGTAGACACCAAGCTATCGTACGATACTTGAAGCTGTCCCTCCTCGTGGCCGGTCTGCCGCAAATGCCTTCAGTCAGTCACATCGTACCTGTACCTATCAAGGGCGCCGACAAAGTGGCGGCCGTCGCAGAATCCCTGATGAAAAGGGGCCACTATGTGCAAGCCATCAACTATCCGACGGTGGCGCGCGGCGAGGAGCGGCTGAGGTTCGCGCCCGGTCCCTACCACACGCCCGAGATGATCGACAACCTCATCACAGCCCTAACCGAAGCATTCCATGAGAATAATATAAGTTTCAATGAGTTTATGAAGAATGGGACATGCCGCGAGTGCAGCATGGAGTACAAGGTAGACATTGGGTACGAGGAACCCTTCAAGTACACGCAAGTCGCATAGTTTGACCTTGGCATGACCGTGTGTCTACCATAACATTGGGCGCTTGGTATAATTTAAAGAAAAATAATAAGCTAAGCTATAAAAATGTATGTTTATATTTTGTTGTTGTTCTATTGAGGTTCGTGGTTCATGTTAGGTTGAAATTAAAATGTGGTATCATGGAGTTCAGTCATTTTATTTAATCCCAATACTTAATGACGCCATCCCAGCCTGCCGTGAGCAATTTGCTAGGTTCGTGCGGGTGCCAGAGAGATGTGATGCAGACACCGTCATGCGCCTTCCATTTCTTGTACAGTTTCGTGGTCTTCCAGTCCCAAATGTAACATTTTCCGTCGGCGTCACCGGACACGAGGTAACTGTAACAAATAAAACGGTGATAAGTAACAGTGGCTATATTGGGCTTGTTTTTTCCTTATACAATAGATAATATGATAACATAGATATTGAAGACAGACTGTGACAAATTAGTAACATCTGTAACTAGTTATTGAGATCATTAATTTATGAATTACCTACAGGTAACCACACAATTTAATTTCGTAGTAACCGACTAATGACAACAGCGTGATTCGGCAATAAAATAATATGCGGAACGGTGGTTAGCGCAACATGTGTTCAGTATTGCATTTCCTCATCGGTAATCGAATGTAGTCTGACCTAGCAAAAAAGAAAAATACCGTTGGACGTAAGTGAATTCAATTTGTTACAACTCCTACGTGACTGGAACTCGCTTCTGTATTGATGACTTCAGGTTTAGGTGAATCCCTTACTTTTAAAAGATCTTTGTGGAAGGTGCTTTAGTAGGATTAACGAAGTGGTAAAACTACCTTTTTAAAATGATGTTACTTTTGTATTATCTATCTAGCTAATGTAATTCCGGATAACATAGCAACAATATTGATATGGATTGGTAGTTATCACGATTATACATCACCATGCATAATAGTGATAGAGTACCAATCTATAATTATCAATCTACCTACCAAAACAGTCATCGATGACTGGGTTGGTAGGTAGATTGATAATTATCATGATATTTGGACTATATCCAGCCAAAAATAGGATATTAATCTTCTTTACCAGACCTGCGCAACGACTGTACGTTTGTTACTACGCACTTGACCTTCGTAAAGGTCACAAGCGATTGGGTCAATGTTTCAGGCGTCTAGGGATAAGATTATAATGCAGTCTAATCTGAAACAACTAAGCTATGCAGGTGATTCTGTTATTATCATTTGATAGTGTTGTATGAAACACTTTGGTCTGGTCATGCCTCGGAAAGCATGTTAAGCTGTTGGTCCCGGTTGCCATACGAACATCTAGTGGCAGTCGTCACGGGTTCTCCGAGCTTTTAAAAGTCTAACTATTGGTTTAACTGCAATGCTTCGATGTCGCCTTCGGGATGTGGAGGTCAGACGGCAGTCGCTTCACGGAAAATATCGAAGTTTACCAAAATCAGCAGTTAGACTGGTAAAGCGGACCCCAGACTCCAAAGCTGAAAAAGCTTCGGATGCGACTGGGATTAACGCTGAGATGATGATGATTAGTGTTGTATGAAACTATACAAAGTAGAGGCGAATCATTAATCCTTGGCTTTGTTCCGACCTCGGGGCCAAGGTAATGCCCATTTGTTTGCATACTTTCAGCGTAGCGTTATGACGTATGACGTGTTTCATATGGTAAGTATTCGCATTGCATTAATAATTAACACCTATTCTTTGCTACGGGAATCGTTTACGTACTTAGTGAAATTTCGCAGAAACACGTGGACACTTAGGTACCAGTTTATGACAAATCTGCAATACTTAGGAAGCTATCGAAAAACCTTTGAAAAACTTCAGCCGTTGCACCCATACCTCTGTACTTAAGTTTTAGGACTTTTTAAAATTATATTTGGAATAGATTTTTATTTTGTTGGGCATTTATTAACGCCGTGTACTTACGGCCGTCGGCCCCCTGTCGTAACCTGTAACAATGTACATCCTACTCTAGTTACTCAGGGGGCCCCGGGCTCCCATACTGCAGGTGTCCTGTACGATGTGTGAATATAAATGAACAATTTTCATCAGTATGGTCAACTACCAAATAAAGCTTTAAGCCTTGATTCCTGAACAAAAAGAGATCATCATCATCAACCTTTTTATCGTCCCACTGCTGGGCACAGGTTCCGGCCACTGATTGCATCTCTAGGTACAGACGATAGCATATCAAACTACTTCAATCTGTCAGATTTCTTTATTAGATTTTCAACTTTATCACTAAAACAAAGGCTCAAAGGTCGATTGAGAATATTTGACAGATTCGGGTAGCTTGACCTGCTGTCGTACGTACATAAGTAGGCAGTTGATTTTCGTAAAATGTCTAATACTCCTGAATATTTCTCCTTGAATTCGACAGCCTCCGTGGCGTAGCGGTAGCGAACGCGGCCGCTGCGCAAGGAGGCGCGGTTTCGATCCCCGCGCTGTGCAAATATTTGTATGTATGAATATTTGCACTGGTCTGGTTGTACCTCGGAAAGCACGTTAAGCCGTTGGTCCCGGTTGCCATACGAACATATAAGGCAATCGTTACGGGTTGTTGGGAGCCTTCAAAAGTCCAACAATTGGTCTAACTACAATGCTTCGATATCGATCGCCTTCGGGTTGTGGAGGTCAGACGGCAGTCGCTTCACGGAAAATATCGAACTTTAGCCAAAATCAGCAGTTAGACTGGTAAAGCGGACCCCAGACTCCAAAGCTGAAAAAGCTTCGGATGCGACTGGGATGATAATGATGATTTCTCCTTGAATTCCGTAAAATAATTTGGTCTCTGTGTCGGTTATAATCATTTGCAACTAAGGACTTAAGTAACTCGAGGACCAAATTGAGTTATACCTTGACTATTTACGGATATTATAAACCATTATTATATAAAAATATTTTAATTAATGACCAACACATACTGATATTTTTACAACTTCACCTTTTAAAGACCTTAAAAATGTCAGCGACCTTTCAGTGTTAAAATGATATACATAACAGATAAATATATTTTGTTTGTAAGGTGTTTTATTTGTGTTATTAAAATAATGAGGCAAACGTATAGTGATAACTATTAATTGGTTTTATCAATAACAGACAAACAATAAACATTTGAAATGAAACTCGAGATCAACTTGAAAATATCATTATTTACTGTGCACCTCGCTCTGTGTGTAAAACATGAGAATCATGTTAATTTTTTTTTTTTTTTTTTATTTTAATAAAAGGTAGCTTTGATGATAAAGCTTCATAATACTAGGTCATTTAACGCATGACGTTTTGCAATTAAATTGATACATAGGGATTGCATTCCAGCAAGGTGCACAGTTAACTTAAGCGAGTTATATCAATATATAACTCGCGCAAGTTAACTGACTAGTTAGACTAGAAGCAGACCCATTGGGGTCTGATTCAGCTGAATACCAGTATTATACAAGAAGCAGCTATCGATCTGGCCTCCACAGCCCAATTACTAGGTAATACGATAGCCTTGGTAAGACTGGTTGTCACTTTCTAGCTTCTGACTACCCGTAATGACTGACAAAATCTACGAATGACAGTCCCGCCCGGCTGTCATTCGTAGGCTTCAAAGTCTTAACGTGTTCTCCGAGGCATAGAGGAGTCTTGATATGTAATGATGGTCACCAAAGCAATCCATAGAACAACTGAGGCAAGCGTAGCTTAACCTGGCCGATCGACCTGTTGCAACTGTTGTTATTTAGCCAGGAAACCAAATTCAAAATAATATTTGTTTAATGAATTGGTAGGTAAGTGCTAAATGCTCTACAAAAATCTGAGAAAATATCACCGTTTTCATAGTAAGTTCGAAAACGAATCTATATCTATACTAATATATAAAGCTGAAGAGTTTGTTTGTATGTTTGTTTGAACGCGCTAATCTCGGGAACTATTGGTCCGATTTGAAAAATTCTTACTGCGTTGGATAGCCCATTAAACCAGGAAGGCTTTAGGCATAACTAACTCAACGCGAACGAAGTCGCTGGCGGCCGCTAGTAACTAATAATATTGAAATCATTACAACGGTGGAAAGCAAACAATTAAAAAGTAATTGAAATCTCACGTGAATCCACATTCCAGCATACCAAGTGCACTTTTTGTACCAGGATAACAAAATATCGTAAAAAAAGCAGAACTATCGCTTGTAAATTGAGTAGGTATCAGGGTTCCTTATAAGGTCCAGCTCATTATTTCAACTGAAAAACGTCCACAGCCGGACATAGGTCTCCCCAATCATCGCCACTTCGACCGGTTCTGTGTATCTCGCGTCCAGTGGATTGATGCAACTTTAACTAAGAAGGTCAATTCTCGTAATATAAAACGTTCAAAATCATCAGCGAATGTCAAGAACTTGGCAAAATGTTAGGAAATTATACGTATTTTAAACAGACTGAGATTAAACAGAGAATGTTCTTAAAATACAACCGATGACATGAGAGATTTCATGTCATCGACCCAACGTGTGGCAGGCCTTCCAGCGCTCTGTTTTCCGGTACGCGGTTGCCACTCCAGAAACTTTCGATCTCATAGGTCTCATAGGTTTGCCGTGCTCACCACTTAAGTTTGACTATTCTTTAGCTTGTTGATTACACTGGTTATCCTAAGGACCTCTACATTTTTGATTCGATCGCATAATGCACAGCGCTTTCCATTACCGTTTAGTAAAAGAATAGGTTAATATATAGTATAGTATAGATATTTTACATCTTTGCGGTAATCCCTCAACGATTGGCGCCACCTCGATAGGTAATAATCGATTACAATTTTGACAGAAGGAACAGATATTAAAAACCAGAGATAAATAGATGTCATGCTAAATAAGATTTCAAATCGCTTGACACCTATAGATATCGGTCGATTTATCATGAAACTGCCCTGTGCAATCGAAATCTCGAATCTCTTGATCTACTATAATACACACATCAAAAGTGTCTAGGGATCAACATATATTTTTGCAATAACTTTTCTCCTGATTGATATTAATTAAAATTTTCTTTAAGGATTCATCAAATAAAGTGTTTTCGTTTGTCACAGTAACGATAAACCAAGTCACCTTTGCATTAATAAAGAAATTTGCCATTTTCCTAATAAAGGGATATTTGACATTTGAACCACTAACACAAAAGTTCGAAAAAAAGACTGAAATAACAGTTTTCTCTAAAATTTTATTGGGTAACTTAAACAATTAATAATCCGTGTTTCTACCGCGAACACTAACAACACAAGAACATCGGTTTGGCATACTCAAAATGAGTTCATCCAAATCACGCTGTGGAATGGCCGCCCATGTTCGTTGCAACAACAAAAAAAGGTCTTCTTGCGACTGGATACCCTCCATATTCGGCAGAGCTCTTCTCTGTAGCATATCCCATGCATGCTCAATCGGGTTCAAGTCTGGCGACTGAGCAGGCCAGGGCAGGACATTGATGTTAGCTGCGGCGAGAGTCTGTCTTACAACTCTTGCGGTGTGCGGTCGTGCATTATCATGCATTAACTGAAATAAGGGACCGATTTGCACTTGTAGAGGAACGATGACGTCTGATACAATCGTTTCAGCATAAATTTGAGCGTTGAGGTTGCCTCTGATCCAAATCAACTCAGTTCTTCCGCCGATCCAAATACCCGCCCATACCATGATGGTTCCACCACTATAAGGATGGACTTCCTGGCAGGATTTTAATCGCTGTTGGCGTCCAGGGGTTCTCCAGTGTCGTATACGTCTTGTATCCGGTCTCATACCAAAACGAGACTCATCAGAAAAGCACACGAAACGCCATTGTTCTTCTGCCCAATTTCTGTGTTCAAGAGCCCATTGATATCGAATCCTACGATTGTGCATTGCTATAGGTGGTACCCGTAGCGGTCTTCGGGAATGAAGGTTCACTTCATGCAAGCGGTTTCTGACTGTTTGGTCGCTAATTAAGTTCCCTGAAGAGTGATGAAGCCTCACGGCTAACATCATGGCGGTTATTGTTGGAGCTCTTCGAGTTAAGATTTGAATGTATCGGTCTTGTCTCCGTGTGGTGCAGCGATACCGTCCTCCATGGCGCTCAGCCACGGTACCAGTGCTTCGGTAACGTGTCCAAAGTCGACTGATAACACTCTGACTTGTATTCAGAGCTAAAGCCACAGTACGTTGCCGGGAACCAGCTTCTATCATTCCCACGGCTCTGAGCATTTCTTCCCTGCTTAAATGACGTCGCCGCTCCATAATAACGTTGGTTTTAATCAGTAGTAGGGAAACAGTAGCACTAATAATGTCTTCAATGCGTTGTATGTTTTTATAGGGAAAATATTGACAGCTGATTTTCATCTTTTACTCGAATTTGATTCACAGTTCCTGATTCAAATTATGAAATGCACCAAAAAGGATCCATATAAATTTATAAAATCATAAATTTATTACAAAGCCACATCTCAATCTCAAGAAATCCGCATAAAAATGCTTGATCCCTAGACACTTTTGATGTGTGTATTTCGATTTCACGCTTATCTGCGGGATTTAATATAATAATGAAATACATTATGAACTTCTATAGAGGTGTTATGACGGTTTGTTTTTCGTTGTGGCTTGTCTTAGAAATAAAATAAAATTCTAAATATGCTGAGTATAAGATATAATTAAGTTAATGAGAAGTATGAGAACCTTGCGTAAATGACGTGCGCAGACAACCAGTTATTCTCCGGAAATATTAAAAATAAAATATATAAGAACGGTCTCAACTACAAGGAAGAGCGATACTTAGAAAATAAAAAAAAAATACTACCTACCTACTGAAACTAGACCAGATACGGAGTTAGCCAAAAATATAATGTCCTTTTAAAAGGACATAAGTTATCGGTATAGGTTGAATTCGTCCATAATCATTCAATTATTTAGAGCTAAAAAAACAATAATTATGATTATATGTATAACAGTACATAGTTAAAAGATCTCTCAAAACTATTTTACGATAAACAAAGTCACTTTCTTTTTAAAACACGTATCGACTGACGTGCTAAAAGATTTAGGATGCGTTAACCTTTTCGTTTAAAAATCAAGACCGTTCGTTTTACAATAAAAAAGCCTATACCTAACCAACTCGTGTCTATTTTTCAAGTACTGAGCAACAAAAAAAATAACCGACGAGAGCAAGTCACAATCAATATTCTTGGCAAGAACATTTATAGTTTCAGGAAAACGATTTCCGCATACGGATTGACGACAATGATAGACGCAACTTCCTTGTCCTTTCCATAATTGAAGATGTAATCATCTACTTCATCTATTAATCTATCTAATACATCAGGTTTTTTTTAATACCATATACTACGTTATTTTCTCTTGATGCGAAACCTGAATACAGTTTTTTCAGAATATGCTTCGATTCCAATCATTTTTACACCATGTTATATTTTTCCCAAATACATTTAGAAATTGTTGCAGTGTGGTTACCGATCGCCCCACGCAGCTTACGATAGATCATAGTACTGCGCACAGCTGACATCAGAGGTCAACGCACCGGTCGCCCGCCCGTGCGGAGCGTTGACAACCCAGTAGGATAACAAGCTCATAACTTTGTGGTTTTTAATATTTTTTTTCGAAATTTCTGACATAGATTCTTTACTTAAAAATACTGGACACGTGTTTCGGCTTTCGCATAAATAAAAATAATTTTGTATCGTTTTGGTTTACGAGATTCTACGACGGCTAGGGTCGATGCCTGCCGCGGGGCACAGGTTTTAGTCAGTGAAATTTTGACACGTCCTCCCGCTTCACCCAGAACGGAAGAAAAGTTTTACAAACCAAAAAAGAGTTTGAGTTTTAGCTGAAGCATACACAGCTCATCAGTCATCACAGCAATCACTTTTCTAGACCATTAATGTTTAACAAAATCCATTCATTGTCTCTTTGGTCTTTCCCGACTATTATAGCCATCCATATTCCTACTCAAAACATTTATTACGAAGTTCCCAAAAACTAGTCAGAGACACCTGCAACTCAGCACGCTTGGAAGACCGATGGAGACAGTGAAATTCAGTATTGAAACAAATATGAATTTGAATTGCCTGTACAGGTAGTTGTTCCGGGTCTGGCTCTTTGTGAGAATTTAAATGTTTGTAAATGCCTATATTATACAGGAGTAATTTTTATTGGGGCAAAGTTTAAAAAGAGAAAAAACAAAGAACATAAATAAGTTACACGTGCTATAACTAATAAAGTCACGGCAATGCAAAAAGATAATCAGGTCATTACAGTGTTCTCATTAAGATTGTTGCAATAATTATTTTACATGATTAAGTATTCAATTACGTTACAAAGAATGGTAGAATGAAAACATTATATATACCTATGTAACAAAAGCCTATCCAATAATTAATAGATCCTGCAGGAGCCCACGTGGATTACAGCTTGTAGAGAGCTTATATCAGAAGTGGGAATGTATTAGGCTCATTATGACAGTAGGTACCTTGGATAGTTTTTCCTGTTGTTACCTAGTTTAGAATGATGGCAAAACATACCTGAAGACCGCAAGCCATTGATGGAACAGAGTCATAACAGGTACATAAAATTATTTACAGAAACGCAGGAAATATTGTGTTTGAATTATATTATGATGTACTTAGACTATGTTATACAAGAGAGCCTACATTGTTAGCATAACATCAACATTATTAACATCGACCTCAAAACCTTAGGCAAGAGGCACATTTGCTGAATAAGGTCGTAACATTGCCTTGAGATAATTTCAATGTACATGATTAATAGACTATTTCCAAAAAAAAATAACTGACAGCCAATTCTCGTAATTTAAAAAATTCAAAATCTAGTCGCAGTCTTATTTCGGCGACAAAGAAATGTCAAAAACTTGTCAAAATATAGAGAAATTAGAAGTATTTTTTGACAGATCAGATTGTGAACGGTCTTATATTTAATAGAATTACCCCTCAGATATCACAAAAACGCAGAGTTACATACATAAATTACTAACGGCGTCCCACGGCTTCGCCCGAGTATGTTTCGATCCCATGGGAATGTCGGAATAAAAAGTAAGTATCCTATATGTTATTCCTAGTTATAAACCTTCTGAGTGCCAAATTTCATCCAAAGCCGTTGAGTAGTTTTTGCATGAAAGAATAAGTAACATCCATCCACACTCACGATTTTTCGCATTTATTTAGTAGGATTGAGAATCCGCCCGAAGATATACTTTAAGATATATGTCATTGTACCGACCTCACCTATCATTATAGTAGCAGTGTTGTCACTTGTGAATAGGAATTGGTTAAGGGTATGCCTATTCAATTCAATTATATTAGCCAGGAATTATACTAGCCAGGAATATACAACCTATTTTTTTGTTTAGGTATGCGAAACCTGAATACAGTTTGTTCAGAATAAGCAACTGAATCGATTCCAATCATTTTTACACCATGTTATATTTTTTCCCAAATACATTTTGAATTTTTTGCAGCGTGGTTGCCGAGTGTACAACACAGCCGGTGGTAGATCACAATGAGACAGCCTTAGTCTATATAAACTTTCTCATGGGATAAACCTGTTTAGTTAAGTAAGAGTCATGTACTAGAAATATATAATTAAACCCAACACAACTATTATAAAGTTGTTATTAAAATACACTAAAAGTTATCTCAATAACTCTGACTCTTGAAATAAATATAAACAAAACTTCCAAATAATAATTAAAATAAAAACAAAACAATCGCTTCCTAAAGTTATTAATGGCGCTCTCATTTAGATTGATCTTAATGAGTTTTAATTGAGTTTCAAGTCATGGTGGCCTAGTCGTTAAAACACCAGCCTCTCAAGTATGAGAGTGCGGGTTCGATTCCAGGTCAGGTAAGTACCAACGTAACTTTTCCAAAGTTATATGTACTTTCTAAGTATATCTTGGACACCAATGACTGAAGGTGAAGGAAAACATCTTGAGGAAACCTGGACTTTAAGTCTGAAATCTCCAACCCGCATTGAGCAAGCGTAGTGATTACGCTCAATCCTTCTCTGTATGAGAGGAGACCTGAGCCCAGCAGTGGGACGATAAAAAGGTTGATGATGATGATGATGAATGAGTTTCAATGTAAATGCCTAATGTCAAATATAATTATGGCTATTGCCATGGTTAAGCAGTAAGAGGTTAAGCAGTATATTATGTTAAATCATTAAGCATAACTTTTTGGTTGTGGTCAATGATGTTCTAGTGACAATTAATTCTTTGTTTTTCAAATGTAAGCGTAAAATCAAAAATCAATATCAAAGCATTTATTTCAAATAAACCGGTTACAGGCACTTTTGAATTGTCAGTCAGTTTTGGTCGGTCAGTCAATAAGATGAAGTTAGTCGCCCATTCCAAAGAGTAGGTACCTATGGAGAAGAACGAGCAAGAAACTCCATGGACACTTTTAAATTTTCAAGTTATTGTTACAAATATTTGATTACATCATTGATGTTGAAATCAACCGTGTGAGAACGATGCAGAAATACAGTATGTTAAATAACAGAGGGCGTTCCCTTAAACTCGTTAATATATATCATTAATAGATTAAAATAAAAATATCAGCATAAAAAAATCCGTATAAAAAAAAATTCTAATTGGAAATAAATTTGAAACCTCCTGTTTTAAATCAAAATAGTAGTCTTCATGTATAAATAAATTGCGACGTTGCCGTCTTTCATGTTCGCGTGTACAGTGTGTTGCTTTTACATGTCAATTTAAAATTTTTATTGAATATTTTCTTATTGGAAAAAATTTTAAAACATTTTGTTTTCGAATGGAAATATTTTTTTTAGTATGTATGTATGCTATACTATTTCGGGTTGACGGGAACGCCCTCTGTTAGTTTAACGCTTAAAAACGCTTTAAAACGCTTTAAAATGATACCAAACACGGCATATTTATCTTAACTTTATTTTTTTACTCTGTATGTTTTGTCCGCTAGAGGGCGACACATTAGAGTTTGTGAAACCCTATATAGCCTATAACCAGCGGACAATTAAGACGCTTCTAATGATATGTCATTTGTCGAATTCTGATAAGTAGTTTAGAAGTTACGAGGGAACAGATGAACATACATACATACATACATACATAGCCTGTGAAAATCATAACCCTCCTTTTGCTTTGCCGTAGTCGGGTAAAAACAGGAGGTTTCAAATTTATTTCCAATTAGATTTTTTTTTTATTCGGATTTTTTTATGCTTATTTTTCTATGCTGATATTTTTATTTTAATCTATTAATGATATATATTAACGAGTTTAAGGGAACGCCCTCTGTTATTTAACATACTGTATATAAAAATATAAAAAGTAGTGGCCGGTGTCATTATGTTCTTAGTTTGCATAGAACTGACAAACAACTTTATACGTCATTACTAGAGATCGGAAATCACGGCGCTTATACATACTAAACTTACACAAAATACCGACGAAAGAATGATGTGGACACGCCTTTTAACTAACAATCGTGGAAATATTTTAGGATTTGTATATTTATATTCTAGTACATAATGTTTTGGGTCATTTTAAACGCCATCTGGTGGTATTTTTTAGAAATATTTATAAATAAAACCATACATATGGCATGTCATACATATTACGACGTGTACCGAAAGGCGTATCCATATTTTTCTTTCATCAAATCAATTAAGCGCCGAATATGAAATCTCTAGTCATTACGCTAAACTCATAGCATTTAGGCCTGACTACCAACTATACCTTAAAGACAATATTTACAGACCAGTTACCAACCTAGTTTAATTTTACACAGATATTTGGCTAAAAATTCTATAGGCTATGCCAAAAAATCTGTCTGTAGTCATGAAAGTATTCTAAATCGGTTTTTATGAGCCGGAACAGACCTTGTTACTTCCGTAAATGACCAATGCTAGTGTTATTGGTAAAACAATCAGAATGCCCTAGGACATGACTGAATTTTAACACTTCAATGAATAAGCCGTACAAGAAGTCAATTGCATAATTGACTTCTTGTACGGCTACGGTACCTTTCGTGTGTACCGAAGGATCAAAATGGGCACGCATAAAGGAAATTAAGAATTTCGACCGACTCTAGACTGAGATCAGCATCTTATTGCATAATGCACCATCAATTTCAATCTAAATAAAAGAAACCAAAGTAAAAGTAAAAATAAAAAATAAAAAAATCTTCTTAAATCCTTATTAAAAGAATCTCCTTAGGTTCAAAAATGTTTCTGCTCAGCAAGGTAGATAACGCAATAAATGCTGTTGAACTTGCAAAATGAAGCCCATTGCTACAGATAGTTGTTGCGAAATTACTCACGTACTCACGATGACTAACGTTTTTAAAATCACGTGAATTGCCTCTCAGATGTAGTGTTTTGTTTTCTTTATCTTATGGGAAATTATTAAGAGTGGACTCTAGTGCCGAGGAATTTGAGAAATAGGTATTTGAAGAAACTATTGCCGTCGCGCCGCTTTCAACCTTTCCGTAAAGTGCGAAAGGGACAGTTGCAACTCAGGCTGATTTTACCTACAAAAACATTGACCAAAAGATTTTTCGTATTCCGCTGTTTTCTTTTTCAAAACAAGACAGATCTCAATTATTTTTATATCAAAGGATGGGTATACCTATGCCTCTATTATTTTATTTTTTGTCAAAAACTGATCACATTTGTGTAATAGTCGTCTGAACACCATGGTAAAAATGGGTTATTTTTCGAGATTTTGAAACGTCATATTTCTTTTATTCGGAAAAAATCAATTGATAGGGGCACGTGTAATCACGGTATAAAATTGTAGAAAAAAAAATAGTTGCTCTAAAAGCATTGTCCACGAAGAAAACAGCGGAATACGTTTGTATACAGAAAGCAATGCTAGAGTTCCCTCTTAAGCATCTATTCAAAGATACTGGCCCAGTAACCTGTTTACAAACATAGTAATTATATCCTTGAACCTAGTACTAGTATAGACGGCTTATAATAGATAAAGACTACTGTACTAGACTTTTTTGAAGCAAATGGCCTTGCACCCCAGTGGAAAAATCCAAAAGCATTACTTCTGAATCCGAATCCGACAAAAACAATACGAAATTACGAAAACATCTTTATTCAAAGCAGTGAAATTAGAAGATCAAATATTTTCATTTAATTGAGAATAAATTATATTGAGGTTAGTGTTTTAAAAAGTGTCAGCGGTTTTAAGCGCCCACATTATTTGGATTCACGCCTGACTGACTAGCGTACGTTGTTGCCAAGAATAACGTACCCGAAATACAATACCAATTATAATCAAAACAGTAGCAAAGGTCGATCGCCGCAGCCATAGATTACAAAACATTTACGGACCGAATGATAAATCAATTGGACATGAAAGAAAAACTATGATTTAATCTTATATAGAGCATTTCCTGACACAACGTTTAGCCAAACTCAGCAGTTAGACTGGTAAAGCGGACCCCAGACTCCAAAGCTGAAAAGGCTGAGATGATGATGAAAAGAGCATTTTTCCTCACATATTTTCTCTTCCAGATAAAGTTGCAGCAGTTCATAATTTATCGTGGGATCTTCTGAATTGGGTTATCATCTCATGAAATTACAATTTTAATACTCAATACTCTTTACTATTCGAACTCGATTCGAAGTATTATTCGAGTACTTCTAATATAGAGTAGTCGTTTAAGTACTCTTTCCTATACGAACATTTTCTATCAATGGAATTATAGCTCTTTTTTATAGTATATTAGCTGCACCCAGCATGGAAAAATTTAGGAAGTCTCACGGGCATCTTTAGAACACTATATCAAGTTTCATTACAATCTGCTCAATGGTTTAAAGCATAGAGAAACATGGCACATTTATAACTTTCAGCACATTATATAATCAATACTAGCGAAAATGAGTGTCAGGTGTTAATAACAAAGTTCAATATTATCTAACTACTACTGTATTTCATGTTAGGTCACTGTTTGACCACGTTTATTTAGATACATGCCTAATACTAGTCGTAAATTGATCATAGAAGTTTATAAAAATTTCGTGTAATTATAATTTCTCATCATTTGCAGCCAGTCACGATTTTCAAGATGCAATCACTATTGCAATACTGGTTCGAAAATGCGTTTTCTCAACAGAATTAAAAACAAAAAGTAATATGTTATATTTTGTTCATTCTGAATAAAGATTTACTATCTATTATTTCAAACACTATTGATTAATCTCATAACTCAGTAATACTTCTGCAAACAGCCTTAGTAACCGCCAATCTAATCATACTCAATAGGCAAATAAATCTCGTCATTCGCAAACTTTTCCTAATTTGTAGATGTTTAACAAACTGGATTTTCAAAACCTAAATAAGAGCTCTTGTGTTTCACACTGAAGCCAGGTCACGAGTGCCCTAGATATTTGACCTCCTAAAAGGTATTTGAGGGAGGACCACTTATACGGACAACAGCAGGTACCGGAGCTACCAGAAACTGTCACATATTCTCAATCAATCTTAATGCTTTACAAATAAAGTTGAAAATCGAATAAAGAAATCTGACAGATTGTAGTAGCTTGATATGCTGTCGCCTGTACTTCAAATAAGTACCTAGCTAGGATAAGGTAACACGCACACAAAAAAAATAATCCACAATATTAGGGCCAAGTTACTTAATCGAAACTTGACACCAATACCTACGTCGTGGTAGACCGTAAGTGGAAGTAAAATCGATTTACGACTACAACCGTCATAGCAATCTTCTTGTATTATAAGATAGTGGGGCGAAAGGACCATTTTAAACTATCTACAGGATGGTATCAGGCACATAGAAGGGCATATCGAAACCATGAATTCAGTTTATGATTCTAGCTTAGAAATATTTAACCGGTAGTTCTATGCAAAGTGCTAGACAGTTTTCTCGCCGTGTTTTCCCTCGCCGTTTTGAGAGCAGTCGTGATGAAATTATTGACAAAAAGTAAAACGCTTACTTGAGTTCAGACCTGCTACCTTCTAATAGTAAATCCGTTCTGTTGTCACTAGGCTACCACTGCTTAAGCAAACAGCGTTTACAAAGCTTATATTTTTCCTTTGATACCAAATTACCGCGAATTGTTCCTAGGACAAAACAAAAAAAAAAAAAAAAAAACATTGGACCTTTTACGCTTTGACACAAATAATCTTGTAGGTCATACGTAACAAAGTACAAACTATAAATTATCTAAGATATTTTTGCTATCTAATCTGATGTGGTATTTATAAGAAATCACACGTGCTAACCGCTCAAAGTCTATATAACTGTTTGATAACGATTGATCAGTGACCACGAACAATTTTTTATAAGAATACTCTGTGCTCTTTCTTAGTGTGTCTATGGCATTATTTTTTTGACGTGACGACGTCTTATAATTCGGTGGAGCCAGCTGCACGCACGATAAAACATGACTCATGCAGCGTTACCTCGTTCTGAGGCGTTCCATTTAACGCTTGAAGTGCAAGCGAGAGCGCGGAATGAGCGACAAAGAAGCACAATCGGCCTCCGCGTACACACATCTGTCTCTCTCCTACTTGAGTGAGCGATCCGTCCGCGTGGACAGCTCCTATACAATAATACATTTATATGTTGTTGTTGTTTATGTGTTGTTGTTGTTGTTTATATGTTTGCCGTACGGAGGACGGGTCTGAGCAGTTGTGTTGCGATGTGTGCCGGGTAGGATGTGCCTAATGTTATTGTGTCGGGAGTTTGGTCATGGAGCGTCTCCAGATCAATCACCCTCTGGGCCAGCATCGTTGGTAGTGTTGTTGGGTTAAACATTGCATCACCTCGCTCAACTGCCGTCTTCCTTCCTATTCACTCAGTTTTTTTTTTGAGTGAATAGGCTTAATAAGCTAGTGCGCTTTACCATCAACGATTGCATCACTGCTTACCATCAGGCGGGATTGCAGTCAAGCACTAGTTTATAACTAATAAAAAAAAGTATGAAGTGCAGTGAAAAGTGAATTTGGTGTCAATTGTTTATAGCAACGATAATTGCGGCAATAAAGGTTTGAAAAATGCAACCATTGTCCATTCCTTCAGAATTTTCTTATGACGTTGTCACGTTCAACTATCGTCAGTGAACCGACTTTACAGACAACCAATTATTTTTTGTTTTCGTACCTATTTATGTTTAGTCGTCATTGGAAAGATCAGGTGGGCTGTCGTTTTAAGTCAATTAAAATTGCACGGAATATACTTAAGTATTGTTGTTGTATGTTTTACAAATTCATTGTATGTAAATGGTACACCTCATGCTACCTGCAGTATTTCTCTTTATTTAATCTATCCAAAGGTTAACGATGTTGACGCAATTGCCGGTCATGTCTTTATTAAATACGACCGGTCATTGCGTCACCCTTTGTAATATATTCACATACATGAGACTTCAAAATTCACACAAAGTTTGGCCTTTATAAACAACTAGCTTTCCGTCCGCGGCTTCGCCCGTGTGGTGTTCGGTTACCTATATCGCGCTTTTTAGATCCAATTTTTCAGGGATAAAAATTACCATATTATTTAATCCGGACTTCTAACTTTACATCTGCAAAATTTCAAAGCAATCGGTTCAGTAGTTACGGGGTGAAAGCGGAACAAACTCACTTTTCCATTTATAATATTAGTATAAAGGCCAAATTTGCAAAAAAGGGTTTTATAAAATCACAGATTATTTAGAAGACAATAAAGCTTGGGACTGAGTTGCCCGCTCTGCTAAGTGTTGTTATTATGCAATATGCGTAATTATGCTACAATTATGACATTTTAAAGACTGTTTTTTTTTTACATTTTTGTAAACATTTTCATTTTTAATGTCTGGACTTGAAAAAAGACGGTGATCCCCGAGTTCGATTCGGCTATTTCTTCTCAGAGGTAACCAGTTAGGAAATGCCGGCTCCATATACCTAGTTTAAAAAAATATGACGTGTAAGTGATCAGTGATCCTACTTGCTTAATAAACGATTTCATTTCATTTTACATTTTGACTATGTATGTAATGTATGTATGTACTATAGTATAAGTCTTTATAAAGCATCTCATCTCAGTTACAGGCAATGACAAATATGGTGGACGTGCGCGACCTACGGCAGAGACATAAGATAATAAATAAATAAAGTTTTATTGACATAAAAAGGAGTTACACTTAATTTGAAGCCCTGACTCCCGTGCTAGGTGGTACCTGTGTTACAGGAGTCAGTGTCTTCACCCGTTATTTGGACAATATTTTTATGCTACAGTATTAAAATAACATGGATAGACATAAGATTAACATTTGATGATTATTTAGATGAGATTATTTAGAAGACAAAAAGCTTGGGACCGAGCTGCTCGCTCTGTTAAGCATTGTTATTAAGCAATATGCGTAATTATAAGGTAAATTATTGTAAACATTTTCATTTTTAATGTCTGGACTTGAAAAAAGACGATGATCCCTGAGTTTTATTTCGGCTATTTCTTCTCAGAGGTAGTCAGTTAGGAAATGCCGGCTTCATCTAGTATAAAAAAAAACATAGTTAAGCCTGACATTCAACAAAACAAAAGAAGACCGGATTGGCTAAAAGGCTTAATGTAAAACAACACGCACGCAACCGCTGTCTTCGTTCTCACACCAAGGCATCGGTTGCGTGCATGACAGTAGCATATACAAGCATGATACTGCAACTTAGCTACAAATCAGTGTCATAACATGTTTGTAATCGTAACCACACTGGACATAACCAGAATGAACGAAGTATGAACATGCCTAATCATGAGGCAACAGCAGTTATGTTACTTTAAAAATAAAATATGAAAACAATTATATTATCAAACAATGTAGGTTATCTAGAAACCAATAATACATATAATTAATAATATTATTTTAATGTAAATACAAGCTGTATTTAGGATAAGTAATGATGACAAACAGTTTCTGCGTGAAATGCTGAATCATTGTTCTCAGTCGCACTGCGGGTCAGTATGAAGAAACCAGTAGGTAGAGACGACAGTACGTCAAGCTACTACAATTTGCAATTTTTTTTATTATATCATCAATTTTATAGCTAGAACAATTAAGGCTTAAGGTTGATTGAGAATATCTAACTGTTAGGGGTAGCTTCACCTGCTGTCGTCCGTAGAAGATTACTTTCGCGGTCCTTTTATGGTTTAGATCTGGTGATCAGGATCGAAACTGACGCCAACATTTTGTTTTTTCAATACAACTACTGCGAATAATTCCAATTATGAGAAGATTTTTGTAGCTGTGTATTTGGCCACTAAACATAAATCGATGATTGTCTAATAATTTAAGACCGCATTAGAAAATACGTCGAAGATATAACGCCTGCGTCCGACGTAAAGGAGGGCGAAATAATGAAAGTGATTCAATGCTCCCCACATGTCTAGATTGTGTTATGAGAATGACGCATACAAACTTAATGTAGCCTACGAGTTTATCTGATCATCAATATGCCTGAGAAAACTCCAGTGTGTTACTAGGGCAAATAAGCGGACTTGTGCGTCAGATTACGTCATGGTTTTACGTATTTTATTCATAGAAAACTGACAAAAAGCCAATACTAGCAACCGTAGCAACAGTGTAATTGTTGCACCGGACATGTATTGCGTTATTTAAGTTATTTAACCGCCCGGCGACATTGATTGCGACGTTAAGGCACGCATTTCCGCAGCTTGGGCAAAATGGCGAGAGGTGACATGTGTCATTTCTGACCCCAAAATGCCGGTTAAGCTTAAGGGACAGGTCTATAAGACCATCATTAGACCTCTTCTTCTGTATGGTAGTAAGGCGTGGCCTGTGCTTGAGTGAGCAACGCAAGCAGGGGCTGCGTGTCACGGAGATGAATATGCTGCGGTGGATGTGTGGAGTTACGCGCAAATACCGCATTAGGAATTCCCGCATCCGTGGCAGTCTTCGTGTCCGTGACATAGGAGACAAACTGCAAGAGGGTCGCCTACGCTGGTACCTACGGTCACGTCTTACAAAAACCGGCATATTACGTGGGTAACAAATATCTTGCCATGGCGCCTTCGCCAGGGCCGGAACAAGCGAGGTAGACCAAAGAAGTGCTGGCTTGACGTTGTAAGAGATCACATGCGTGCCAACAATCTCACACCACGGGATGCCAGAGATCGTGCGAAATGGAGGCGTATATGTAGGAAAACGGACCCCGGGCTCCAACGCGAAAGCCGCGGATGCAACCGGGATTATTCACTGAGATGATAATAACGATTTAAGTTATTGAGAAAACACGTTTATGGAACATTTCGAGCAATGTATCGCAATACATTTCAAAATGCGAGTAATAAATAGTGTATTACGCAATTAGGGTGCAGGTCAGTGCGAATTTAACTGATTCATAATTATATAGTACTTAAATGATGCATGAATAAATTCTCTAACTGCCGGTCGATTCTCTAAAAATCTCACAGTGTACGATGTTACACATATAAGGTGATTCAGAAATAAGGTGATTCACATATGAGGTGAAGTGAACTGTCAATAGTGTCAATCCCTTAGCATTATTTGGAATGACAGCTCATTCCCTTCACCCCAGTCTTCACGGTGACATTTTCACATAACCGCACAGCTGATGTTACAAGCCGGTTATACAGACAGATACGAATAGCTATGTTCATTGTTACCCCGATTTATTTGAGGTCGGTGAGTATGGAAGAAAATGACTTATTGTCTTTTACTTCCATACTTTTCTAATAGACGTCATCTCCGTCCCTTTAGTCACGCCCTTTCTAGCCAAATCATCTTTAACGCCGTCCATCAAGCCTTTTTTTGTACTACCCCTTTTCTAGCCATTCCACATTCATACTCAAAACTCCTCACGAATATATCCTGAGTCCTCTGCATCATGTGCCCATACCACGATCACTGATTCCCACAATCTAAAGATATAGTAATTATTATACTTGTTGCCAATTAATGTTCCTATTCTGGGCAACCCTACTGTCTTTCCACCTCTCTGTCCGCAGCTGAACAAGATCAATCTATAATAGAAGTCCAGCATTACCCGCTATCTCCGTTTGAGCCCGACGAGATGTCGTTTGCCGTTAATTTGTGATACAGAAACATATATTACAAGAGCCAGGACTATACTGATGTTTGTGTTGAAGTGATAATGAATAATTACCCACTGAGTCTGTTTTTAATAATTATAAACTAGTGCTTGGCCGCAATCGCGCCTGATGGTAAGCAGAGATGAAATTGTTGATGGTAAAGCGCGCTGGTTTATTAAGAGCTTATACACTCAAAAAAAAAAAACTGATTGAATAGAAAGGAAGCCGGCAGTTGAGCGAGGTGATGCAATGTTAAACCCAACAACACGACCAACGATGTTGCGCCAGAGGGAGATTGATCTCGAGACCCTCCAAGACAAAACTCCCGACACAACAACATTTGGCGGATCGTACTCAGCACACATCACAACACAACTGCTCAGACCCGTCCTCCGTACGGCTTCACTAGACATCATGCCGGAACACGACGAATTGCTTCACGGCAAGACTTTGTCTGGTGGGTGGTAACTTCTGCCGGCAGCCGATGTTATGGCCTACCACCGAGAAAAGTTAAACGAAATAATGATTTTTTACGGAATAATGAGTCTTAAACGAAATAATGATTCTTTTATAACAATGCTACTGCGACGTATGCTTATAGCACGGCTCACGTTTCATCATCAACCTTTTTGTCGTCCTCCGTGGCGCAGCGGTCAACACGCCTGCCTGCGACGTGGAGGCCCCGGGTTCGATCCCCGGCCAGGTCATGATGGAAAACGATCTTTTTCTGATTGGCCTGGGTCTTGGATGTTTATCTATATATGTATCTATTATAAATATTGTATCGTTGAGTTAGTATCTCATAACACAAGTCTCGAACTTACTTTGGGGCTAGCTCAATCTGTGTGATTTGTCCGTATATATTTATTTATTTATCGTCCCACTGCTGGGCACTGGCCTACTCTCATACAGAGAAGGATTGGGCGTAATCACCACGCTTGCTCAATGCAGGTTGGCGATTTCAGACTTAGGTGCGTATTACAGAAGGAAACTCAAGCATTGATCTCTGCTTAAGCATTACTTAAAACTAGTTTCAACCAATCAAATGGTTTGAAACGAGACTTAAGTAGAGCTTGAGTTTTGAGTGACGTTCTGTAATACGGGCCTTAAAGTCCAGGTTTCCTTCACCTTTTAATCAGTCATTGGTGTCCAAAATATACTAAGAAAGTACATATAACTTAGAAAAGTTACATTGGTACTTGACTGACCTGGAATCGAAACCTCACACTCATACTTGAGAGACTGGTATTTTAACCGCTAGGCGCCACCACGACTTAACGCTTCGTTTATTTCTATTGAATCTGTTGATTTTGGTGTCCTAATTTGTCATGTGTAGGTACGGGTTTTAGTGCCATTTTAGATAACAGTCAATATTATGATAGACTAGCTGCGTCCTGCGGTTTCATCCGCGTAGGTTTCGATGTTTTTTTTTATATACTCCGCTCCTATTGGTCGGCCTAAAGCCTTCCTGGATTAATGGGCTATCCGACGCCAAAAGAATTTTTCAGATCAGACCAATAGTTCCTGAGATTAGCGCGTTCAAACAAACAAACAAACTCTTCAGCTTTATATATACCAATATATATTATATTATATAGCTATTATTATATAGCTTTATATATAGATATTAATCAAACAATTTTTTTTTATAATTATAAACTAGTGCTTGACTGCGATCCCGCCTGACGGTAAGCAGTGATGCTATAATTTATCCTAATATTACCGGTTTCGTAGTACACGAAACAAGCAATATAATATCAACGCCGAATGGTATAAGTATCTCAGTAGACTAGGTGATCTATAAAGGTAGTAAAATAAAGTAGGTATCAATTAAATTTACGTGCTTTCTTTTTGCCATCAAAGGGAAAATTTTCTAGAAAACGCATTTATTTTAATGACTGAATAATAAAGATATGTTTTGAAATTATTGCATTATTAACACCAGTAGCCATTTATTGGTCACGTAGTATTTTTATAGTTATGCAGTAAAATGTCATACACTGCAATTTCACTTGGATTAGTTGCATTGAAGATAGGTATCGGAACATATTATACTGAAGCGCAATTCTGTTACCATCTCAACTTACTTAGCATAGTGTAGTTGACTAAAAAAAACTAATTAGTCCGTCAGTCGAATTACAAAAAAAAAAGACACGTATTTTTTTCTTTTTTCAAAACAAAAAAATGAAGACGATACAGTGCGTTGAAAACGCGTGTGACGTCACTCCTCGCTATACTTTTTAACGAGGACTGACGTCACCAGCCCCCACTCCTGATGGTTCATGCGTTTTGTATTTGTCATTTTACAGTATTGATTTGATGAAACAAAATATACATGACTCACAAGTTAAAAAGAGACCAAATTTTGGGATCCAACCTAAAGTCAACGAACTATTCGGAAAAGGCACGGAGCATCCTCTTGTTTTTGTACCAATGTTGTTTACCTATACAACGTGTAACATAAAGGGTATATACATAACAAAGGCACAGCATCTTTACATGATGTCAAACGATATTGGAAGGGTTTTTTAATCCTATCTCTTTATGTTAGAAAGTTATGAGGAAAAACACCGCCTGTGATAGGCTACTACCATACTAGTCGCACAGAGATATTGAAGATATTTGTCGGATTTTAGCAAGTAACGTGACGGGTAACGACTAGTTATTAATGTATGTAGTGTGCTGCCACGTTTGTTATGATTTGATTTTAAGAAACACACGATACCGAAAATTTGGTACCAATTTTTTGAGTATTTTATTTTGAGTTTAAACCCTTCCGATATCGTTTGATATCATCTAAAGATGCCATACCCTTGGTATGTATATACCCTTTTTGTTACACGTTGTATAGAAATATATGTATTACAGTACAGGACAGTATACCACAAATTATTATTATGACAATCCTACTAAAGTTATAAATTAATGCGAGAGTTTGTGAGGATCTATTTATGTATGAATCTACAATACCTACATACATATACAATATGTAAAGAAAACCCTGTCCGACCCATAAGGATAATAAAGGTTAGGTAAACACTTGACCAAATATAATATAAAATTTTACATAATCATCATAGTAATGAATTTAGTAATAATACTAATGAATTTTGAAATAATCCTTTTTTCCCGGGAATTAATTCCAATTTCCCCGAAATTTGGTAATTTTTAAAAAAGTGACTCACCGGTATTATTATAAGCGAATAGCGACGCGACCACGTCACAGGTGCCGCGTGCCCTGCCCCCCGCCCGCCCGCGGAAGGGGTTGCGTACCGCACATGTATTAAGTTACCTCTTTTTGCGAAATAATATTAATTTTTTTTAAGTTTAGCCTGTCTTTGTGGGCATTAGTAGAATCATTTATCGATACCTAACAATACCTTCACGGATCGGACAGGGTTTTCTTTACATATTGTATATGGATGATGTTTGTTACTCTTGTACGCAAAATTGAAAAAGCCTTTCGGTGTTCTATAGGATGCATTTCGGGGAGTGTGCGAGGGAATTGCATGATTTAATTCCCCATCTCCGTTCCACCAGCGGACGACCCGTCGTACGGCTGGTTTCCACCCTTAGGTACGTTGTTAACACCACTACGATCCGGACGAAGCGTTTCGCCTCCTCCTTTATACCGCGTACATCGAGAGACTGGAACAATTTGCCAGCGGCGGTGTTTCCGTCGGACTACAATTTGAGTGTCTTCAAGGCTAGAGTGAATAGGCTCTTAATGAACTAGTGCGCTTTACCATCGACGATTGCGTCACTGCTTACCATCAGGCAGGATTGCGGTCAACCGCTGGTTTATAATATGTAAAAAAAAAAAAAAAACTACTAAACGGATTTGAATGAAATTTAGCACACAGGTAGTTTATAACAGGCTTTTTATCCAGATATTGACACAGGATTGAAGCCTACACGGGTGCACCGGCAACCACGGGGCGCAGTTAGTAAAAAAATATATTTAAGAACTGTTCAAAACAGGACTGGTAGTTGGACTTTAAATTTTAGTATGGAAATTTTTCACAGAAATTTAAATAAGATGAAACATTTGTATACGTTTATACATCGAACGATCGTAATTATGCAAAGTCCCGACGTCAGCCAACACGATTCAGGTTACGATCACGTGTTAGATTTACCAATCTTTGGTAAACACGACGAGAATCACAATCGTAACTTCGAAAGGTAAAACTTTTGGAGTTGTTTGGAGCGATAGTAGTACAATTTTGACCTCAATGGACAAAAGGTTTTTACATAAAGATAACACTTTAAACAAAGATAATATTTTTGATAAAAAAAATAATCGAGCCCAAACACAAGGTAGCTGCTGTGAATTGTTGAGAAGTTCTTTCGACTGCCTCCCGGCTCCATCATCAGATCTACTCCAGACCTTTATTAAATTGTAGTGCTTTAAAATACTTAATGAAAATGCTAAGAAATGCACTAGTCGCCCCTGCAATTTTTGAAAGTTCCCCTTGTTTTCTCTGGTCTTCCACCACCAAACCCTGATATCCTTATCATGGGACCACCTTGGGATCGTCTTCTTTCCAACAGAAAAAGAATTATCAAAATCGGTTCATAAACGACGAAGTTATGCGCGAACAAACATTAAAAAAAAGACATATATACGGTCGAATTGAGTAACCTCCTCCTTTTTGAAGTCGGTTAAAAAAAGTACTTAGGTATCTATCTATCACCAACCAAATGTAAAAAAATACGATGATCTAATCAAGGATTCCTAATGAAGTACTTCCTTACCTGTGCCTAGCAAAAACCATTTTTGATGACCACAGTTTTTCTGCCTGAAACACATGTTTAAATAAACCTAGTTCGGGTGGACCCAACATTAGTTTTAGATCGTTACTTTATAGATTTATATTATGTATTAGTCTACAATAAGTTAGATTTTACGATTGTTATTATTAAGATTTTTATTACTATACAAACTGACTTTTTGTACATTCATTCTTGTTCTGTTTTTTTAAATAAATTTCATTTCATTTCAAATTGCAATTTACACTCTTGCGCATATGTACGGACGACAGCAGGTCAAGCTACCCAAAATCGTCAAAAAGTCCAAATTGTCAAAATGTCCCAATCAACCTTCAGCGGTAATGCTTTAGAGATAAAGTTCAAAATCTAAATCTGAGAAATCTGACAGATTGTAGTAGCTTGATGTGCTGTCGTCTGTACATCAACAATAAACATTATACTTTCTTCAAAAACCAATCATTTTTGTGTACTTATAAGTAAACCAAACTATATAACCACGGATATGCCATCTATGAATTATTTAGCGGCAGATTTTTCGAACATCATATACAAGACTTATATTTTTTTCTTGAAATCAAGCTGACAAGGTTAGTATGAAAAATCTGTCAAAAATGATTCCTCGGAGCAAGATATAGGTACTTATCTGGCACTGCAAATATGTATTAGACCTATAAAAGCTTTTAAAGATACTATATAGATATGATATAGCTCATGGGAAATAATGACATGCAATATCTCATTATAGAAGAAGATACTAATATGTAAAGCTGAAGTTTGTTTGAACGCGCTAAGCTCAGAAAGTACTGGGCCTGTAGCCAATGTAACATCGCTTCCTAGCGAAGCGAAATCGAATATTAAACCAACCAATGGCGGGAACGATTGACCACGTGATTTGTCGCGTCGCGTGGTCAATCGTTCCCGCCATTGGTTGCTTTGGTATTCGATTTCGCTTCGCTATGAAGCGATGTTATAAGCCCCGCACGATGATATTGCGATTGGCGGCCATCTTGGTGACGTAGTCGAACTCGCACCGTCGGTACCGTTCGCAAGTTCAGTCCGCGCTTACCCACTTACGCACATCGAATATTTTTGTTAGCTTTTTGTTTTTGTTATCCTGTTTTATTGTTGTTCTTGAGTTTTGTTGTTTAGTTTTGTTAACTGTTACTCGTTAAAATGAGTAAGAAATTAATTAATAGTTGTGCTCGTGAAATTATAATTAAAGTGGACAATTATTTTGTTAAAGAGAAAGAGGATTGTAAGTTAGTTCTTGAAAGTATAAACCGTGCTTTAAAAAGTGCTTCGGACATTTTAATACCGAAGCAACTGCTTACAGTTATTAAAAATATTTTGCAAAATTCTATCAAAGTCACGGAGTGTGTGGCATGTGCCACAGGCGTTGCAAAAAATACTGTGACGAAATTGATACGAGAGCATGAGTCAGCAACAGCCAGTGGCAGCAAAATGAGAACTCCTATTAAAGGAAAAAGACAAAAGAAGAAATATTTCGATGGGTTTTCCTTAACAGCTTTAAGAAATATTATAGATTCAATGTGTACGGTGAGGAGAGAAATACCCACAATGCGCAAAATCTTGGCAGCTTCAAAAGTAGACCTTAATTATACTGGTAGTGAAATTACATTAAGAAAAATAATTAAATGTGATTTAGGCTACCAATTTAAACGATGCTACAAAAAAGACTGGCCCTAATTCAAAGACCCCAAATTCAAGCGTGGAGGGCTAAATATTAACGACGTATGAAAGAAAATGACTCGCTTGGTAATAACAAAAGACCCGTTATTTATCTCGACGAAACGTGGATACATGCACACTAAACGGTAGAAAAATGTTGGCAAACAGCAACCGATGGAGTGAGACGGAACGACAGCCCCGGCCGCCGATGGATAATAGTTCACGCGGGAAGTTAAAGCGGTTTTGTTGACAATGCCCTTTTAATGTTTAAAGCAGACACCAAAACAGGGAATTACTATGATCAAATGAATGCTGAGTATTTCACCAAGTGGCTTACATACAAAATAGTACCCAACATACCACGCAACTCCAAAATTGTGATGGACAACGCAAGGGGCGTTGTCCATCACAATTTTCACATCCACAGTAGGGATGTCCATCACAATCACAGTAGGGATGAGAATAGGCCCCAAGTATGAACAATAAAAAACAGTTGATTGTTGAGACTTTCCCAACGACAGTACAAAACCTGAACTGTATTTATTAATTAAACGGCATAGACCGCCGAAAAATTATAAAATTGACAATTTATTAGCTGGCAATGGCCATGAAGTCGTTAGATTACCATCTTACAACTGCGACCTCAACCCCATTGAGTACATCTGGAATCTGGTAAAGATGAGGGTGTCAGAAAAGAATGTGCAGCAGTTGGAAAGTCGCATTGAAGCTCTGACGTTGGAGTCGTTGGCGTCAATAACTCCAGATGACTGGCGAAAGGAAGTCAATCATGTTAAACGGCTTGAAGAGGAATACCTATTGGAATAAAGATCGAATAATTGACGAGTTATTTGTCATAAATACGGCGACGACAGTGAAACGGAAACGACAGACACAGAAAGCAGTTATGATTCGGAAGACTATATACATTTTTTTACATATTATCCTGGTTTATTTATAAGCTGATAGATGTAGGTAGTAATTAAAACATGACTACTACACAGTGGACTCTGGTTCAATTCCCGCTCGCAAATTAACAGAAATGTAGTTAGAAAAACTTAGTATACATGTAAGAAAAATATACGAATAGGTAAGTATATTTTTCTTACGTCTACAAAAAATATTTCCTTGAAATTTTTAATAATGAAAGTTTATTTGTCAGAATATGGGTGAGTAAGTATACCTAAGAAAGAATGTTAAATGCAAAATTAATATTAATTTTATTATACATACACTCTTTATAAAGAGTGTAATAAAATTATAAAATACAAATAAACCCTTAACCCTAATATTAATTTATACATACACTCTTTATAAAGAGTGTAATAAAATTATAAAATACAAATAAACCCTTAACCCTAACATTAATTTTGCATTTAACATTCTTTTGCTAGCTGTCCTTTTGTGTGACAGATGACGTCACAACGCTGTTATTGTGACAAGGTTCCATCGCAATATCATCGTGCGGGGCTAGTACTTTGGCTACAGGCCCTGGACCGATTTCAAAAATTGTTTTTGCGTTGAATAGCCCATTAATCTAGGAAGGCTTAGGCTATATAACAGCACGCTGCGACCAATAGGAGCGGACCATAACATGTTCAAATAACTAACTCCCCGCCGCAAGCTAATACATAATTAGTAATGCCAATCAGAAACAACATATTAAACAAAAATCTACTATTAAAGTTTTTTTGTTTCGTGTGTTTCGTGTACGTGGTTTCAGTTATCAACTATCACGGATTCAGAAGTTAATTGTTCGAAATATGTAGACTCCTTATCAATAATGTAACTTGGAACGCAAAACCTCAACGTGTTGGATGATGCACGAACTGCTGCTTTTAATGGGCAAACATTACCTCCACGGCTGCTTAAAATTACTGTAAATAACGAGCAATTTATACTTTAATTAACTTATAATTTCAAAGTATAAAAAACCTGCTATTTTTTAAAACTTAGCGCTATGTGAGTAGACGATGACTGTATTGTGTATTTATAACACACTAGTTTTCCGCCCGCGGCTTCGCCCGCATGGATTTCGGTTATATCGCGCTTTTTAGATTTCCCTCGGGAATAAAAGGTAGCCTATGTCCTTTCTCGGGGTCTAAAGATTGTCTGTGCCAAATTTCATCAAAATCGGTTGAGAGGTTTAAGCGGGAAAGCGTAACAGACAGACAGACAGAGTTTGCTTTCGCATTTATAATATTAGTATAGATTATGTTAATGTTTATGATATTCTAAATCGAACCAGAGCAGATAAATGTCATAACTGTTGTTTTTGTCACCAACTCTCACTCATAAAGTTAAAATAATAAGTTCTTATTCAAACGTATAAACGCCAAAACATCATGCAACAACAATCTGTCAAATTTCGTTAATAGATTTTCAACCTTATTGTTAAACCATTTAGGTTCAAAGTTGATTGGGATAATTTGACAGAATCGGTTAATTTTCCATGCTGCCGTGTGTACAACAAAATTCGTAGACACAAATCACGCTTCACGCCTAATACTAAATCGTAGTGCTATAGGTGTCGTCCTCCGTGGCGCAGCGGTCAACACGCCTGCCTGCGACGTGGAGGCCCCAGGTTCGATCCCCGGCCAGGTCATGATGGAAAACGATCTTTTTCTGATTGGCCTGGGTCTTGGATGTTTATCTATATATGTATCTATTATAAATATAGTATGGTTGAGTTAGTATCCCATAACACAAGTCTCGAACTTACTTTGGGGCTAGCTCAATCTGTGTGATTTGTCCGTATATATTTATTATTTATTATAGGTCACAGCTTTTAATATACTGCATTTTAGATAGTTTGGAAATTGGAAACACATAACTTAACATCCATGTCATTGGCCTTTCAAATCAGTTGTGACTTGTGAGCCAGTAGAGCAGTGGTAACGGCCCCGATTTATGGATTGCAACCTATAGTTCGTGAGATTAAATCCAGAGAGGAGCTACACCTTTTGTGATCATCATCATTTCAGCCGAAAGACGTCTACTGCTGGACATAGGCCTCCCCCAAGGATCTCAATGACGACCGGTCCTGCACCTCCCGCATCCAGCGATGTCCCGCGTCCACCTTGTCGGGGGCCTATACCCACGCTGCGTCTTGCAGTTCGTGGTCGCCACTCAAGAACCCGTCGGCCCTATCAGGCATCGGTCCTACACGTTTTGTAAATAATTTAAATTCACTGCTTTCAAAATAGTGATGGAAAATATGTGGAGAAACCGACATCTCCTAGAACAAATTAGAGGACAAGTGCCATCTAAGAAACCGCACTGGTACTAATTATGAATATAGTTTTCTAATTTAGGCCAGAATCAACATAGAGAAGATCACCAGTTATTATCATAACTGTCGTTTTTGTCTCTTTCATACATAATTCTTGAACCCTGAACCACTACCAAATAACCAACAGACCTCGCAAGAATACCAGTTGGCCAGTTAATCTACACCATAAGTTAAAAGAAGATTAAAACATAAAACATTGAAAGTCGTCTAGTATAGTCACGCCTCCAAATCGTAACGGTAGAGGTCACAGCCTTCAATGTGCTGCACTCTAGATAGTTAAGTGTTGGCGGATTAGACACACTAATTAAAACCATGTCATTGGTTTTTCAAGTATAAGTGTGCCGACTGCCTTCAATATTCTTAGAAATGGTATTTATTTGCAAACCTAAAAAAAAATCAAGTTGTTTGTTAAAAAAACACAGCATACATGTTTAACTTATATTATACCATGCAAATATTATAGGTTACAACATTTGTCGCTTCAGCAGTTCCTACTTATTGCTTAACACTTACTTAACTTGCAATACTTGCTTAACACTTAAACTTAAATAAATTATATTTATTTCAGTTCAGCATACAATAACGCAAACATAGGTAAAGGCAGCTTATACAACGTGTAACAAAAAGGGTATATACATAACAAGGGCATGGCATCTTTACATGATATCAAACGATATTAGAAGGGTTTTTTAATCCTATTTCTTTATTTTAGGAAGTTATGAGGGAAAACATCGCCTGTGATAGGCTACTACCATACTAGGCGCACAGAATTATTGAAGACATTTATTGGATTTTACCAAGTAATGTGACGTGTCACGAGTAGTTATTAACGTATGTAGTGTAGTGCCGCGTTCATTATGATTTGATTTTAAGAAACACACGAAACCGAAAATTTGGTATCAATTTTAGAGTATTTTATTTTGAGTTGAAACCCTTCCGATATCGTTTGATATCATCTAAAGATGCCATGCCCTTGGTATGTATATACCCTTTATGTTACACGTTGTATAGTTGGTCCTTCGAGTCGCTTAAAAATGTATGCAACTCGAAGGACCAACAATTATAAGAAGATATTTTAACAAGACATTTACCAGTAAAATATTTCAGCCCTAATAATTTATTTAGATTGATAACTCCCTAACATTCAACTTCGCGTTTTTTGTGCTCATAGAGAGAAGAATCAATCAATTTAATGCATGACCTAACAGCATAATGTTTATTCTTACAAGACGAAAACAACGATGTTGATAAAAATGCACATATCATTATGAAGAAAAAACAGACACGTAAAGAAAGGACTGCGAGATGGCGGGATTGAGAATTCTTAAAAAAAATATCGTCGTTTGTTTTTCAGGGACCGGTACAGTCAGAAGCAAAAATATGTATACATTGCCAAGGCTCTAAAAATATTTAAAAATCTTCGACTTCAAGACCTTCTGCTCAACTTGAAGAGCATAAAATTGTAGCCACCTGTTCACATCATAAATATGTATACGCTCATTGCTTCATTAATTTATGAACCAACGCGTGAATACATGCTATTGATGGAAGCGTGCCTACATAGTATTGTTCCTTTCGTGGTGGGCATAATTTAATGAAGCAATGAGCGTATACATATTTATGATGTGAACCGGTGGCTACAATTTTATGCTATTCCAGTTGAACACTTCGTCTTAAAGTCGAAGATGTTTACCTACATATTTTTGCTTCTGACTGTACAGACGACAGCACATCAAGCTACTACCATCTGTCAGATTTCCTTAGTAGATTTTCAACTTTATCTCTAAAGCATTAAGGCTCAAGATTGATTGGGAATATCTGACAGTTTGTAATGTTATGTACATATTCAGATATACTTACACTTATTATTTATACTCATATTCATACTTATATATGTATCATTCATTTCCACGGTCCATTATATGCATTCCATTACTATGAGGCTCTGTTTTTGATCATATTCCACCACACTAGGGCTCATTTTTCTGTTCACAGATACAGTCCTCAACTTTAAGCCTAAGTTTCGGCGACTTAGTGTCCCCTTAGCGTAGGAAGCCGTACCTATGCAGGACTGTATCACTTTTTCCTATCAAACACTGCACTTTTTAATTTAATACCATTTATATTTACATTGTTACAGAACATTTTCATTATTTTGACATTTTCTTGACAACATTGTTGATGATGTATCTATGACAACCTTCTCATCAAAATTCTTGTTGGTCTGCTATTTTTATTTTATAATTGTTATTCGAACTCTTTTATGGTAAAATTATTTACCGTTCCTCGTCCATATTTTCGAATATTTTAAATTTCGACCTCCAACCGTTCTCCGAGGTTTCTTTAGAAATCATCGCAGAGCAGTGGTGAGTCGAGCTCTGGCTTCCAAACAAGCCTCTTAAAAGTAGGTCTCCAGTAAACGTTGCCTCGAGAGCCCTTCTAGGGTTTTTCCTTCTGTGCCAGTCTCTATATAACTGGTGCGCCTGGAGCTGCCTGGCCCTTTGCCGCCGGAGCCTTCGACTGCTGCCGGCCTTGTGACGCCGGGGCAGTCCCTCTTCCGTAGCTGCCGCCGGTCCACCAGGGCCGCTCCTCTGTACCTGCCGCCGGTCCACCAGGGCCGCTCCTCTGTACCTGCCGCCGGTCCACCAGGGCCGTTCTTCCGTTGCTGCCGCCGGTCCACCAGGGCCGCTCCTCTGTAGCTGCCGCCGGTCTACCAGGGCCGCTCCTCTGTAGCTGCCGCCGGTCCACCAGGGCCGTTCTTCGTGTAGCTGCCGCCGGTCCACCAGGGCCATTCTTCTGTAGCTGACGCCGGTCCACCAGGGCCGCTCCTCCGTAGCTGCCGCCGGTCCACCAGGGCCGCTCCTCTGCAGCTGCCGCCGGTCCACCAGGGCCGCTCCTCCGTAGCTGCCGCCGGTCCACCAGGGCCGCTCCTCTGCAGCTGCCGCCGGTCCACAAGGGCCGCTCGTCCGTTGCTGTCGCCGGTCCACCAGGGCCGCTCGTCCGTTGCTGTCGCCGGTCCACCAGGGCCGCTCGTCCGTTGCTGTCGCCGGTCCACCAGGGCTGCTCGTCCGTTGCTGTCGCCGGTCCACCAGGGCCGCTCGTCCGTTGCTGTCGCCGGTCCACCAGGGCCGCTCGTCTGTTGCTGTCGCCGGTCCGCCAGGGCCGCTCGTCTGTTGCTGTCGCCGGTCCGCCAGGGCCGCTCCTCCGTAACTGCCGCCGGTCCACCAGGGGCCGCCCTTCACCATCACCCATCAATCATTCATCGACATTATTCATTTTTATACTTCCATCTTGTAAAAAACCACCAGGGCCGCTCGTCCGTTGCTGTCGCCGGTCCACCAGGGCCGCTCCTCCGTAGCTGCCGCCGGTCCACCAAACTGTCGTATAACGACAAGAAAAGACTTTAGAGGGAGACAGTATTTATTAAGTATACAGAAAAGACAAGATGGAAGTATAAAAATGAATAATGTCGATGAATGATTGATGGGTGATGGTGAAGGGCGGCCACTGGTGGACCGGCGGCAGTTACGGAGGAGCGGCCCTGGCGGACCGGCGACAGCAACAGACGAGCGGCCCTGGCGGACCGGCGACAGCAACAGACGAGCGGCCCTGGTGGACCGGCGACAGCAACGGACGAGCGGCCCTGGTGGACCGGCGACAGCAACGGACGAGCGGCCCTGGTGGACCGGCGACAATATAATGGACCGTGGAAATGAATGATACATATATAAGTATGAATATGAGTATAAATAATAAGTGTAAGTATATCTGAATATGTACATAACATTACATTTTCCCCCCGACCCTGGAAAAAATTTCAACTGTAGAAAATTTTCTAATAAGATTTCAAGTAGGGACTGTAAAACAACACTTCACACATTCATCCATCTCCATTCACCCATTCATACCACCTCTCTCTTTCAAGCAATCTTCTTCATACAGGCATGGGTGGAGTTCACAGTTGATGACTGCCACTCATAGAAGTGTGTTTTAGAATGACGACAAGGCTTATTTTTGGAGTTGTCAGCCGCTCCAGACTGGAAGGAAAAAAAAAAAGGAAACATTAGCTAATGTAAGTAGAAATTTAAGCTCCTAGAAGAGCGAAAGAGTTAGCATTTGGTTTAGGCTTATTTTAGGAGTAACCAACCGCTCCTGCATAGGCTTATTTTATGAGTTGCAATCCGCTCCGTAGGGTAGAAGAGTGAGACTGAAGAGTAGGGTCGAGCAAATGTAATGTAATGTTTGTGTAGTGAGTGATGTTAATATATAATATAAAAAATAAATAGAATGTGCAGCTGTAAACAAAAGAATGAAGTAATATTTACATAAATAATTAGTAGATAAAGTAATTGACATTAATAAGAATCGTTTTTCAAAGAATCGAAAGTTTCGAAGTTAAAATATCTTCCGATGGTGTAGTGGGAGCTAGCAGAAGTATCTGCTTCTTTAACAATATAACTGTCTTTGCTGGTTCCTCCAGTCTAATTGTAACTTCATATTCAAGCTCGTTTTTATTTAAGAGTACAAATTTGATTGGACGAGACATATTTAAGTGTAAGTTAAAAAAAATAGTTAAGTATGTAAAAGTATACCTTGTTTTCCTGTTAGGGAAAAAAAAAAAAAAATTAAGTTAGGTGTAGTAAGTATATATGAGTGAATGAGTTATGTGTGTGTTAAGAGAAAATGAAAGGGATAGAATAGCCAAAATATTTAACCAAAGAGCTGAGAATGTACGACACTAGACGAAGTGTTTCTTTTGAATTTAGGAAGTTAAGGGGGTGCAGGAAATTTTCGTTGGGCGCCAAACTGTCGTATAACGACAAGAAAAAGACTTTAGAGGGAGACAGTATTTATTAAGTATACAGAAAAGACAAGATGGAAGTATAAAAATGAATAATGTCGATGAATGATTGATGGGTGATGGTGAAGGGCGGCCCCTGGTGGACCGGCGGCAGTTACGGAGGAGCGGCCCTGGCGGACCGGCGACAGCAACAGACGAGCGGCCCTGGCGGACCGGCGACAGCAACAGACGAGCGGCCCTGGTGGACCGGCGACAGCAACGGACGAGCGGCCCTGGTGGACCGGCGACAGCAACGGACGAGCGGCCCTGGTGGACCGGCGACAGCAACGGACGAGCGGCCCTGGTGGACCGGCGACAGCAACGGACGAGCGGCCCTGGTGGACCGGCGGCAGCTACAGTGGAGCGGCCCTGGTGGACCGGCGGCAGCAACGGAAGAACGGCTCTGGTGGACCGGCGGCAGGTACAGAGGAGCGGCCCTGGTGGACCGGAGGCAGCTGCAGAGGAGCGGCCTGGTGGACCGGCGTGGACCCAGGAGCCCAGGATGGCCTGCAGCAGCTGACGCCGGTCCACCAGGCGCTCCGTGCAGCTGCCGCGGTCCACCAGGGCCGCTCTGCAGCTGCCGCCGGTCCACCAGGGCCGCTCCTCGCAGCTGCCGCCGGTCCACCAGGGCCGCTCCTCTGCAGCTGCCGCCGGTCCACCAGGGCCGCTCGTCCGTGCTGTCGCCGGCCCACCAGGGCCGCTCGTCCGTTGCTGTCGCCGGTCCACCAGGGCCGCTCGTCCGTTGCTGTCGCCGGTCCACCAGGGCCGCTCGTTGCTGTCGCCGGTCCACCAGGGCCGCTCGTCTGTTGCTGTCGCCGGTCCGCCAGGGCCGCTCGTCTGTTGCTGTCGCCGGTCCGCCAGGGCCGCTCCTCCGTAACTGCCGCCGGTCCACCAGGGGCCGCCCTTCACCATCACCCATCAATCATTCATCGACATTATTCATTTTTATACTTCCATCTTGTCTTTTCTGTATACTTAATAAATACTGTCTCCCTCTAAAGTCTTTTCTTGTCGTTATACGACAAGTTTGGGGTAACTGGACCTGCTGTCGTCTGTAGAAAAATGGTAACAACGGAACTCCACTGTCTGTCTGTCTAGCACCAGGATGTATCTTGTGAACTGTGATAGCTAGACAGTTGATATTATCACAGCTGACGTATTTCTGTTGCCTGTCTTGCATACTCAATAATGGCACCCGAGAACGGTCACCAGCATAGTGTTGTAGTGTCAAGGGGGCAACATGTACTGAGGTGTTCACGAAGAGCGGATCGATACTCCACGGCTATCAGGACAATCCCGGAAGTACGGTCAAACAACGAAGACCAAAAACATTTGTTTACTTTTTGTATACAACGTGTAACATAAAGGGTATATACATAACAAAAGCATGGCATCTTTACATGATATCAAACAATATTGGAAGGGTTTTTTAATCCTATCTCTTTATATTAGGAAGTTATGAGGAAAAACACCGCCTGTGATAGGTTACTATCATACTAGTCGCACAGAGATATTGAAGGCATTTATCGGATTTTGGCATGTAACGTGACGGGTAACGAGTAGTTATTAACGTATGTAGTGTGCTGCCACGTTTTAATGATTTGATTTTAAGAAACACATGAAACCGAAAATTTGGTACCAATTTTTTGAGTATTTTTTTTTTTGAGTTGAAACCCTTCCGATATCGTTTAATATCATCTAAAGATGCCATGCCCTTGTTATGTATATACCCTTTTTGTTACATGTTGTATAGTAATATAAGCGAAGTCCTCGTGTGCGAGCCCGACTCACACTTGACCGGTGTTTTCACTTGCAGTAGATAATCGTATTGTCATGTGTTACAAACAACAGTAGGTAAGGTAGTATCAAAGCATTTTAGCTATCGATTTTCAACCTGAGAGAAACTGTCGAGAATTTACAGATTTGCTTTTCCATCTGTCTAGAAGATATCTCAACACCTAGGTTCCAGGCCTCAACGAAGCCAGATCTTCATGAGTAATAAATAAGTAAGTAGTGGGATATGACATTGCATGTAAGCGGTAACTCGAAAACAATAGCATACAATGATGACAAAGCTAAAAACACTAATTTGTCGATTGATGATGTTAACACTATGTGGCATAAATTATAGTAGAAGTCACGTAGCGTGTAACGATGTCTTCCTGTTTACTAATTGCAGTAAGCTATGACCAACATTGTGTCTGCCAACTTGGTTATCTTAACTTGGATAGTGTAAAATAATATTAGAATTTATTCAGTAAAAATGTAACTAAATATGAATTTATGAAAAAATAACTTTAATTCCTACTAGTGATGTGCCGGATATCCGTATCCGTATTCGTATCCGCGGATATCCGAGGCAGAAGAAAGATCCGTATCCGTGTCCGTTTCCGTTACTTTTTGGCGGATCTTTTACGGATTTATTTACCATATTAATTTTAAATTTATAGATAATATATTCTTTAAGGCGAAGGGTAAGGCGCACTAGCGACGCCAGTTGCCGAGATTCTGACGGTCCACAATTATTTAAAATAGATCCGGTTTAGTAGCTAACAATTTCAAGCAATTGGCGTCCCAATGCGCCTTACTCTTCGCCTTAAATAGGCCTATTTAGGTAGAAATAAAATCAAATATTTGGCTCCTTTATGTTGCAAACTTTGCCGTAGTTATCATATTTATCATTTATCATTAGTTATCATACCAATAGTATATAACTCCAAGGTGCTAAATCAACTATATTTTTAATGAGATCAATATTATAAAAAGTTATGAGATCACTTTTTATTAAGAAAACAAAACTTAGATCTTCGTAATATTTTAAATTCGAATTAAATGATTTTTTTAATCAACTAAACTAGTACTGCGTGACACATACAGTCTTAATGTTAGATTAAAATCACAATGACAATTAAAGGAACTTAAAAAAATTATATGTCACAATTGAAATTAAGTAATGGTAAATTATATTTCAAAAAGAGTAATTTGGCAGCTTTGTCCCCCAAAAGTCTGTTACGATGAGGATCATAAACAATTCTGCACTGAAAAATTGCTCGCAAAAGACCCGCGCCGCGCAATGCAAGTCGAAAGATGTTTCAACTCAAGGTAGCGCACCGACACCGATTGTGTAAGAAAGTTAAGATCCGTATCCGTATCTGCGGATCTTGACACCAAATATCCGTATTCAGATCCGTATCCGCGGATCTACATTTTTGACGATCCGGCACATCACTAATTCCTACACAATAAAATCCAGTTTGCTCTATAACTATATACTAGATAGTGCTTGACCACAATCCCACCTGATGGTAAGCAGTGATGCAATTGTTAATGGTAAAGCGCACTAGTTTATTAAGAGCCTATTCACCCAAAAAAACGTAAGCAGTAATGCAACCGTTGATGGTAAAGCGCGCTAGTTTATTAAGAGCCTATTCACTCAAAAAAGCTGAGTGAATAGGAAGAAAGACGGCAGTTGAGCGATGTGATGCAATGTTAAACCCAACAACACAACCAACGATGCTGTGCCAGAGGGAGATTAATCTGGAGACCCTCCACAACCAAACTCCCGTTGACACAACAACATTTGGTGCATCGTACCCGGCACACATCGCAACACGTCCTCCGTACGGCTCCACCAGACATCACGCCGGAAGGCGACGAATCGCTTGGCGGCAAGACTTTGTCAGGTAGGTAGCAACTTCTGCCGGCAGCCGATATTATGGCAACCTTGAACCTTAATGGTTTAGAGATAAAGTTGAAAATCTAATAAAGATATCTGACAGACTTATAGCTTGATGTACTTTCGTCTGTACTATTAAGTATATTGTTCACTAGCGACCCGCCCCGGCTTCGCACGTGGACAAATGATATAGGTACCTAAGCCTTCTTTAAAAAACGGTGGCCCCTCAATAAAAATAACGTCTATTGTGCCGCCCATCAGCAAATATATGACTCTGCAAGATAAATCGACCTTATTGTCCATGGATAGCCAGTTCCACCACCTTCAAACAGAATGAAAGCCTACCGGGGTAGCAAGTTTGTTCGAAATAATGGTCCCCCGCTCCGGCCCACTCCCTCCGCGGTTTAGGCAGAGAAACACTCAAGTTGGTGGATAAGAGTCCAGACCCACTTTAATTAATTTATTACTAACATTAGGCTAAGATTTACTTTTACTGACATTATATGGGTATTTATGTATTATATCCGAAATAAAGTTTTTGAACTTGAATTTGAATAGGCCTTAATCTAGCACGCGAGTCCAGTGCGGGTTTGTAAATGTCACATGTCTTCGAAGTGTTGGTGGACATGCCGGTTTCGGTTTCCTCACAACGTTTTCCTTCAACGTTTTGAGAGCTGGTCGTTTGGAGATGAAATAATTAAGATAAAGTAAAGCGCCTGATGGGGTTCAAACCTACAACTTGTAAGGCGCGGCCGATACCACTAGGCCGCCGCTTCTATCCGGTTTCAATGTGACCAATAGGCTATTTGACAGTATGAATATTTTTGTGATTATTTGCTTTAAATGCATAGAATGAGGGTTCTTTATGTCATTTACATGAGTTTTAATGAAAATAATAACAATTAATATATCCAAAAACACAAAAATATGTTTGGCATTTTGTTTCTCGCGCCACTTATTGTGAAATGATCCGGATTGGCTAATGTCACGATGACGTCATACGCTCATAAACACTTGTTGTTGTTCTATGTGTTCGCAAGAGTTTTAGCGTTTTTAGAAGATTTTTAAGGATACTTGGAGCGATTTGTGGTATTTTTTTGTTTTTTGACTGACAAATAACAGATAAACACAAACACCACTGCGGAACCGAAAATCGTTTATAAGTTTGTGACGTCCCTTACAAAGCGCGACACAATTTTGCTGAATAAAGCGTTTCGGCGGCTGATTTGAATTTTGAATTTTTATTTGCATGTTTCTTACGAAATACGTATTTAAAATAAAATAAAATAACTTTTGGTGAGCTTCTTAACCGCAACCAAGTAATTCAAGATAGAAATTATAAATCTGTCAAATAGCCTATTACAAAATTAAAAATTACACGCAGATCAAGTCGTGCGCTACAGTCTTTTAATGATAGATTGATTTCATTTTTCTTAATACATGTATATGTAACGTGTACAGTTTCTGACTTGCAAGTTTTGCAGTTCGGTTGCAAGGTGATGATAACTTTAGAATGACTTTAATGTGTTATCAATACAGCGGGCACTTCAATGGCGAAACGCTAATATTTATTGCGTCCCACGGTTTTACCCGTGTAAATTTCGATCCCATGGGAATATCGGGATGAAAGCTATCCCATGTGTTATTCCTGGTTTTAAACCATATGTATGTCAAATTTCAATCGAATCCGTTCAGTAGTTTAGACGTGAAAGGGGCACATAGAAACTGACTTGCACATTTATAATATCAATTATATACTTAGTAAGAATTATTTATCTCTCTATTTATTATGTACCATTTGTAGGATTTAGATAATACATAAGTATTGTACTACTCATAATACTCAATCAAGTGCTTATACATAAGTATTAAGCACTTGAGACACCTGGGATTCAGGTTTATTTCTTCAGAATTCAATTATTTCCTGCCTGCCTTTAGTTTAAGGCTCTATTTTATAAACATTTATGAAAATCAATTACTTCAATAAACAATTTCAATTTTAATCAAGTAGTTTCTAAATAAACAGATAGCTGTGCTGTTGGAGATTTAGTTGCGTCATTTCTTCTTTCCAGGGAAAGCACTAGGAAGAGAGCTGAAGGGAGTTTCTATGGTAGTCGTAAAACGCTAGCTAGTTTCCATAGAAAACCATAAATGATAAATAACTCTCCGGGACTCTTATCTTTAATTCAATTTTGTATTTTGAATTGTTTCTTTGTTTTACATTGTTCTCACATATAGAAGTAACAAGAATAAACATACCCAGTATTTTGTAATAATATGTTGATTTAAAAGAGCATTCTTGGAATTTATTTTCAGTTCTTCTCCATAGAGGTCTACGTTTTAGAATGGGCAACTAACTAGCTTCAACTTTCAAACTGACCCATTATTTTAATTTTAACAATTCAAAAGCGCCTGTAGATAGTTTAATTGTAAATAAATGCTTGCCCCCTTATAAATAAATAAATAAAACAAGGATTTTGTTTAGACTAGGTTTAAACCACCTTAAAAATTATTGAATTATGAACCTAACCGTTATAGAAATGCAATCTTTATATTGAAATGACAGCATAGTTCAGTACTAAGTTCACTTTAGTATTAAAAACTTTGTATAAATCTAAAGTGTTCGAAAGACAAATACTGACTCAAAGGGTTCTAGACCGTTATCCAAAGCAGGAGGCGGAGCGCGTGAGGGAGCGGGAATCCCAGCGCCCTCACGCCACTAGCCAACGCAGGAGACGCCCGGGAGGGAGACAACATGGAAGACCCAGACACCGTAGGGACGGACCTGCGGGCGATGAGCAGTGGGCAGCGATTCGACGGCGCGTTGTTTCTCACGCGCGCCTCAAAGAGATGTCAGCACATCGTGACGGGGTCCACGAAGACGGACACCTCCTGGTGTGGCCCTGGCACACAGGCAAGTGAAGAAACACGGGTGGGTTTAAGTCAATAAAAGTCTGACACGCCCTTCCGCTCCGCCCAGAGCGGGAGAGGTCATTTGAAGTTTTCCCAACCCAAACAAAAAAAAAAAAAAAATAAGGTTCTAGAACCTTTGAGTCAGTATTTGTATTTCGAATACAATTCTAGAATTATTAGAACCAAAGTTAGATTTCGTTTTGTAATAAGATTTCGGTTAGACTTTGAATGTTTGCGTTCTAGAACGAAGCGGTCTTGAGAACTCGACTCTTAGGCAATATGCCAAAGAGTTGTCACTACGCAATAATCCACGAATATTACAGTATTGCTCTTCACAGTCTCTTGTTTTTGTTTACGTCCTTTCAAGTACACTCATGTGTCTTTAGAGTTATTTCGAAGCGATGATAAAATAAATAACGTTGAATCATATGATGAGAAGCTATTTTTTTCCTCATAAACTTTACGGTCCTATGTGACTACCACGAGTTTTTTTTTTCGATCGTGTGCATCGACCGCGTTTGGCGTTCTCATTCGTTGAGAGTTCTTACAACCTTGAAGCGGGCCAATCGATGAGTCAAACGCCCTCGATATCGATGATCGAGTCTTCGTTATGAAACCTCATGGTAGTCACACTGAACCCAAAGGGCAATAACAAATAGAATACAATACAATAGAATACTCTATATTATGAACAGCATAAAAATTAGAGAACATCATTCAGTCGAGCTGAGATATGAAGAAGAAGAAACAAGAATGTCTATTCATAACAGCATGCTATGAAGAAGATAAGGTCTGTGTTTTCCCTATTTCCCTACAAAGGGGCCATCCATAAAGTACGTCACACGAATTTCATGATTTTTTGAGCCCTCCCCCCGTCCTTGTCACAGGTGTTCACATTTCTGTGACCCCCCCCAGCAGTTCCGAATTTAGTTTTATTTCCATTTAAATTAAGTATTTTTTTATGAAATCAACATTATATCAAATATTTGAAACAATAACAAAGCAATAAACTATTGAATATATAGAAAAAGAATCTAGATATATTCGATTTTGAAATGTGATGTCACGGAACTTAGTACACCACCCACCCCTTGTCACACCATGTCACACTTTGTCGACACCCCCCTCCCCCTTTTGTGTGTGACGTACTTTATGGATGACCCCAAAGGAGAAGACCCTTTTGCTTCAAGAATAGCAGTATTCTCACTAATTACAAACCCACATTCTATAGGAAATATCCTACAGACATCCATTGAAAAGGCCATGGGGTTGCCATCTACTTAACCCAACGAACGTGGATCCACGCAACACACAGATGTAATTAGAACACTCAATTTAATTCCGGTTCAAAAACATAATAATTTCACTGCCAAATAGAGCAAAGCATAATCTCAAACTGAATAATATTGGAGGTAGTTGGCTATCCATTGCGTCGTATGTTCGTAACATGTGTCTACTCAGCAATGTAAAGAATGGAGTGAATTTTGCTGAACTGTCAAAATGAAACCCATTGCTACTGATAGTGTGTCAATAACGCCACTGTAAATGAGGATATCAGATCTTCTGTGTGTAAGCATAGTATGTGTATTTAAGGTGACTTGGTTCGGTTCCTTTGAGCGAGGTCAAGGGGAGAAAGTTGCCACAGTTATGAGAACATACGTACAGACGACAGCACTTCAAGCTAGTACAATCTGTCAGATTTCCTCATTCAATTTTCAACTTTATCTCTAAAACATTAAAACTCAAGGTTGACTGGGAATATCTGACAGTTTGGGGAAGCTTGACCTGCTGTCGTCCGTACAAGGCTTACGTACCAGGCGTTCGGCGCAAGGTAAAGTACTGCGAGGACTAAGTATGGTAACAGTGACAGCGGATTATAATACGCTTTTAGATTTGATAACGTTTTTGAAAATTGACAAAAAGACAAGAAGAAGGCTATTTTGACTACATAATTCCCCTTCAAGAATGTATTTCACAACAAATCTCTTAAATGATCTTTGAAGTGATGAACATAATAGAGGTCGAACAACGGACATCGTTAAAGTGTCAAGCATTTTATACAAAAAAAATGTTGCCCAGAAAAAAAAGTAAAAGAAATAAACAGAGCAAGGATATAAAAGCAGTTTATAGAAAGTTTTGGAGACTATTAAAATAAAATGTTTTCAAATAGAGTCCAATAGAAATGATAACTGTAAATAAATGTACTAACCGTAAAATAGAACGTTTTTAACCGACTTTAAAAAGGAGGAAGTTGCTCAATTCGACCGTTTTTTTAACTGTTACACCCATATTACCATCCACCATGTCACCATTTAGTATTATTTTTTTGGTATTATTTGTTGTTACCCATATTTTAATCATACTTTATTTTCATCACATTTTTGATAAACTGCAGGGTAATTACCTAACACACTATTAGTAGCAATGTCTTTGACAGCCTCTGTGGCGTAGCGGTAGCGAACGCGGCCGTTGCGCAAGGAGGCGCGGGTTCCATCCCCGCACTAGTGCAAATATTTGTATGTATGAATATGAATATTTGCACTGGTCTGGTCGTGCCTCGGAAAGCACGTTAAGCCGTTGGTCCCGGTTGCCATACGAACATCTAGTGGCAGTCGTTACGGGTTGTTGGAACCCTCAAAAGTCTAACAATTGGTCTAACTGCAATGCTTAGATATCGCCTTCGGGTTGTGGAGGTCAGGCGGCAGTCGCTTCACGGAAAATATCGAAGTTTAGCCAAAATCAGCAGTTAGACTGGTAAAGCGGACCCCAAACTCCAAAGCTGAAAAGCTACGGATGCGACTGGGATTAACGCTGAGATGATGATGATGATGACTATTAGTAGCAATGGGTTTCATTTTGACAGTTAAACAACATTCATTAGGTTATTTACGTTGTTCAGCTGACAGGTTTTTCGATCATATAGTGCGATTTCTTTTTTTATTAGTTATAAACTAGTGCTTGACTGCAATCCCGCCTGATGGTAAGCAGTGATGCAATCGTTGATGGTAAACTGCACTAATTTATTAAGCCTATTCACTTAAAAAACTTAGGAATAGGAAGGATGACGGCAGTTGAGCGAGGTGATGCAATGTTAAACCCAAGGCCAACACGACCAAACGATGCTTCGCTAGAGGGAGATTGATCTGGAGACTCTCCACGACCAAACTCCCGACACAACAACATTTGACGCATCGTACCCGCCACACAACGCAACACAACTGCTCAGACCCGTCCTCCGTACGGCTACACCAGACATCATGCCGGAACACGACGAATCGCTTGGCGGCAAGACTTTGTCTGGTGGGTGGTAACTTCTGCCGGCAGCCGATGTTATGGCCTACCACCGAGAGACGCGTGTACCACGTGTTTGCGGATGAATGGCATAAGCTTATGCGTGTATGTTTGGTTTTCTGTGAAGGAAAGTATGCAAGAGAATCCACCGTGCCATGTTAGTTTTAGTAGTAGTTATTAAGTTAATTAAAGTAATTATTTGGTTTTTACATATGTTAATTATTGTAATTGGTATTGTACCGTTTTAATAACCATAAAAAAATAATAATAATAAATCTTTCTATCCAGCTTTCAGTGTAACCCCACCTTACAAAGATCACATGAGCATCGCGTCACCATATGACCATCAAGACACATATTTTATACAGCATTACGACCATTGCATACTTGTATTGCATCGCCGAATACCGAGGATATTAATAACCACACTCTTACATAATAAGACACTGGTCAAATCAGCTGATTGGACATTATACGTTCCATTTTACTACATAATAGAAGATGTGATATGAGTTTGTTATTTAATATTTGGCTTCCTGTATCGTCAGTCGTTTAAGTGTGTTTTATTTCATTGTATCGACTTGTGCTTAATTCGTGTGCGCAATACGACAGCCTCCGTGGTGTAGCGGTAGCGAACGCGGTCGTTGCGCAGGAGGCGCGGGTTCGATCCCCGCACAGTGCAAATATATGAATATTTGCACTGGTCTGGTCGTGCCTCGGAAAGCACGTAAAGCCGTTGGTCCCGGTTGCCATACGAACATCTAGTGGCAGTCGTTACGGGTTGTTGGAGCCCTCAAAAGTCTAACAATTGGTTTAACTGCAATGCTTAGATATCGCCTTCGGTTTATGGAGGTCAGACGACAGTCGCTTCCCGGAAAGTATCAAAGTTTAGCCAAAATCAGCAGTTAGACTGGTAAAGCGGACCCCAGACTCCTAAGCTGAAAAGCTACGGATGCGAGTGGGATTAACGCTGAGATGATGATGATCGACTTGTGCTTAAATAATAACAGTGTCACGGGTTTGATCAGGTTAAGCTACGCTTGCCAGGGTTAGTTCGCAGATGGGTCAATTCTGATATTAATGAAAAAGGAATTCAGTTCTGAATAAAGACAGTGAACAAGTAGACTGCACTGCAGACCTGTGTTAATCACTACATAGTATGTATAAACAAAGTCGCTTCCCCTTTATCCCTATGTATGATTAAATCTTTAAAACTACGCAACAGATTTTGATGCGTTTTTTTGTTTATAAATAGATTGATTAAAGAGGAAGGTTAATAGTGGAGAGATACTATTATTTTTGAGGTTCCTAATGTGAAACGCAGGCTGAACCCTACGAGATTTATCAAAATTATGTACTAAATATTGTACACATTGAAAAGGTCTACAGAAAAGTCCGCGATGGTATATGTCTATCTTTTATGGATATGCCACAATATATACAATATGTAAAGAAAACCCTGTCCGAGAGAGAGATTGATCTGGAGACCCTCCACGAAATTAGCGGCATCGTACCCGGCACACATAGCAACACAACTGCTCAGACCCGTCCTCCGTACGGCTTCACCAGTCATCATTCCGGAATACGACGAATTTGACGGCAAGACTTTGTCTGGTGGGTGGTAACTTCTGCCTTCAGCCGATGCCTACCAGCCAGAAAATAAATATGTTACGCAATTGGGCCTGCTGTATACAATATGTAAAGAAAACCCTGTCCGATCCGTGAAGGTATTGTTAGGAATCGATAACTGATTCTACTAAGCCGGACTAAAGTTTAAAAAAAAATCTCCCTAAAAAAATAAATATTATTTTGCAAAAAGAGGTAACTTAATACATGTGCGGTAGGACAGCATTCCGCGGGCGACGGGGGGCAGAGCACGCGACGCGTAGTCGAATCGCATAAGCGTACCGTCAAAATGGTGTTGTCACTTTTTTTTAAAAATTATGTAAACAATTATGAAATTATGTAAATTATGTAAAATTTTATATAAAATTTGGTCATGTGTTTACCTAACGTTTATTATCCTTATGGGTCGGACAGGGTTTTCTTTACATATTGTATATATAGTTTTTGTAAATTCCTTTTTACGGCAAATATCGGTTAATTTTCGAAGCGATTTTAACCAATACAGCATTAATCCTTATCCAATTTATTGCCTTAAATATATTGTTGATTTAATATAGATCGATATCAGCCTTTACGGCATATGACTTAAATGAATTTTTTTTTTTTTTTTTTTTTAATAGTTATAAACTAGTGCTTGACTGCAATCCCGCCTGATGGTAAGCAGTGATGCAATCGTTGATGGTAAAGCACACTAGCTTATTAAGCCTATTCACTCAAAAAAAACTGAGTGAATAGGAAGGAAGACGGCAGTTGAGCGAGGTGATGCAATGTTTAACCCAACAACACGACCAATGATGCTGCGCCAGAGGATGATCTGGAGAGCCTTCACGACCAAACTCCCGACACAACAACATTAGGCACATCGTACCCGGCACACATCGCAACACAACTGCTCAGACCCGTTCTCCGTACGGCTTCACCAGACATCATGCCGGAACACGACGAATCGCTTGGCGGCAAGACTTTGTCTGGCTGGTTGGATTTATGAAGATATTACAGATTTAAAAATGGCGGGGCGTCGCGTTTGCGACGGCATTTCACCCGTGCGAAGCCGGCTCGCTAGTATCTAATAAATTAACAATACATAGTCATCATCATCATCATCTCAGCGGTAATCCCAGTCGCATCCGCAGTTTTTTCAGCTTTGGAGTCTGGGGTCCGCTTTACCAGTCTAACTGCTGATTTTGGCTAAACTTCGATATTTTCCGTGAAGCGACTGCCGTCTGACCTTCACAACCCGAAGGCGATATCTAAGCATTGCAGTTAGACCAATTGTTAGACTTTTGAGGGCTCCAACAACCCGTAACGAATGCCACTAGATGTTCGTATGGCAACCGAGACCAACGGCTTAACGTGCTTTCCGAGGCACGACCAGACCAGTGCAAATATTCATATTCATGCATACAAATATTTGCACTGTGCGGGGATCGAAACCGCGCCTTCTTGCGCAACGGCCGCGTTCGCTACCGCTACGCCACGGAGGAAATTAACAATACATAGTGATACCTAAAAATATTTCAATTCCCACTGCGGGCTGTTAGGTCTCACATATCCTCGATTTTTCGGTGCTAGATCCTCCCACATTCCTCGCAATGTATCCCTTCAACGACAGTTTTAAAAGCAGTGATGATGAAATAATTTACACAAAATAAGGCAGCTGACGGGGTTCGAAACTACGACTAAGTCGCGGAAATTACCACTGCTGCAGACAAAATCGTGAGAAAAATGAAAAAGCAAATTCAACACTTACCTCATATCTGGCGAGAAGTCTACAGAACACGCGTACCCAGCCACCATGTGTCCGCTGAAAGTCTTCTTCCGATTCATCTTGAACCTGTTCAATGCGCTGAAGACTATCACTTTATTGTCCATTGATTGACAGGCCAGCCATTTCCCGTTTGGTGATACGGTGACCGCCGGTAGAGAGTGCATTGAGGGGTCCGCTATGTATTTCATGTCCACTGGTATGTCCCTGTGGACAAAAAATAGGTTGTTAATACTATAGCCGGCTAGAACTACGCATCATGACTAGTGATGTAAAATGAAAAAAAAAAAAGAAAAAAAAAAACTAATTTGTTTCTTTTTTCCACTTTATTAAAAAAAAACATGAAAAAGAACTTAGCGTCGTCGTTCTTTTTTTCTCTAAATTTTGATTGTTTTCTAGCCTACGTTTTAGTTCAATTATAAATTAAATTTGTAATTTGTATAATAAATCAACATGTTATATTTTGATTGATTTTTTTGATTTTGAATCTATAATTAATAAACAATCTCAATCTTGAATTACCCAGTACACAACACAAATATATGATTTGGGAACTTCCCTTTCGTTGATGTTAATATCAATGAATACTGCCAATATTTTTATGAAATTTTGGTACTATTTTATCAGAAAAGTACCGTAGGTTCAAGAATAAACCTAAAACTCTATTATGTACTCTTAAGTATTAATTATTTAACGATAAATACCATAACAGTTTCAGATTTCATGCTCTTGAAAATAACATGGTCCAGAAAAAAAACAAATATTTTTAGGTTTTTTTTTTCAAGGCTTTTTATCACATTAGAAAAAGAAAACGGTTTTTTTGCAACACTAATCATGACGTCACGCAAATTCTGCATCGCGCAAGTAGAGTTCTCTGTGCAATTAGAACGTACTAGCGTTGTCAAAACTTTCATATAGTAATAAATAGGCTTGGTACAATATAACTTTGGATTCCAATGTATCACGATATTTATTACCTACTTTATCTTATTTTATATACATATAAATTGCATTTTTAAATATTAACATATTAAAAAATAAAAACATCAAAAAATATAAAAAAGAATATAGTAGCCCACCGTTATCGGGAACAGGGTCCAAGTTACCGGCGGTCAGGGCTCCAGAGAGAAGAACCTCCTGACAATGTGAGCCGTGATCCAGCTGCCTAACGAGAGCCTCCTGAGGTGTTGGTCGAGGCTCTTGGCTATTAAGCCATTGGCTGTCACGACAAGCAGTACAATGATTGCTGAATCCACCTCCCACATGTCGAATACCATGAGTCAAGTCAAGATACTTGATTTGTTTATCTTTCTCAGCTTCCACGAGGTTCTCATCATGTGGGATGGTAATGTCAACAATCATTGCACGCCGCTCTGATCGATCTGATATTAATTATATTGTTAGGGAAGACCAGACTCCACCCCAAGCTAACTATAAAAGACCTACCCGCATCCCGTTCCTTTTTCGACTAACGTCAGCCGGAGCGGTAACATTGTGCAAGTTCTGTGAGACTATTATAATATATTCTCGGTGGTAGGCCATAACATCGGCTGCCGGCAGAAGTTTCCACCCACCAGGCAAAGTCTTGCCGCCAAGCGATTTGTCTGTTCCGGCATGATGTCTGGTGAAGCCGTACGGAGGACGGGTCTGAGCAGTTATGTTGCGATGTGTGCCGGGTACGATGCGTCAAATGTTGTTGTGCCGGGAGTTTGGTCGTGGAGGGTCTCCACATCAATCTCCCTCTGGCGCAGCATCGTTGGTCGTGTTATTGGGTCTAACATTGCACCACCTCGCTCAACTGCCGTCTTCCTTCCTACATTACTTCCCACATTAGAAACTTTAAAAAATAATAGTATTTCTCCACAATTTAGTGGTTATTATACATATAAACCTTCCTCTTTTAATCACTCTATTTACTATACTAAGCATCGGGTAAGTGCCCACTAGACATAAGACACGTCTTTTTTTATTAATATTAAATTATAAACTAGCGCTTGACTGCAATCCCGCCTGATGGTAAGCAGTGATGCAATCGTTGATGGTAAAGCGCGCTAGTTTATTAAGCCCATTCACTTAAAAAATCTTAGTGAATAGGAAGGAAGACGGCAGTTGAGCGAGGTGATGCAATGTTAAACCCAACAACACGACCAACGATGCTGCGCCAGAGGGAGATTGATCTGGAGACCCTCCACGACCAAACTCCCGACACAACAACATTTGACGCATAGTACCCGGCACACATCGCAACACAACTGTTCAGACCCCTCCTCCGTACGGCTTCACCAGACATCATGCCAGAACACGACGAATCGCTTGGCGGCTAGACTTTGTCTAGTGGGTGGTAACTTCTGCCGGCAGCCGATGTTATGGCCTACCACCGAGAAAAAATCATAATAAAATGGCCTGTTGTACTCACCACTCCCAAACCCTCAAACTCTTGTCATCTGACGTGGTAACAAATCTCCTGTTCTCGTCCACGAATGTGATTGTGTTGACAGCGCCCAAATGCCTGTCATATTCTTGAACTATCTCACCGCTCCGGATGTCCCACTGTTGGGCAAACAATAATAAAAGTTATTCGGAATACGACATTTAAATAAATGTTTCTAAAGTCCGTTTGTATAACGCAGTATATTTATGAAAAATAATAAAAGAAAAAAATAAGAGTATTCCGTTGAATCTGGTTACACATGGAAATCAACCTCAGCATATTTCGGAGAAGGTTAAGAAAAGAGAATACTTTTTTTTTTCCCTTGGTGGAAATCCTCAATGGATGTCCACCGCTCTGGGGTGGGCGACGGGGTCTGTCAGACTTTTACTGACTAAAAGCACCCCGGTATCTCTTCTATTACGAGCGCGCGTGGGGCCGCGGGAGTCTAAATTCTTCCACGGCAAAGTAAACGTAAGTGGGATTCGATCCTTGTGATCGCCGCGGATGTTTGGTGCGAACCCGGACAGTGACGCGCAGGGCCAATCATGTTTCACAAGAGAAGAGACTACTAAGTTAACTAATAAAGTATGAAATACAACTATTCTTTTATTTTTCTTATTAATGATTATAAACTAGTGCTTAGCGCAAGCCTTGAAGAGGCGGTGTTTCCGTCGGTCTACTATTTAAATACCCCTTTATACCGCGTACATCGAGGGACTGGAACAATTTGCCCGCGGCGGTGTTTCCGTCGGACTACAATTTGAGTGTCTTCAAGGCTAGAGTGAATAGGCTCTTAATAAACTAGCGCGCTTTACCATCAACGATTGCATCAATGCTTACCATTAGGCGGGGTTGCAGTCAAGCACTAGTTTATCTATACTAATATATAAAGCTAGAGTTTGTTTGAACGCGCTAATCTCAGAAACTACTGGTTCGATTTGAAAAAATCTTTTTGCGTTAAATATCCCATTAATCCAGAAAGGCTTTAGGCTATATAACATCACGCTGCGACCAATAGGAGTTAAGGACTACCAATAGAACTTACATTTATTTAGTTTAAGTTACCACTTATGTTCGTGAATGTTGGTTCACCTGTTATTGGTAACTGTATAAGCATTTTACTCATAACTACTCTATTCGTTAATTTATATACAGAAGCTGTTGGTGTACCTTCATTAATAAATAAATAAATAAATAGGAGCGGAGCATGTAAAAAAATGCGGACGAAGTCGCTGGCCGCCGCTAGTCCATACTAATATTATAAATGCGAAAGTAACTCTGTCTGTCTGTCTGTTACGCTTTCCCGCTTAAACCTCTCAACCGATTTTGATGAAATTTGGCACAGACAATCTTTAGACCCTGAGAAAGAACATAGGCTACCTTTTATCCCGGAAAAATTTGATGTTCCCGAGGGAAATCTAAAAAGCGCGATATAACCGATATCCACGCGGGCGAAGCCGCGGGCGGAAAGCTAGTAATTAATAAAACAAAACTCATACTCACACAAATAATCTTCTTGTCCGACGTGCCGGCCACGAAGAGGTTCTGTTTGTCCTCGTCGGGGTTGAACTTGGCACAGTACGGCACCTTGCGCGACGTGAACCGAGATATACACTCGCCGGTCTCCGTATCCCACAGTTTTATGTAGCGGTCGTAGGCTGGAGAGATAGTAAGCTTTAATTAAAATCGATTCAGAATAAGGTTAGATATTAAAATTAACCTTTTTGACAGCCTCCGTGGCGTAGCGGTAGCGGACGCGGCCGCTGCGCAAGGTGGCGCGGGTTCGATCCCCGCACAGTGCAAGTATTTGTATGCATGAATATGAATATTTGTACTGGTCTGGTCGTGCCTCGGAAAGCACATTAAGCCGTTGGTCCCGGTTGCCCTACGAACATCTAGTGGCAGTCTCTTACGGGTTGTTGGAGCCCTCAAAAGTCCTACAATTTGTCTAACTGCAATGCTTCGATGTCGCCTTCGGGTTGTGGAGGTCAGACGGCAGTCGCTTCATAGAAAATGTCGAAGTTTAGCCATTTCAGCAGGTGGACTGGTAAAGCGGACCCCAGACTTCAAAGCTGAAAAGGCGGATGCGACTGGGATTAACGCTGGGATGATGATGGATTAAAATTAACCTTTTTAGGGTTCCGTAACTAAATGGTATAACGGAACCCTATTCATGAGACTTCGCTGTCCGTCTGTCCGTCCGTCTGTCACCAGGGCTGTATCTTATTAACCGTAATAGCTAGACAGTTGAAATTTTCAGAGATTATGTATATCTGTTGACGCTATAACAACAAATACTAAACAAAATTTAAGGGCGGCTCGCATACAACAAACGTGATTCTTTTTAGTCTTCAGTACCGTATTTAGATAAAAAATACGGTAAGTAGGCGGAAATATACATAGGCATGAGCTGTCAAAAACATATTAAACATTTTTTCCGTTTTTAAAGATAATGGTACGGACCCTTCGTGCGCGAGTCCGACTCGCACTTGGCCGGTTTATTACACTTTTTTTTGGAGGTATGAAAAACAGGATGTAAAGTTCACTCCCAAAGTCCTCGCCCACATGTGGGAGTGGCGAGAGGAGGCAAAACGCCGGGGCATAACTTCGCTGCCGCGAGATATTGCGGTACGGCGGACAGAGCTCCGGCGGGATCTCATGGCAACATGGAGAGTGCGATTGTCGCAACCCAGTGCTGGGCACGTCACAATAGCGGCGGTAAGTCCCCTCTTTGAGGAGTGGCTAGAGAGGCGCCACGGCGCCCTCACCTTCCGCCTGGCGCAGGTCCTCACCGGACACGATTGTTTCGGGAGGTTCCTGTTCCGTATAAGGCGGGAGGAAACGCCAGGGTGTCACCATTGTGTGGATCGCCCTGAGGACACGGTGGAGCATACGGTGGAGGTCTGCCCGGCTTGGGTAGAGCACCGCCGTGTCCTCGTAGCGGCGATCGGCGGTGATCTCTCGCGTCCGACCCTGGTCCAGGCCATGGTCCGGAGCGAGAGTGCATGGCAGGCCGTCACCTCCTTCTGCGAAGCAGTAATGCTGGCAAAGGAGGAGGCGGAGCACGTGAGGCAACGGGAATCCCAGCGCCCTCACGCCACTAGCCGCCGCAGGAGACGCCCTGGTCGGGAGATGACACCAAACTCCCAGCCACCGTAGGCGCGGGCCTGCGGGCGGTGAGCAATGGGCAGCTCGCCGCCCGGTAAGGACCAGGCCCGAGTCGACGGCGCGCCGTGTTTCACGCGCGCCTTAAAGAGATGTCAGCACATCGTGACGGGGTCCACGAAGACCGATGGCTCCTGGGTCAGGGTTGCGGGTTGGTTAAACAAGAAACCGTGGCCCTGGCCGTCCCACAGGCAAGTGAAGAAACACGGGTGGGTTTTAGACAGTAAGTCTGACACGCCCTTCCGCTCCGCCCAGAGCGGAAGAAGTCATTAGATGATTTCCCATCCTAACACAAAAAAAAAAGTTCACTCATCCTCAAATAGAAAAGGGAGCATCCTCCGACCAGACGGGTGCTGTGTCTGACGGGCCCTTGACCAATGGTTGATGTTGAGAAGTAGTATAAATGCTAGATACAAGGCAAACTCTGGTTGCGAGACTCAGTATCTGTGTAACGTCAGTATTACTCGATGTTCGTTTGTGGCGATTATACATTATTTACTTATTATGTATTTTTTGTGTGTGCGGAATAAACAATTTTTCTTTCTGTCTGGTTTCGAGTCCAGGGTGGCTACCATTAGTTTTCATTACGAAGACTCGATCATCGATATCGAACGCATTTGACTCATCGATTGGGCGTTTGGCTTCGAGGTTGTAAGAACTCTCAACCATTGAGAGCGCAAACCCTACGATCGAGTCTTGTAATGAAAACTCATGGTGGTTGTGAGAGATTGTTAATCTATGACAAGACTCTATGGTCGAGAGTCGATGGTTGTGGCCGAGGCCGGAAAATAGAGTGTGATCACCTGAGCTGTAATACCTACGTAATAAATACTTATGAAATATTAAAAGGTGTTTTAATATAATAATAAAACACTTGACATGGCGCTGAGGACAATTCAAAGAATATAAGAATATATAAGACAACTGTAAGTCGACACGGAAGAAACTAAATGAGAGTAAAATGGAGCAATTACAACCGCCGCTGCCATTATCTTTGGTTGGTTCGAAGTCCAAGAAAAGAAGCTTCGCGAATTGGAAACAGCGATTTGACTTGTACTTTCTAGCCAGTGGAGCAGAAACGCGCCTAGAGGACGATCAGAAGAAAGCTCTGTTATTACACTGTATCGGTGAAGAGGGCCTCCTAATTTACAATAGTTTCGAGGACAAGGCAAGCATATCATTCAATGAGGTAATCACACGTCTGGAGAAACACTTCAGTCCACCCACAAATGAAACATATAACAGATACCTATTCTTCTCGAGAAAGCAAAAAACAGGTGAACAATACGAAGAATATTATACAGAACTAAAATCTCTCAGTTTAGATTGCAACTTTGGAGACCTAAAAGATAGTCTTATAAAAGATCAAATAGTGCTGGGAATTACGGATGGAAAATGAATGATGAATTTTGGATAAGAGAAAAATTACTAAGAATACCGGATTTAACTCTTGAGAAATGTATATGTAAAGCCGCACAAGTAGCACAAAGCCAAATAAATACTTTAAACAGCACTGAAATGTCAAATGAAGTAGGTGCAGTGAACAAAGGAAGATGCAGTCGACCATCAGCAAGTAAACGAGAGCCGAAACCCAGGAGTCGTAGTAGAAATCCAGGTCAAGAAAAGTATGGGGTGAGAGGAACGTCCAGTGGCAGACAATCAAATCATCAAGAAAGATCAGGTGAACACTTTAAAAGAGATGGCAGTACATCAAGAACGTGCAGAAAATGTGGCAAGTTTCACGGTTATGCGAAATGCCCTGCCTATGGTAAGAAGTGTGTAAAATGTAACAAATATAATCATTTTGCTTCTTGTTGTACATATAAATGTTCAGTAGTCAACAGTGAAAATACAGAACAGTTCAGAATAGATACAGTTTATGCAGTGGACTCTGTAAACAAGGAATGGTACATAAATATTCTAGTAAAAAACAAGTATATAAAGTTTAAAATTGACACAGGTTCTCAGGTGGATATCATAAATAAAAATACAATGAATCAATTAGAATTACAATTGTATACATGTAAGAACATAAGGTTGACAAATTTTGATGGATCCAACATCAAAATACTTGGAACTTGTGATGCAAAATTAAGATATAATAACAGTGAATGTATATGTAAACTCTTTGTAGTAAATTTTGACACCCCTAGTATTTTAAGTTATGCAACGGCTATAAAGCTTGGGATTATCAATACGGTGAATACGGTAAATAAAAATCACATTGTGTCAGAATATAGTGAATTATTCACTGGGTTAGGAGAGTTAAAATATAAATATGATATTAAATTAAAAGAAAATTGTACTCCCATTGCAGAAAGACCTAGAAAAAATCCATTTAAATTACAAGATCAAATTAAAAGTGAATTAGATAAATTGGTGAAGTTAGGTGTTATTAGAAAGGTAAATGAGCCTACTGAATGGTTTAATTCTATGGTTGTAGCTAAAAAGAACGATGGTTCTATCAGACTTTGTTTAGATCCACAGAATTTGAACAAATGTATAATCAGAGAAAGATTTAAAATAAGTACTTTTGAGGAGTTAGTCGCTAGAATGCCTAATGCTAAGTATTTTTCGGTACTAGACGCTTCTAAAGGATTTTACATGATTAAATTATCAGAAAAGAGTCAATTATATACAACATTTAATGCTGGTGAATTTGGCAGGTATTGTTATAAAAGATTACCCTTTGGTTTAAATTCAGCACCTGAAGTTTTTAGTAAATGTTTTCATGACATATTTTGTGACATTGAGGGGGTAGAACAATATGTTGATGAATTGTTAATATGGGGAGAGTCTAAGGAATCCCATGATAAGAGATTAAAACAAGTTTTGAATAGAGCTAAACAAGCAGGAGTAAAGTTCAACAAAGATAAGTGTCAGTTTGGGGTCACTGAGGTCAAATATGTAGGCCATATATTGAGTAGCACAGGTATCAGACCTGATCCAGAGAAAATTAGAGCTATTATTAAAATGAAAGAACCCTCAAGTAAAAAAGAGTTACAAACATTTTTAGGAATCATAACTTATGTATCTAAATTTATACCTAACTTATCAGATATTACAAATTCTTTGAGAGATTTGATAAAAAAGGATTCAGTATTTGTTTGGGGTAAAAATCACAGGGAAGATTTCAATAAATTAAAACAAATCTTAAGTACAGAACCAGTGTTAAAATTTTTTGAGATGAATAGTCCTATTACATTGTCAGTAGATAGTAGCTATGTTAGAATACAGGAATATGCCTATTGATAATGAGTTGAAGTCGCCAAATGAGATGATGATTGGTAGATAAGTAGCCTCTTTGTTACCTGTGAATAAACATGGTTATGAAACAAAGTATAAGAAAATAAAAAATTATGTACAAAAGAAAAATGAAAGGTATAAAATGTATCATGATAAAAAATATAAGGGCAAAGGATTGATATTCTATAATGGACAAAATGTTTACATTAGAGATAGAAACAAGAATAACTTCCCAGGTAAAATTGTAAAAGAAGGGGATAAGGATAGATCTTATGTAGTATTATTAGAAAATGGGCAGAAAGTTCTGAGAAACAGATATAATATATTTAAAGGTTCAAAATACAGAAAATTTAATGTAAAAAATACATATGATTATGATGACGAAGATCTAGATTGTATAATACAAAATAATATGTTAAATGAAAGATGTTATGATGATGTAACAAATGTATCTAATGGTGACTGTGTTGACAATTTAGCTTTAGGAGATATAGAATTTAATAATCGTAGCAAAGATACTTTAAATGACATTGTGGGAAATAATGATAATTTAAATTTGGAAGATGTTAATTGTGATGATGATAATTTTGTAGATTGCTCAGATGAACAGACTGATCTTGGAGTTAAAAACGACAGAGTAAATAGTAAAACTAAGAAGGTTGTTACATTTAATTTTGACAATGTTGTTGTAGAAAATAGAAAAACCAGAAGCGGTCGAATGGTTAAGAAACCAAGTTATTTGCGTGAATATTGTAATGATTAATTAACTATTTGTATGAAAAGAAAAGGGATGTGAGAGATTGTTAATCTATGACAAGACTCTATGGTCGAGAGTCGATGGTTGTGGCCGAGGCCGGAAAATAGAGTGTGATCACCTGAGCTGTAATACCTACGTAATAAATACTTATGAAATATTAAAAGGTGTTTTAATATAATAATAAAACACTTGACAGTGGTCACACAGGACCTTCAACTTGTAAGCCGCAGCCTTTTACCTACTGGACCACCACTGTGTATAAAACAGGATGACATGCATAAGGTAGGTACAACACTAACCAGCTGATAAGAATTTATCTCCAGTATTGTTGAAGTTAACATCTCTGACAGCTTGCCGGTGTCCAAAGTACGTTCGTATGCAGCGACGATCACCGTATACCTCCCATATCTGAAATAGATAGCCAAGAAAGTTAGAAAAGTACACCAAACTAACGATAATAGGGAGGCTCTCTGTGCCAATATCCAAAAGTAATACCACACTGGGGGGGGGAGGGGGGGGGGTTGCTATAATCCCCATACTTGGCAGGCGGGTTGGGGATCGCAGTGATTTGATAATACACAGGAGAAGCGCTGCTGCCCGCTTCCCTGGTGAAAGTTCCCTTAGTCGCCTCTTACAACACCGTAGGGAGGCTCCCAACAAGGTGGACCGATGACCTGGTGAAGCCGATCACCGTCGCCGGAAGCCGATGGATGCGGGCAGCACAGGACCGGTCGGCGTTGAAAGCCTTGGAGGAGACCTTTCTCCAGCAGTGGACATCTATAGGCTGAAGAAGAAGAATACCACACTCCAAAACACAGTCAGGCTGTTGCTCAAAAGCCAGTAAATTAAAGTGGAAGTGGGCAGGCCCCGTCTGCCATATACCCAGTTAGCTGTGGGCAAAATAACCACCACTTAGAACCCTGACACAACGAAAAGGCATTGCAATAGAGTCCGTAAAAGATGGCAGGTAGGGCTGGGCAAAACACTAACCAGTTATCTACTTTAGTCCTGGACCAAAAGAGGTGTGATGCAGCAGTGGGGTGATGGAAGCTCACAGTAACAGTAATATCATGTCTGTATTTGTCAGAGGCAGAAGCAGGCTTCTGTCGTTTGGAAGATATGATATGAACAGCTGGGGTTTTTGGAAGTTTAGTTTTTGAACAAGGATCGGCTCCAGTATGTGTACTAAAGGTCCCAACATACCTTAACTCTACAGTCCATGCCCGCTGACAGCATGAGATGAGCAGTGCCTGGGAACCATCGCACTGTGGCCACACCCTTCGTGTGACCCTTCCATGTGTAGATGTGGGCCTGCAAGGAACAGTATATACAGATTACTATGTGAACAATGATAATGTATAATGAGGATTGCACCGCTGGACAAAGGCCTCCACTGAGTCTTTCATTCTTTTGGAGGGGTTTGCCATAATCCCCAGGCTTGTCGTAGGGTTAGGGATCACAATAATTTGTTATTCCACAGAAGAGCGCTGCTGCATGCTTCCCTGGTCAGGTGAGTTCCCTTAGTCGCCTCTTACGAGACCCACGGGAGGACATGGGATGGTCCTATTCTAAACCCAGTACGACACGGACTGATTACTACATACTGAGAAATAATTTATTTTTTAAGAAAGATATTATATAGAATTCTGTTCAGCTTCGCGATTTATTTGCCAATGGCCTATAATGGTCCCACTCCTGGGCCACAGGCCACCTCTCGGTGAGGAGTGGGCCTTAATCTACCACGCGAGCCCAGTGCCGGTTGGTAGGTGTCATGTCTTCGAAGTTTTGCCTCTTGCGCATGCCGGTTGCCTGACGATGATTTCCTTTACCGTTTTGAGAGCAGTGGTGATGTATATAATTTACACAAAGTAAAGCGCCGGACGGGGTTTGAATCTACGACCTACAACATGAAAGTCGCGGCCCATACCACTTAGCTAACATTAATTTATTGAAAAATAACTTTAATTTTTATAAAAAGTTTATTTGTTACGCTTCTTGTTGGCCGTCCATGGAGAACTGCCTTACGTAATTTTGGCATTCAAAACTTGCTACTTCTCAACTTATTTTGAATAAATTACTTTTAATTTTGATTTAGGTCATATTTTACAGCATTTGCAACTAAATAATATTGCATAGTGGTGGTGGCCTAATGGTTAAAACACCAGCCTCTCAAGTATGAGTGTGCGGATTCGATTCTAGGTCAGGCAAGTACCAATGTAACTTTTTTTAAGTTATATGTACTTTCTAAGTATATCTTGGACACCAATAACTGATTACAAGGTGAAGGAAAACATCTTGAGGATACCTGGACTTTCAAGTCTGAAATCGCCAACCCGCATTGAGCAAGCGTGGCGATTACGCTCAATCCCTCTATGTATGAGAGGAAACCTGTGCAGTAGTAGATAAAAAAAGGTTGATGGTCATGATGATTTGAAAAAAGGAAAGTTTTTTTTTTGATATGGCATCTCGTAGGTGGCCATTAGAGGCCGTAACTACTTAACCGGACTTTCCTGTGGATGCCTTAATTAAAAATTAAAGCCTCCAGCCAGGGGCACTTAAAACTAACTTAAAATTAGGCGACTACGCACTAAGGGCACCCCCTGTGGGGTACGAACCTCGGCTTAGGGCGTCGCTAGAGAGGACAGCAAGGGACGGCTGGATCGAAGGTTATACTTAATGGTTTGATGACCGCGGCGTTTCCTAGTACTAGCTCTGAGAAGAAACGCCGAAGCAAACTCAGAGGTCATTGTTGGGACATTATTATAATTACTGGCTCAGATGCGACGCAGGCTGGCCTTCATCGGACAAGAAAGGAAAGATAAACACTATACACATGATAAAGATACACAGACATGTACAGATGATATTACATGAATAAAAATGCATAGGTGATATCGCACAATTCATACATGGCACAGATTATATTATTAAAAACATACCTTAGGCAGAAAGCATTTATCAGGTGGAGTGTCACTTCGAAGTTGCGTCTCACTGCGCGGAGGACTGATCCACGACCGTCCCTGGTAGTCCGTTGGGTTGTCAACTGGAATTGGAGGGAAAATTTGGTTTAAAAGAATTTATAATGCTATTAAACAATGTTATTTTTACTTTATACAAAACCGGGATATAGTTTGTTCAGAATAAGCAACTGAATCGATTCCAATCATTTTTACACCATGTTATATTGATAAAATATTAAACTAAGGTAGATATGTCACTAGCGCACTAAAAATGAAGCGTACAAAAGGAGGTAAGTCCTGTATCTCGCTTTAGTCACTCTCGATACACTCGTAAAAACAAACGACAAACACTAACAGCGCAAACGACAAACACTAGCCATCTTTTTCTTCTCTATGCTTTAGATTGCGCCGAACAAAAATATGCATGTGTGCTGCTGCTGTGTTCGGCACATTTTTTTTGGTCAGTTTGTTAGAATATATCGTATCTGTTTAATATTTTATCAATGCCATGTTATATTTTTTCCCAAATACATTTAGAAATTGTTGCAGTGTGGTTACCGAGCGCGCAACACATCTGACGGTAGATCATAATACTAGGAGCGTGCGGTTAGCTGTATTTTTTAATTTGTGTTCGGGGTTAACTTCGTCATTTTTAATCCCCATATTGCCTTGTCCTTTTACCAATAGAAAACCATGTTTATTTGTGAGTGTATAAGGCTATGTATTTACTCGAAAAATGAAATCACTTTTTCGTGGTCGTCCGATTTCATCACAAGTAAAAAATTTTAACGCTTAAAGAAGCGGGAAACGAACAGTTAGGAAGATAAAAAAAACTCACTATGGAATATAGATTTCTCCTCCAAAGGTTTGTCATCGTCAACTTTGCCTTTCTTCTGTCTTTTGGCGACTATCTCTTGTAATTCTTTAGCCTCGTCACCTTCTGGCCTCATTACCCTGAAATCATTATAAATTATGCTTGGTACACATGTCCGGTATAGAAAATGAGATATCAAGCCAATTGCGTAGATTTAAGACTGATTTACACGGTGCAATTTAATTGCCTATGGCATACAATAAAATTAATGCAACAAATGACTTGCAAACTATATGCAACAAATGACTTGCAAACTATATGCAACAAATGTCTTGCATACTGTATACTAAATGGTGTTTAGATAATGCAACTTTTATTGTTGGTTCAACTTAATTAAAGCCATAGGCAATTGAATTGCACCGTGTAAATAAATCAGTCTTTATTCTCGTAGGAAGACAATCATAATCGAGATATCGAACGTATTCGTTTAAATTACTATTGAGCGAGAGCGACTTCGCACACTATGCTTTTGAGAAGCAATCGAAATAAAAAAATGTAGATTTATAGTGTACGTGAGTTCTTGTTGTGTTGTTGAGTTATGTATGAATAGTGTAGATGATTATTCTGCAAAGAACGTTAGTTCTTTTTCTATGTTGTTTTTTTTTTTATTATTATTTATAAACCAGCGCTTGACCGCAATCCCGCCTGATGGTAAGGAGCGATGCGATCGTTGATGGTAAAGCGCGCTAGTTTATTAAGAGCCTATTCACTCTAGCCTTGAAGACACTCAAATTATAGTCCGACGGAAACACCGCCGCCGGCAAGTTGTTCCAGTCCCTTGATGTACGCGGAATAAAGGAGGAGGCGAAACGCTTCGTCCGGATCGAAGTAGTGTTAACAACGTGTTATTCACAAAATATCATGCCCTAAGTAGGTTTAGTTGTATTGATTTAAAAAGTAGGCGAAATTACTATGTCGAAATCGAGATCTCGCCAGAAAGCCGAGTTAGATCTCCAATGGCATCATCATCATCTGGATAACATATTCAGCAAGTGAGATCTCGAGTGAGCTATCTCGACTCGAGATTGCATTCCCCTTGATCCATGTCCTACATGGACACAACATTAATTTTTGTTTATGCAAACCCCGAAACACATGTCCAGCATTTTTACCCGACTACGGCAAAGCAAAAGGAGGGTTATGATTTTCACAGGCTATGTATGTATGTATGTATGTATGTATGTATGTATGTATGTATGTATGTATGTATGTATGTTCATCTGTTCCCTCGTAACTTCTAAACTACTTATCAGAATTCGACAAATGACATATCATTAGAAGCGTCTTAATTGTCCGCTGGTTATAGGCTATATGGGGTTTCACAAAATCTAATGTGGCGCCCTCTATCGGATAAAACATACAGAGTAAAAAAATAAAGTTAAGATAAATATGTTTGGTATCATTTTAAAGCGCTTTACTTGTACATTTTGAATATATATATATTACTAGCATTAGCTAGTGACTTTACCTGTATTCATGGGCTGATTGCATATAATTTACATCTTTTCGTTCATAGCTTCTTTACTACTTATCAGAATAAGACCACTGCAGTACCATTAGAAGGGCCTTAATATTCTGTTGGTTATGAGCTATAAAGCTTGTCACCAAATTTAGTATTGCGCCCTCTAGCGGACAAAAAGTTATATGTAAATATAAAATTAAAATAAATATACCGTGTTTGGCATCAATTGAAAGGGCTTCACGAGTACTTTATGTTGGTACATAATTACAGGAATGCTTTTTAGTTCATCAATTTAGCTTTTGTTAATATTATGCGCCACAAATACACTTTAACACCAAAATAGTACAAATAATAAAAAGTAAAAAAACTAAAACCCAACTACGACAAAAAACGACGCTGAAAAAGTATAAAACAAGATTTTCAGAATACTGCACTAAACAAAGTTGCTAGTTTTCAAGTTTGGAAAGGCGTAGTCACACGTTACATATACCTACCGTAGCACTTTGACAACGTGTGACTGCGGTTTTCCAAACATGAAAACTAGCAACTTTGTTTAGTGCAGTATTCTGAAAATCTTGTTTTATACTTTTTCAGCGTCGTTTTTTGTCGTAGTTGGGTTTTAGTTTTTTACCTTTTTATTATTAAGTAAAGAATCTATGTACAAAATTTCAAAAAGACTAAGCTTACTATTACTTGGTTGTCCCAACAAAAATATGGTCAAAGCTCCGCTCGGGCGGGCGACTGCGGTGCGTTGAAACCTGGCGTCAGTTACGGCGCGCGCGCGCAATTCTCTATCGTAAGTGCTCGGTAAAAAACACTGAAACTATTAAAAAGCTTACTATTACTTGGTGGTCCCAACAAAAATGTGGTCAAAGCTCCGCTCGGGCGGGCGACTGCGGTGCGTTGAAATCTGGCGTTAGCTGTGGCGTGCGCGCAATGCTCTATCGTAAGCGCTCGGTAAAAACACTGCAACTATTTCTAAATGTATTTGGGATAAAATTGAACATGGTGTAAAAATGATTGGAATTGATTCAGTTGCTTATTCTGAACAAACTATATTCAGGTTTTGCATAAACACAAAATAACATTGTATATTCACAGTTGGGAAACACTTACAGAAAGACCTCATCATCATCCCAGCGTTAATCCCAGTCGCATCCGCAGCCTTTTCAGTTTTTGGAGTCTGGGGTCCGCTTTACCAGTCCAACTGCTGATATGGCTAAACTTCGACATTTTCCGTGAAGCGACTGCCGTCTGACCTCCACAACCCGAAGGCGACATCGAAGCATTGCAGTTAGACCAATTGTTGGATTTTTGAGGGCTCCAACAACCCGTAACGACTGATGACACTGAACACTAGATGTTCGTATGGCAACCGGGACCAACGGCTTAACGTGCTTTCCAAGGCACGACCAGACCAGTGCAAATAATCATATTCATGCATACAAATACTTGCACTGTGCGGGGATCGAACCCGCGCCACCTTGCGCAGCGGCCGCGTCCGCTACCGCTACGCCACGGAGGCTGTCACTTACAGAAAGACCTATTAGGCAGATATTTTGCCAAAGTTTGTATGACGTTGAAGTATAAAAAGTATTCAATTACATACCTCTGCTCACCCTCATATCCCCCCCAGGGTCCAAGGAACCCGGTGATATCCTCGGGGTTGTCATTCTTGGTCCTCTTCTTCTTATCAAGGGGTCTCTTTTTAATTGTTTCAAACACTGATTTGCCTACTGCTTCTTCAGGGGGCGCCACCATCGCTGATACTGTGAATTAAATTATTAGTTAATTAATCATTAACTGTGTCCCGCGGTTTCACCTGCAAGTCAAATCTGCATAGTGCAGTGGGTGTGGAAAAAACATTACCGTAGTTATGTAGTTAGGATGGTATTTTAGGATTGTGAAGAATAGTAATGATAAATTTTTTGTTAAATGTGCTTTTTTGATCAAATCTTATTTTTTGCTTTTTTGATCAAATCTTATTTTTTGTATTTTTGATCAAATCTTATTTTTTGTTTTTTTTATTTATATGTGGTTAGTTTTTTAAGCATTGGCAATGATATTATAAATCGAAGAAGAAATACATGCATGTTATGAAACATGGGTGGGTTTTAGTCAGTAAAAGTCTGACACACCATTTTGCTCCGCCCAGAGCGGGAGAAGTCATTTGATGATTTCCCATCCAGAACAAAAAATCATTAACTGTGTCCAGCGGTTTCACCCGCAAGTCAAATTTGCATAGTGGGGTGGGCGTGGGAAAAATATTCCTGTAGTTACATAGTTAGGATGGTATTGTGGGATTGTGAAGGTATTCAAATGAAATTCTGTATGAAGGCTCCTTATTAAAAGCTATGAAAACATAAAATATTTTTTAGAAAATCATTCTTTAAGCCCCCTTAAGGAATGATTTTAATTTATTTTAACAAAGGGGATTTGGAAGTTTGTATGAAAGTCCAATGTTTTTGAAGTAAGACAATTGAAATTCAAAATGTTTGCTGTATATTATGAACAAGAATGAATCTACAGAAATCAACTCTTTTGGGGTTAAAATAGAATGTTCAAATAACTAACTCCAGGTGAACGAAGTTGCAGCGGGCACTAGTTGTAAATAATGTGTAATGAGACATTAAGTGCCATGTGATGATGTGACAGGTCTTCTATAAAAAAAAATGGCTGTAAGACCTAAGCAGATTTTTTGACTGGATATTGACTATGACTATATCTTTGACACACTTCATCAATTACCTAGGACTAAACAAATTTTAAGTAATGCTTGAGTTTTGAGGAGGGTTTTGTAATATGGACCTAAATCTACCAGACTACATATACTCACCTACTATAGCATCCCCACTCCCCGTATCAGCATCTGTAGATGGATCCACAGCATGCCCGTAACTTGTAAACGTTCTTCTCTGATTTTCAAACTGGAAGTCACTGATATGTGCCCTCTCTACATAGCCAGATAGCATGTTTCTGTTAGCCTTCATTTGTTGTGTTTGAAATGGATTCTCTGGTCCATATGTGGGAGCAAAGAGTTCTTCATATTTAGGATTGTGCATTAACTCTTGACTGTTTGGTAATAATACTCTAGTGTCATCACTGTTCTGGAAAAGAATAATTGCTAGTCTATTGAAATGTTTAAAGCTGGATTTAAATTATTATGTTTTGTTGGGACGTCTTCTAACCAATCAAAACTGTTTGTGATTGAACATTGTTCCAAATAGATATAGGGGTAATAACAAATTTATTGTTACTGAAATATCTATCAAAATGTATTTATAATACAAAAAAAATGCTTGCGAGTAGTAACTGGGTGCCTCCATGTTAAGGATGTAGGCCTATTTTTCGAAGCAAAGGCTAGCTCTGTCAACTCTATGTTCCACTTAAATTTAAAGAAAAACATCTCTACAATAGCCAATAGCTTTGCAAAAAGGGGCTCCACCAAGTTAAAAAAACAATTTTAAGTAACATGACTTCAAGACAAAGTTTATTAAATTACTTACTGTAGGCATAACGACAGGTGCTGCGCATATTTGCATTGATTTGGCTACGGAAAAGTTAGTATTAACTGGTTTCAAATGCGCTAGTAATTTTTCATTGCTCTCTCCTATGATAGCCTCGGTTTCATTGTCTTCTTCCTCCTCGGAACTACTACCATAGTTTTGTATATTCAACATTGTTTCAAGTCTAGTTAAAATTCCTTTTTTCTTATAATAATTTGTTAATAATAAAACAACGTGCTAAAATATTGTACAATATCACCAGACACCAACTGCGATTTGTGCTTTGCCTGTTGCCAAAACGTACTTGTATTTACTTACAAATAAACGGAACGTCACGAAACATAAATGTCATACAGACAGAGATCAAAGATTTGAATTAGAAAGGTTAAACAAAGACTCATGACTTTAAGGCTCAAGATATAAAAATAGAAAACTGGAACCCTAGTTTACTGTGACATTGCTGTGCCAGCAATAATTCGTTCGGAAACCGTACCAATAATCGTGATTGTCTTTATATGAAAATAAAATCAATTTGCTAGGACTGCAAAAAAAAAACAATGAAAATTCGTCAATCAAAGTTTTTTTTTTAAGGTCCGTGTTACAGAACGTCACTCTAAACTCAAGCTCTACTTAAGTCTCGATTCAAGCCATTTGATTGGTTGAAAGTAATGCTTATGCAGAGATCAATGCTTGAGTTTCGTTCTCTAATACGCACTTTAGTCTTTGACAAGTAACCCTAATATATAGTCTGTCCCATCATTGTACCACTACCAACCGAACGCCGCAACTCCGCAAGAAATCTATTCAAGTCAGGTGACGAGCCTTGTCACATTCATATTACATCTTTTAAAAACATTATAAATCAGGAAAATATCTAATAATGGCTGGCATGCTCGCGAGTGCAGTGAAGGGAAAGCTGATCAGCGTCATCGGAGATGAAGTAAGACAATCGCGAAATCAATAATCGCCCATGTCGTTGTAAAGTTAATCAAAAATCACTCAAGTTTTCATGCAATCAGTGCGTTATTTACAGAAGAAACGTATATCTTATTCCAGGACACCTGCGTTGGTTTCTTGCTGGGTGGGATCGGTGAAATCAACAAAAACAGACACTCAAACTTCATGGTGGTGGACAAAAGTAAGTGGAATTCATACTACCAGAAAACAAAGATTATTCACGTTACTATCACTTTATAATTTAGTTATTTAAAATCTCTGTAAAGAGACTCATAAACCTAAAAGGAACCTAGCAACATCTGCACTTGAAGCTGTACATTTCACATAAGAATAAGATACAAACATCGATCACTGAATTGAACAATGTGTACAAAATATATATTCTTAATTTCATTGACGCTGTTCCTTAAAATTTTATAAAGCTGCCCATTTCCATATGAATTATAGAAAAGCTTCATCTGTAAACCAATTTCATTTGTAATGTTAATAATCATTAATATCTTTTGAAAGTATTTTATGTCCCATTTGTATATTTGAAGCGGACTACAAAAAAGGTTTTATTTTTAAGGGCTGTTCGCTTAATCAACAGAACTATTAAACCTTTAAATATACTATGGGGCAAATAAAAAGTGTAGACAGGTCTAAATAGCTATGTCATCAAAGCCAAACACAAATATTGTTTTTTTGGATATGTATATTTCCATTTCATTTACTTGATATTTTTTGTATTTTACAAAATTGCCAAGTTTTCACTTTTATTTGTTTTTATTGACACTATTATGTCCATACATGGTACACTTCATAATTGTCATTCAACTGTTGATGATATGACATGCTAAATGGTATTGTCAATCTCAGATGTCTTCATATTGATATAGTATAGATAAAAACATGATTTATTAGCTTCCAACCAAGGTCATAAAAAGTCAAATGAAACATTGAGTCTATGAAAACAAAAAAAAAAAACTGTCTTATTAAATTTTCATATATCAGGATTGTTATTATTTTGTATACTAATATCAATGTACCAATCTATGACAAAAATGAAAAAAACCGGCCAAGTGCGAGTCGGACTCGCACACCGAGGGTTCCGCCGTACAAACGTAGTATCTTTTGATTGCAGTAACTTAGAAGTTTGATTTTTTCACTGCTTAAAGGGACAATAGACCTAGGTATTTGGTATAAATTTCAATTTGATACCTTTATTCGTTCGTGAGAAATAAGGTAGTAAGTTTCATTTTATTAAAATATTTTTATTATATAATTATATTATATAACTAAAAAAATGAGATTTTCGCAATTTTTTCTATATTTGCATTATATGACAATGCTTCATGCCAAATTTCAAGATTCTGAGTTTACGGGAAGTATCCTGTAGGTTTTGATTCCTTTAAGAGTGTCAAAAATTTGTTGAAAATATCGACATAATCGGCTGTATCTTTTAATTGGCTTGGCTTAGAAGTTTGATATTTTGACAGCTTAAAGGGACAATGATGTGAATGATAGACCTGAGTATTACATGTGAATTTCAGCTTGATACGTAAACGCGTTCTTGAGATAAAGGGTCTTGAAAGACAGACAGACGGATAACAAAGTGATCCTATAAGGGTTCCGTTTTTTCCTTTTGAGGTACGGAACCCTAAAAATGATAAATTGTTGCTGGAAATAGTTTCAATTGTAAGACATATAACTTATTTAGCGTTGTTGTGGTTTCAAAGTTTATTTATACAAAGAAGTGACAGTAAAAAGAGACAGGCATGCAAATTAGTAAGATTTACGTGGCAAAAAATGAGACGTGGAAAAGTCGTTAAAAAATTCGATAGGAGGCATTATACTTGAACACAACACCATTTATCAAAAATTTTTAGAATTACTAAGGCTATTCGTCAGATGATAAACGAAAGCTGTAGCTTCATTCAAATAAATCCACATAAAGAATATTGGGAGCGATAGCCTCTATTTTCAATTTTGACATAGGAATATGTAATGTTTTGACATTAACTTATCTGTTATTTTGAGTTAACTTGCGGTACCAACAAAACGCCACAAACAAACAACGCGTCATACTGACGTCTCACGAATTCTACATCTCGCAAGCAGAGTTTACACTTTACAGTTCAATTAGCATATATACAACTTCCTAACATCAACCATTGGGCAAGTGCCCGCCAGACATAACTTTAAAAATTAAAAAATGTATAAATGCATATTTATGAAAATTTTAACCAATTTTAAGAAAGTTGATAATAATTTTTTTTATAAACATTTTTTTTAAATTATTATAATATTTTTTTTTAAATAAAACATTATCTTAATAACTAACAAAATATAGTTGTAAAAAGATAATTATGCCACTTTTTTAGATTAGAAAGTTGCGCACCGAAGGTGCGCACTAAAATAGTAACGCTTAAAATTCGTTATTCGTTAGTAGGTTTTACCCCTCGGATTTTTCTCATACCGGGCGCCTTATAAATGAAAATCGATTCTTAAGGAGTAAACTCCAATAACGTTGTATCTACCTCACCCACCTCAACCACCTCAGAAATATAATATATGATTTAATGCTATTACATTCTCTATTACGACAATCCACAGATACTCCAGTCAGCGAAATCGAGGAGTGCTTCAAGCGTTTCATCAAGCGTGACGACATTGATATCATCCTGATCAACCAGAATGTAGCTGAGCTGATTCGGTTTGTGATTGACAGTCACGTCGCCCCCGTACCTGCTGTGCTTGAGATCCCCTCAAAAGACCATCCGTATGATGCTAGCAAGGACTCCATCCTTCGACGTGCTAAGGTAAATTTTTGACTATGCTCCATTAGTTCATGTAGGTAGTTAATTAAAAACAAACCAAAGGTTTTGTTAAATCAATGAAAAAGTATGGTATACATATTGCAAATCGTGAATCGTGAAAAGAAAGGATTTGATTGTACCTATATCAACTGTATCTTTAAATAATCTCCCTCTCGCAGAGTGTAAGCTGGTTTGGCAGTAGTGGGAACAATATAGGCTGATTTGTTTTTTTTTTTTTTAAGTACAAACCTGCATTGGAACCTTCTTTTGTTGTGGGTACATTATCGAAAACAAATTTCTGTAATTGAAAATGAATCCGTAGGCTACACAATTGTTAGCTTTGAATGGCAATTCTCGTAATTCAAAACATTCAAAATCTAGATGCAGCCTCGGCGACAAACAAATGTCAAAACCTTGTCAAAATGTAGGGAAACTAGAATTATTTTTTTACAGATTGAGACTGAGATTGGACTGTGAACATTCTTAAAATTACGAAAATTACTCCTCCGAGCGATTGTGTATTGTGTAGTCTACGGATATCTTTCTCAACGTACAATTAATAGCTCGACCACTGAGCCTTTCGTGTCATCTGTTCTCCCATAACAAAGCCCGTTGAGGTCCACACAGAGTACATGTTCGTGCTCGTATAATTTGGCATAGGCCGGACGTAAAAATCTTGACATAATTATTTCATTCGAATGCGGATGCGGAGTTTTGAAGGCTCACTAGAAACTGACAAGAGAGTAACTTTTATCGCATATTTTACGATCAGCTTTATCGTCGTCTTCTATATTCGGATCAAAATAATTTCATGCATTAGGTACTTTATGTATGTCTTGCTATAATAATAATAGATAGTAATAATCTATTTATACTCTGTTTTTTAATCTCGTAGACTAAACTGACATTACGAGTGTTGGCAGTTTATTGCATTCATAAATAGGTGCCGAAACTTAGCGTTCATAAAATCAAGTATCGTTTTTTTACAATAAGTTATCCTGAAATAATGTATAGGTACTTATTAAAAACGTAATAATACAAAATTAATAATGTAAATTTGACATTTGCATGTGTCAATTTAGTCTACGAGATTAAAAAACAGAGTATAGATGTAATCTATCAATGATGGAATATGGGGGGATAACAGCGGGGGGATAACATAAGTGATAGGCTGGATCGGATTGTCTCGTCAGTTTCTTGCTATCGTTGGATCGAATTGTCTCGTCATTTTCACGCTATCGACCTGATTTATTTACGTGGTGTTGATGCAGCATTGATTTATGGATTCAATCTAATTATTTTTCCTTTTTTTCAGGGCATGTTCAACCCAGACGACTTGGTACGCTAAAACTAATTTATTGCATGATATCGTTGTCTGCGCATCAGACGGCACTTGTAAATAAGCCAGCTGTGTACCAACGTTACAAACTAACTACTAATGTGACCATCCATCCACATTCAACTGTTTATTCACTTGACAACATTAAGTTTGTCACTCAATATATTTCTGAAGATCTAGATATCGAGCCAAAAACTTACAAAAAAAAAACAATATTTTTCTGACATCGAAATGGTGACTATGTCTTAAAATTTAATAAAATTTCTTTATTATAAGTAAAATAATCAACAACTAATTTTGTTAAATATTTTACTTATAATAAGTGAATAAACCACCCAAACATTGCACAAAAAACAAGATTTTCTAAATAACGCGGGCTTTTTTTTTCTGGATGTTGGTAGTCAACTACCTTGCCCCAATGGTTGTCGTCCAGTGAATAAACAATTTTCAGTGTGCAATTTTGTTTTTGAATTGATGCAGTTAACCAATACATTCCACTTCCCAGAATCATTTATTTTAACCGTTACAGCAAATGATCCCGTTATTTAATGTGATATAATTATTCAAATATGTAAGGTTGGAAGTTCAGTAAAGTGGTTCGCGCCTTTCTCAAATATTTTGTGTCGTAAAATTATCCATTAAATTAATCGTCGGCATTATTTTTTTTTTAATATATCCAAAGAGACTTTATTGTGGTTCCAGCCTAAATTACAGAGTATTAATCAATCATATATTGTATAGATTTGTTGAAGTTGTATTATAGAATATTAAATAAAAGTTTGTTGTTTTATTTTTTGAGGTTTCAGTTTTCGAATGCTTGTTTGCTGCTTAACTAACAAAGAAATAAATAGTTATAAGTTTAATATTCTCGTTAGCATATCAAGCCTTTTTTATTAATAGATCTATAATGAACTGTATCTATGCCTATATTAAAATAGAGTTGAAAATAGCTTGCAGGGAGTAATTGCAATAGCAACTACATCCAATCTATAAATTCAACTATGTAGTTTAGCCAAAATCAGCATTAAAATTTATATTTATTAAAATTGGTCAATCTTTATGCTAATTAATGTGTTGATCCTAATTTGGCATAATAGGGATGTATCCAAGTTATGAAAATAAAAAAAATAATTAGTCCGTCTTATATGCCTTTCCCAGCTGGTAGAGCAAGCGACTAGGGTGCCTGATGTAGTTGGCCATACTGCCAACTGTTTGGACCTTCTGCTGACCACTGATCCGGACAGATGTGTTGTAACAGTTTCCTCACCGTTGGGAACTTCAGACCACTGTCTGGTGAAGTCTGTGTCGTCCTTCTCCCCACCACAACACGACTCTCGTGGTGAACGGCGATACAGGTCAGCGGATTGGGATGAGATGCGCCACTTCTTTGCGTCTTATTCTTGGCAGCAGGTCTGCTTCTCTTCTGACAATCCGTCGAGCTGTGCGGACGCTATAACCGATGTGGTGCGTCAAGCTATGGAGTATTTTATCCCATTCAATGACGTGCCCGTCGGTGGCTCGGCTCGCCCATGGTTCAATGCCGATTGCGAACAGCCGTGCCGAACAGCATAAGCACACGGCATTTCTCGCCTGGCTTGACGCTCGTGACCGCGGAGCTCCGGATCTAAGCTCAAAGAAGAGATCCTTTAACCGTGCTGCCAAGTCCTACAAGAAGGCTCGCTTCGACCGCATCACCCATATTGGCAACAAGTTATCTGCGCAGCCATCCGGTAGCAGATCTTTTTGGTCCCTTGCCAAATCGTTGAGGCGAACTTCTGTCGGCCCTCACTGCCTCCGCTGGTTAGGCCTGATGGAACACTGGCTCATACGGCGAGAGAGAAAGCAGGTCTCTTTGCTTCTCTCTTTGCCCATAATTCGCGTCTTGATACTGGCAGTGCTCCTCCACCTAATTTACCTCATTGCGGAGCCTCAATGCCTGAGGTTCGCATTAGGACCAAGGAGGTTCTGAGAGTACTGTGTCGTCTGGACGTGAATAAGGCTAGTGGTCCGGATGGTATACCAGCGATTGTTCTTAAAGCTTGTGCGCCCGAGTTGTCTCCTGATTTGACGCGCTTGTATCGCCTCTCATTTAGGACTGGTATTGTGCCCAAGTCCTGGAAGCTTGCTAACGTGCAGCCCGTGCCCAAGAAGGGTAGTCGTGCCGATCCTGCCAACTATCGGCCGATTTCGATCACCTCCATACTTTGCAAAATTATGGAGCGTGTATTGAACTCGCGTCTCTTGGCATACCTGGAAGGTAACGATCTCCTCAGTGACCGACAGTACGGGTTTCGCCGCAATCAGTCAACTGGGGACCTACTAGTGTATGCCACTCACTTGTGGGGCGAGGCCCTCGAGAAGAATGGGGAAGCGATTGCTGTCTCCCTTGATGTCTCGAAGGCCTTCGACCGGGTATGGCACGCTGGCCTTTTGAGTAAGCTTCCAGCGTACGGCATTTACCCTAGCCTGACTGGCTGGGTAAAAGACTTCCTGACTGAACGGTCCCTCCGAGTTGTTGTCGATGGATGCTCTTCTGAGCCCATGTCAACTAATGCCGGTGTTCCTCAGGGGTCTGTTTTCTCTGCAACTCTGTTCCTGCTGCATATTAACGATCTGCTGATGCCTGGTATCTATGGGTATGCAGATGACAGCACAGTTGTAGAGAGATACCTGCCGGTTGCTCGGGCTAGTAGGGAATCAATCCGGTGCGAAAGAGAGGCCATGGTTGAGCGAACGAGTGTTGCGCTGCAGGCAGTCTCCGAATGGGGCAGTGCCAATCTTGTAGCATTCAATGCCGCCAAAACACAGGCGTGTCTTTTCACCACCAAAAGGAGCCCGTTCACCTTGGCCCCTACTTTTCGGAATGTGTCCTTGGAGTGTTCCGACCGCCTTCAGCTTTTGGGCGGTTCATTGAGTCCAAGGCTAAGGTGACTGCCAGGAAACTTGGCGTTATCGCAAAGGTCCGGCAGTACTTCACACCTGGGCAGCTTCTAATGTTATACAAAGCACAGGTCCGTTCGTGTGTGGAGTACTGCAGCCACATTTGGGCTGGTGCTGCCAAGTGTCACCTGGCCACTTTGGATTCAGTGGAGAGACGTGCAAAGAGGCTGATTGGTGACCCTGATCCAACTCGAGTTGGTCTCCAAAGCCTAGAGCACAGGCGTAGAGTAGCCAGCCTTTCGGTGTTCTATAGGATGCATTTCGGGGAGTGTGCGAGGGAATTGCATGATTTAATTCCCCATCTCCGTTCCACCAGCGGACGACCCGTCGTACGGCTGGTTTCCACCCTTACGTTGTTAACACCACTACGATCCGGACGAAGCGTTTCGCCTCCTCCTTTATACCGCGTACATCGAGGGACTGGAATAATTTGCCGTCGGACTACAATTTGAGTGTCTTCAAGGCTAGAGTGAATAGGCTCTTAATAAACTAGTGCGCTTTACCATCAACGATTGTGTCACTGCTTACCATCAGGCAGGATTGCGGTCAAGCGCTAGTTTATAATATATAAAAAAAAAATAGATAATAAAAAAAAATTAAGACTCGTATGTTTTATTTTGTCGAAATTGCCAAAAACTACCTATTGGGGTACTTATAACGTATTAAAGTTACGGAGTGGGGGTTAATTACGTCACACCGTGGTATACTTTGTACCACGGGGTGACGTCATGCGACATTTCAAATCAATATATCTTCCTAAGTATTTGAATGAAAGAGAGAATAAAAAAAAGATGTTTAATATTTTTTTATAAATCTGTCTGATGGACATTAAATTATTTTTTTAGGATACAACCCAATTATGTAATTGCTCGATCACTGTCTCAAGACTCAAACGCACTCTCATTGATATAGCAATTAATTTTGCCGTCGATCACTATCCACCAGCATCGCAAATTCGCAATGTTGTGTGTTGTACGGTTTTGCAACGGTAGGTACTCTGTAGGTCGTAAACAAATGCATGGTAGTCATGCATTTTATAATTGGAGTAGGTAATAGCCCCGTTTCTCTAGTCCATTTCATTAAGAAGAGAAGTACTCCTTCTTTTTCAAGGTCAGATTCAACCTCAACTCTTGAACAATGGCCTCTGTGGAATAGATACCAAAATTTTGCCTGTAACATGTGTAACAAATTAAAGAAATTCTTTGAAAATTTTATTTGATATCGCTAATGACAGTTGAACAATAGAATAGAATAGTTCTTTATTTGCGTAGAAAGTAGGTACAAAATACAGATGTTACGTTTTTAGACACAGAACAAGACGGTCGCGTGAGCCGTCTATGAGGGAGATTTGAGGCAAATTCATGATGTGGCCACTATGCTGCGATATTTCAATGTTCTTTATGAATTACTAGCGGCCGCCAGTGACTTCTTTCGCGTGGAGTTAGTTATGCTCCGCTCCTCTTGGTCGCAGCGTGATGTTATATAGCCTAAAGCCTTCCTCGATGAATGGACTATCCAATGCAAAAAAGATTTTTTCGAATCGGACCAGTAGTTCCTGAGATTAGCGCGTTCAAACAAACAAACTCTTCAGCTTTATATATTAATATAGATTAAGAATTATTAGTATAGATTTACTGAATGCACGTTTTACTATATAAATCACGCGCTTTTATTTAAGTAGTAGGTAAACGTATAACGTAAGTATAAATAATTTTAAAAGCTTAATGAAAAATGCGCGTGACACTCAGCTTTCCCGTCAAAATTCAAAAGAAGAGAAGAAAGAAAATATGTTTAGATCTGTCAAATTAAGACGTGTCTTCAAGGCTAGAGTGAATAGGCCGCGCTTTACCACCAATGATTGCATCACTGCTTACCATCAGGCGGGATGGCGCTCAAGCATTAGGTACTTTAAGTGGCACTTGGACTCGCGGACCAAGAGTTTCATAAAAATTAGTACCTAGCAATGTAAGTACTACGGTTTTATTTCTTTTACTTGTGCTACATGACATCGCTTCTTACCAGACATGATTGTAACTTATCGGTAAGTAGATACTTAGGTACCTACTAAATTTTGATTCCCTTGCCAGTGTCCAAATGTGCAACATAAACACCCATATCTTTTGGATGCTATTACTTAGAAATGTTTTTTTTTACTACTTACTTCAAGGGGTGGCACGCTTGAGTACCTATTTAATCATCATTATCTCAGCGTTAATCCGAGTCGCACCCGAAGCTTATTCAGCTTTGGAGCCTGGGGTCCGCTTCACCACTCTAACTGCTGATTTTGACTTAACTTCGATATTTTCCGTGAAGCGACTGCCGTCTGACCTCCTCAACCCGAAGCATGCAGTTAAACCAATCATTGGAATTTTGAGGGCTCCAACAACCCGTAACGACGGCCATTAGATGTTCGTATGGCAACCGGGACCAACGGACTTTATGTGCTTTCCGAGGCACGACCAGATCAGTGCAAATATTCATATTCATGCATACAAATATTTGCACTGTGCGGGGATCGAACCCGCGCCTCCATGCGCAGCGGCCGCGTTCGCTACCGCTACGCCACGGAGGCTGTCATGAGTACCACAGAGCAAGTAATCACTAATGAGTACCTATTTAATATTTACTTCAACTTGTTTACTCCACGCGTTCCTAAGAAAAAGGGTCTTGACAGACAAACAGGCGGATAATGAAGTGATATTAGGTATATGGATACCGTTTTTTCTTTTAAGGTTTGGATTCGTAAAAAGAAAACGAAATATTACGTTTCTATTAAATGCTGAAAAATTGTGTATAATAAGAAAGTAAATAGTGATAACTAAAACTGTTTTATTTAAAATTACTTTTGATAGGCTTGATATGCTAACTGTACTGTCATCAATGACTTGTTCCTGTAGCCACCACGATATAAACGTACAACGTAGGAAGTAGGAACCGATGTTCAAAAAGTCTATTGAACTTTAGAAAAAATGTTAGTCGAAATCTATTTTCAATTTTTTTGTCTTTTTTTTTTTCATTCATCTACTAGTTTTTGAAGACCATCTAATTTTTATTCTATTCTTCCCGCTATTTATTTCGATGTTAATTAAGAAGACAGTAGGCATTACATCCATACCATTAGTTTTAACATAAGCATGTCGGAATATTTGTGAAAGGTGTGGTTTTTCTGTGATTCTTGGCATTATGAGTTTTTCGGCTTTAGAAACATAGAATAGTGCTGCGCTTGTGCTGTATGAAGAAGTCCAAAGAGAATTATTCCTTAGTCCTGTGTAATACTTATGAAAAAAGTGTCGATTGTATCATTGTCCTATACCCAGTGTTATATACTGTTGTTTTACTAATGGATACTTTTGAGTTGTGCAGTGTGTTTTGTGAAGATCTGAGTGAGTACGCTGTTTTTATTTTGATAAATGGTATTGTTATTAAAAATGTATCTAACTATTACGTTTTTTTTACAGTCAACGTTTGGACAAGATAACTTCTCGACTTAGCTAAAATATTCCAGGAATTATTGTTACAATTGGCCTCTTCATATAAGTTTATGTATCTATATTAATACCTATTATTTTAATAAAACCATAGAAGTCTTTTTTTTAATTATTTTTTATTTTAAAGATTGTTAACAAGCTTATATACTATAATACTATTCACACAAATATACATTATACAGTGCACACAACCATATTTATAAAAAAATTATATAACAAAATGGTAACACATAGGTACCTATTTGGTATCAATATTAATTAACTATTTATATACCCGTATTGAAAGTCGTGAGTTATTAGTCAAAGAGTTAGGATAACCGTTGTCATTGGTTATTTATTCATCGAATTCAGCGACGTCATTTTCGGCCTTCTTGTGACCAACCCAGTCCCACTTGGAGTAGTGGAGCTTGGTCTTCTTGAACTTGGGGTTCTTGGAGGTGATGCGGACGAAGATGCGCCTTCCGAAGAGGGGCTGCAGCTGCCTGAAGTTGTCAACGAGGGGCAGGTTCAGGTTGGAGAGGAGGCCGCGGAAGTTGTCCATCTGTAGTGGATAAATGTCTTCAGTACATGCTTGGTAGATTTAGAGAGCATATCTTCCAATGAAGACGATGTGTCCAGCTGTTTGAAGTGACTTCAGCTCTATGTAAATATGAATTAAACTCAATATCATTTCTTACCTGGAACACAGAGATAGGGAGGTAGTCAGAGAACACGACCCATGTGACGGCTTCAGCGCAGGGAGGGGTGGTCAGGGATCCCTTGTAGGTGTAGAACCTTTCGGTGTCAAGACCAGACAGGATGGAGGACAGAGAGAAGGTATGGGGCAGCTGCATGGAGGTGTTGTAGTTCTCGATGGCCGACAGGTTCTTGACAATGGGAGTGAGGAGCTTGGCGTCGAACTCTACAACCTGGAACGAGATGGTGATTTGTGAAGAGTTGTCTAAGAGGGCTGCAGGCAGATATTAATGATTCTGAGGAATGATTAGAATGAGGCGTTAATGCTGTTTAGGTCTCAATAGATCCTTTATTGTTGGTCAAGGACTTTGTTTTGTTGTAGTGGGTGTTCCCCCTTACCTGGTAGAAGAAGGCAAGCACGCAAAGACCATCGGGATGCTGGAGGGCTTCAGCGAGGTTCCTGTACTTCTTGTTCCTGTGGATGATATGCATTTCCAAAGGCAGGCGCATATCATTGAGAGTATGCTCGGAACCACGGTTGTTCTTGTCTCCCCAGTGGAAGTGGAGTCCTTCAATTTCGTACTCATTGTCCAGGGGTCCTCCGAAGATGTAGGGAAGGCGGAAGCCTTTCTTTTCTTCTTCAGAACTGTATTTGGGGATGGTCAGTGCAACTGGAAATATAAGGGAACATTTTAAGGTGCAAGTCTTGGTAGAGACGAGTCCATTGCTCGGATGCAAATTCAGTCACGCTTACAAGTGGCAACCTCTGAACCACCAAGGCCGCACTTATAAGTTTTAAAACTGATGTAGGTATTTTGTGTGTATAACTCCTTACCTGAATGTCCATTATTGGTGATCGTTAGAGGACCAGGGAGAGGGTTTTGGTAGCCGATAAGTTCCATGGCAGGGATTGAGATGGGGATAGCTTGGCGGGCAGCAATGGCAATAGGGGACTGTTGGCGGCCTCCGCAAGCGGGGTGGAGGACAGCCCAGCGCCTCTGGTCGGAGGCTCTGTAACCCCATCCGAAGACGTAGGAAACTGTGGAAGGTAAAAATGATATTATGATTTTGTCATGGAAGTTACGACTCTGGGCAAAGATGATCAGGGAGATGGTCACAGAACCACACCTGCCGTACGAAAGACTATTCGTTATGCTGAAAATACTTAAATGTTTATTTGAAGTAAAATGACTCGTTGGTAATATTCTCAGAGTATTGTTTCGATACAGGAGTAGCATGTTGACAAAACATTCAAGATGAAAAAAGAATTATTGATTTATCTCATTTGATGTTTTGATAATACAGCTATATTGTTACGCCTTTATTGTTCACGATATAATAAACAATATTTCTAAATCGGTATTCGTATCAACAATCTATTTAATGTTTTCAATACAGTTCTGACACATTCGTTATGGCTGTCAGATGATCCATATGAATTAATCGCTAAGTTTTTTCAAATGGTCATTTAATCCAAAAATACACTGATCGTTAGATGCCATTAAAGCCGACGCAAAGGGATTACAAATTAGCTGATAATAAATAAAAAGCCGTCAGTAATTTGAAATCCAAAGGAGACTCATTCATTATTCTATCTGCGATCCAGAGTATCCTTTTTAGCTGCGGCAATCATAAATTTTTTGTACAACAAGAATGTCGAATTATGCTAAACAAGTCATGCATAATCTATGCGTGAATCGTTATTTATTATATCGTAATTCACTTGCGATTTAGCTATGAATGTAGATTTATTCTACTGTCAATCAAACTGAGAATTAAATCAATATCAGAAATAGAGCGGGTTTTTAATACATTGCTTCTGAAACATACCTATGCGCAATACGATATCAGCAAACAAATAAAAAATGTCGCTGTAGTTAATTACCAAAAAATATGTCAGTCGTTTCAATACTAATTTGCATGCAATTATATATTGTGAATGCAATAGAAGCTGATAACTTTGTACATAATTAGGTGTTGAAATTGTTATAACAATAATAGGTAAAAAAGAAACTCAAGATTTGAGACAGTTTTATAAACAGTTTCTAGTGTAAACTAATTAATTACTGTGAAATACCATTGTTATACTTAATTTAATTAAAAACATGTTATATGCTTTACAATATAACATTTTGTGAATATAATATGAAAGAGAAATAAAATCTGGCAAGAAAAAGAATAGAATTTGAATTAAAATTACCCTTTCTTGGTGTTGGTGAGTTGCCTAAAAAGGGACAAGAATTTTTTTATTATCCTTGTAATTCTTATAGGAAAGCGACTTTTATAGAATCTGCCCCCTAATCGGTGAACACATTTTTGGGGCTGGTTAGAGCTGAATCTTGTGTGTCGCGAAATAATATACATTTTTATTTAATGCTCACATTTGGCGTAATATTGACTACGAATATAAAGTGCGTTTTTGTCGCAATATTATATATAATCTAGCGTGTTAAATGCTTAGATCAGTCTTTTATTAAAATATCCTTGTCCGTTGCAAAAAATTATCTCTTGCGAGATAAATTCGTGACTAGTGGGTCGAATTCCTTTGTAAATACTTAAATATGACATTAAGTGTAAGTATACATGATTTTTGAACGATTTACGATATCAGTGCATTTATGAGAAAATTTGTTTGACAAATATAGTTTGACCTCCGTTAGATTATCGAATTTATATTTGAGGTCAACATAAAGATTTTGTTTGCATATACTTAGGTGTTGCATTATTGTTAAAGGCCAATTAGTATCTTTATTAGTATTATTTATTTCTACGTATAGCTAATTTGTTTATTTCTGATTGTCACACGATTTTCCAAGTTATTGTAAGTATATTTATCATTAAAAAAATGTCCCTCAACTGAGTTCGTTAGTTTAGATCCAACTTGTAATTATTTAGACTAGTTTGCGTGCTAAAATGCCATAATATGGGTTTGGCAATCTATTCTAGACCGTTGACCAGTCACCTTCCCTAGGTTTTCGTGTTTAACACGAGTAACTGAAGGTGTCGTATTAAAATTATGGGTTGTAACACTTTCCCGCGTTCTATTAATCTAAAATTAGTACACGCAATTAAGACTTTTAGTAGGAAAGATGAGAGAAGATGGGAATTTCTTCCACGGTTCAGTTCGTCAAGTGATCTTTGCTATAGGACTGTTATGATCTGCAAATACATGAGATGATGTTGATGTTTTGGCTTGCACATTCCAATCACTGTTTATGTTCCGCGGTTTGCAAGTTACATAGTACAATTATTTCAAGAAAATAAAATTTGTGCGATAAATATGAAGTCCTTCTACATTGCGCTGCGGATTTCACAGGTAAATTATCGTAAAACTTTAAACTCTAAACTTTTTTTTGTAATATTTGAAAAACGTTTGGCCATCATTTTTAGTTAATTATAGAAGGTGACTTGAAAGTCAAAAGAAAGGTAATCCCGTTTTATGGTCATAAACTGCTAGACACGTTGAATATGACAGAAATGTAATTTAAAACGTTATCAAGAATGTTAATTAGAATTTTCATAGTTACAAGTACCTATCTAAGCAACAAATTGTTTGGAATACGTGGCCGATATAGAATGCAGAGCGAATTATTAGAGTTTTGTATTCGCTAAGACAATGTTTGGTGCGCCTGTCGGATGTTTGTGCGATCCGGCGCATCAGAGGAAGATACTGCGTTTTTCGCATGTTTCAATTACCGAACTGTTGATTAACTTCACGTGTTGTATCTATGTTTTATGATAGCCTATAATTATTCGGCCTCACTCCACTTTAGTAATATATTTTTTAAATTATGAATCCATTTTGTAATTAAATTTCAATGCAGCCGATGCTTGGCTGATAAATTTGTGTTTTATAACTGGTATTAATTTGTACAAATCCCGAATTATTTATCCTCGTACTCAAATGACAGTTGTTTGTAGCACAAAAATATTGTTTTTATAATCTATTAAATTGAATACTTCCATATTGTTTTTTGATTCGATGGAGTACTCAATTATTTTTAATAACTAATAATTAGCACTGTATTTTTATAAAGAATTATTATATTTTTAACTACCACTTTAAAAAAATTAATATTTGATACTTAATGAATTTACTTTAGAAAAAAACAATTAAATTATTTTTATATTTTTTAACTTACCATTAACCGCCAAAATGGCGAAGACAGTAGTTAGCACAGCAGATCTCATGTTTAACTTTATAATTGTTTGAGATGATATAAAAGATGAGATAGTGTTGGACACTTCGATGCTTCCTGCCTGGCAGCTCGCAGTTTATATACTACACATCCACATCTTGAGCACTGCGTTTTCAATGGGCTAACGCGTCATCGACGTGAGAATTAACCCTCCAATAGTGACACATTAGGTTTCAGTACTACAGAGCGTATTTTCCTCAGGACTTTGATGAAAAATTGTCCTGATACCCAGTCCTTATCTAACCGGACGGTTTAGACTATCGTTACCAAATATGGCTACGAAAAAATGAGGAAATACGTAATAATTTTAAAGGTATCAACAAATTGTATCATTAAGCGTGGTATTAAGCAACATGGTATGTAGGTAATTGAATTTAATACAACGAATGATTTACAAGTACTCAAAGTATTTTATTTTATTACTTATATTTTCACGGTTCTTTCATTTTTAATAGTTTTAGTGTTAAGCTAGTAAGCATGAAAAATTGCCCATACCTAGAATACATTGATTTTTACTGAAGTTAGATGTAGATTTGAAACTATGAAAAGTTTTCTGTACTAATGCTTGAACTAGTTTTCAGTGCTGATCCTAAGCAATATACAAACATGACAAAATTCTTCCGCCTAATTAGTATTTTTTGTAGTATTCGAGTTATACATTTGCCTACATATTGATTTGGTATCAGTATTCAGAACATAGAATATCTGCATTCAATGGGGTTTGACGAACCGCTGTTGATGTTGTTTTGTATTTTTCATTCAAGTACCCTACGTATTTCTCCTTACTGACTGGTCAGTATCCCTGAAGCGTGCATATCGCCATTATCGAGTTTGTAAATAACCATTAATATATGCGGGGCAGCACAAGTGCATTTAGGTGCACATAAAATATTATCTTAGGATTTTTTAACAATTCAGTTCACATACAATGCTAATTTATTTTTAAATAGTTGTGTAGGTACACCAATTCCGTGTTCACAAATTAAACAATTTTTTTTTTAATAATCATAATCTAGTATTTATTCTAGTAGTAGTATTAATCTAGTAGTTATTTCAAGATATACAAATATCAGCTTTAATATAATGGCATGTAGTTGTACTCGTTGAAAAATCTTTTTTTTTTTTATAATTATAAACTAGTGCTTGGCTGCAATCCCGCCTGATGGTAAGCAGTGATGCAATCGTTGATGGCAAAGCGCACCAGTTTATTAAGCTCATTCACTTAAAAACTTAGGTATAGGAAGGATGACGGCATTTGAGCGAGGTGATGCAATGTTAAACCCAAGACCAACACGACCAAACGATGCTGCGCTAGAGGGAGATTGATCTGAAGACTCTCCACGACCAACTCCCGACACAACAACATTTGGCGCATCGCTATTATTTTTTTCTTTTTTGGGTAATTAAACCTTATAGATCAGAGTACAGTTAGGCATCTTTCTAAGTATATCTTGGACACTAATGACTGATTACAAGGTGAAGGAAAACATCTTGAGGAAACCTGAACTTTTAAGTCTGAAATCGCCAACCCGCATTGAGCAAGCGTGGTCATTACGCTCAATCCTTCTCTGTATGAGAGGAGACCTGTGCCCAGCAGTGGGACGATAAAAAGGTTGATGATGATGATAGATCAGAGCCAGGGTGTGGCGAGCGCCCCAGCTTGCCCCAGTGTGGCTAGGCCCATAGCCAGTAGGTATCTAAATTTGCCTCAAATAAAGTAGTTAGCTAAATCAATCTGGTCCTCTGCTAACATGTAAAATATTCGTGGTATATTATACCCCGAGATTCCCTTTTCATAAAAACTAAAATCAGTTGCATTGACAGTGTTAAACGAACACTGCCCAACTGAACGAATGTATCGAACAATTGATGAAAACATTATAGAAAGATGATGTAAATTATAAGGCTCCTTGTTATAATACTTTCAGTGATTAGAATCAAAATATTATAAAAAATAATGAACAGAATAATGTTATATATTGGTCGTGTATCGTCTCATTCGGTGGCTGATTGTAGTGGTAACCACTCGGGTCGTCGCTGGCATCGATAAGTCATTCATCGAATCTAGAGTTACTAAAACCGTTGTAGATGACTTGTTTTTGTCTTCTACGTTCATTCATAAAGTCATAAAGCACGATAAAAGATAAGTTTAGTATAGGTGTCTCGACTAGGGTGTCACCACCTGTGTAGATCGCTCTGGGGACACGGTGGACCATACGACAGTGGAGGTCTGCCAGGCATGGGTAGAGCGCCGCCTTGTCCTCGTGGTGGCCATCGGCGGTAATCTCTTGCGTCCTACCCTGTTCCAGGCTATGGTCCGGAGCGAGAGTGCATGACAGGCCGTCACCTCTTTATGCGAAGCAGTGGTGCTAGCAAAGGAGGAGGTGGAGCGCGTGACGCAGAGGGAATCCCAGCGCCCTCCCGCCTCTAGCCGCCGCAGGAGACGCCCTGGTCGGAAGACAACATCGAACTCCCGGTCACCGTAGGCCCGGCTTTCGATGAGCAGTGGGCAGCTCGCCGCCCGGTAAGGACCAGGCCCGAGTCGACGGCGCGTTGTATTTCACGCGCACCTCAAAGAGATGTCAGCACATCTTGACGGGGTCCACGAAGACCGATGCCTCCTGGGTCAGGGTTGTGCAGGTTGGTTAAAAATGAAATCGTATCTCTGGAGCACAGGCAAGTGAAGGAACACGAGTGGGTTTTAGTCATTAAAAGTCTGACACGCCATTCCGCTCCGCCCAGAGCGGGAGAGGTCATTTGATGATTTCCCATTCAAAACAAAAAAAAAAAAAGAATGATAGCAGTGCTAACTGGTTCTCGATTTTTTTCTATATTATGGAATTTCATCCTCATTATCATGAGCCTACAGCTGTCCCCTGCTGGTCTTAAGCCTCTCCTATCAAGTATTTCACGCCGTTGAACTTGATTTTCGACAACTCTCAACCAGCTTTTACCAGACATCATGCAAACTTCGTCACTCTACCTAGCCTATGGCCTTTTTGCCTTCCTTTTTTCTGTGTAATTTAGGGTTTGCACACCTAAAATCCCATAGTGACTGCGATCATCGCTTAATTCGGTCGACAGTAGGTAAAGATGAATTGTTTGGCAAACGGTACCTCGCGTAATTAATGGTTACTGGGAAAACAACTGGTTTTTTCTCGGTGGTAGGCCATAACATCGGCTGCCGGCAGAAGTTACCACCCACCAGACAAAGTCTTGCCGCCAAGCGATTCGTCGTGTTCCGGCATGATGTCTGGTGAAGCCGTACGGAGGACGGGTCTGAGCAGTTGTGTTGCGTTGTGTGGCGGGTACGATGCGCCAAATGTTGTTGTGTTGGGAGTTTGGTCACAGTAGACGAACAGTAAAACATCTTCATACAAACGAGCCGCTCTCGGTTTGAATGTTTGCGTGCGCGCCGTGCGCCGTGTCGGTACGCGATTTCACCCACACGCTGGCATAATATAGGATGGAATAACATGGGGGCTGTATGGGGTGTGCCGTGTGACTGTGAGCACGAGCGTAAATTACATGACCGCTCGCGTTCGTCAACTCTCGCCGGCCACTTACCATAATATTAATTATTACGAGTATCCAGACTACAAAAGGGGGAAAAAATATTGTAGTATTTTCGGGTGCCTCAATAACGATTTCGCAAACCCGGACTTGTCATTCTTCATCATTCCTACTGAACCAGAAATATAAGTACCTATTTATACTAAAATCTTATTAGAAAATAGTAGTATTGTTTATTTCACAGTTTCTTTGCTTTATTAAGAGCGTACCCGAGTCGTATTTTTCCATATAAATGTAGTGTGTTTAGAGCTAAAGTTTATTTTAAGAAGCCTAGTGTTCTTATAAAGCAGAGGATTGGCTACGAAATATCGTTTAGGGAAACGTAATTGTCGCTTATAGTGTATTAAGGGCAATTTCACAATAATTACCTACTACTGCAAATTACCATTTTTTTTTCTATTGTCTTACGTAAGTATTATTTGATACAAATATGGCGTCTTAATCATAATGTTAACTCAATAAAATTATAGTAAGATGTGACCGACTAACGTTTAAGGTTACCACCACTTTTACTTTTAGCTTAATGGGACATAAAGCTAAATAGAGAACCCTGGGCATCAACGCAAGAGTAGGCAAATAACTCGGCGGGCGGCCTTAGATAGTCTACTGTTCTGTCTGTCTACTGTGGTTTGGTCGTGAGTCTCCAGATCAATCTCCTTCTGGCACAGCATCGTTGGTCATGTTGTTTGGTTTAACATTGCATCACCTCGCTAAGGCTAAACTGACGCCTTCCTTCCTATTCACTCAGATATTTTGAATGAATAGGCTCTTAATAGACTAGCGCGCTTTACCATCAACGATTGAATCACTGCTTACCACCTAATCTGCACCCTAATAGTGGAATTAGATAGTTTGTTTTTTGTTTTGCTGGCGTAGATTCCCTTGTTCATACATAATCAGCCTATATTGCTCCCACTGTTGGGACGCAGGCCTCCTCTCGACGACAGGAAGTGGGGCCGTAATCTACCACGCTGGCCCAATGCGGGTTGGCCCTTGTTCATAAACTAAACAAAATTTAAGTTCAGTTGTATCTTTTATTTCTATTTCATTAAGATATGGACAGAAGGTAATTTAGTCTTCATCATCATCATCATTTCAGCTGAAAGACGTCCACTTCTGGACATAGGCCTCCCCCAATTTATTCTTGTCTGTTTGTTTTTTTTTTTAATAATTATAAACTAGTTTGTTGTTTGACTGCAATCCCGCCTGATGGTAAGTAGTGATGCAATCGTTGATGGTAAAGCGCACTAGTTTATTAAGCCTATTCGCCACACATCGCAACACAACTGCTCAGACCCGTCCTCCGTACGGCTTCACCAGACATCATGCCGGAACACGACGAATCGCTTGGCGGCAAGACTTTGTCTGGTGGGTGGTAACTTCTGCCGGCAGCTGATGTTATGGCCTACCATCGAGAAAATCCTATTTTTTATTTCCTATTTTTTTTTGGGTGGAAAATCGTCAAATGATTTCTCCCGCCCTATTCGGAGCGGGAAGGACGTGCCAGACTTTTACTGACTAAATCCCACCCGTGTGCCCTGATCTGTCTGCTCCAGGGGCCACGGTATCTATGTTTTTCGAACAAGCCGCGGCCCTACCAGGCATAGGTACCAGGCATTGTTTCTAGCAGACCCCGTCACATTGTAAAAGAAAAAAATATATTGTGACTCGTATAGGAAAATCTATGTCGACACAATTAAGTACACCTAAAAACAAATTATATATTAAAAAAAAGTAATAATAATCAGAAAGTTCTTTACGAGGCCAAAAGGCTCCTGCATTGCATCCAATATATAAAATTCTCCTCATCATCATCATCATCCCAGCGTTAATCCCAGTCGCATCCGAAGCCTTTTTCAGCTTTGGAGTCTGGGGTCCGCTTTACCATTCCAACTGCTGATATGGCTAAACTTCGACATTTTCCGTGAAGCGACTGCCGTCCGACCTCCACAACCCGAAGGCGACATCGAAGCATTGCAATTAGACCAATTGTTGAACTTTTGAGGGCTCCAACAACCCGTAACGACTGCCACTAGATGTTCATATGGCAACCGGGACCAACGGCTTAACGTGCTTTCCGAGGCACGACCATACCAGTGCAAATACTCATATTCATGCATACAAATACTTGCACTGTGCGGGGATCGAACCCGCGCCACCTTGCGCAGCGGCTGCGTCCGCTACCGCTAGGTACGCCACGGAGGTTGTCGAATATATAAAATTCTCCTGTCACAGTGTTTGTCCTCGAATTTCTCCAATACGACTGTACCGATTTTAATGAAATTTCGTATTTAAATTCGTTAGGCCTCAGAGTAGGTTTTTATTTATTTTTTATTAAATAATCGAACATCTACTTACTACTTACGCGCGTGAAACCGCGGTGCGCAGCTAGTTTTCTATATTTTTTTCTTATATAGATAATAGCACCAAAGCCCTTGTTCACAAAAAAAAACCAATTAAGTTAATAATTATTAATTATCTTTCCTTAGTATTTCATTTGAAAAGAAACAGAAGATGACTATTAAGTATTTTAATCCTGTCAGATTAAGATACTCCATAGACAGTTTAAATACCTATAATTAAAAACATAGCAACTTAATACCTATCATCATCATCAACCTTTTTATCTTACCACTGCTGGGCACAGGTCTCCTCTCATATAGAGAAGGATTGAGCGTAATCACCACGCTTGCTCAATGCGGGTTGGCGATTCCAGATAAGTCTGCAGGAGGATAAGTCTTGAGGAAACCCCAGGTTTCCTCAAGATGTTTTCCTTCACCTTGTATTCAGTCATTGGTGTCCAAGATATACTTAAAAAGTACATACTATATGTAAAGAAAACCCTGTCCGATCCGTGAAGGTATTGTTAGGTATCGATAACTGATTCTACTAATGCCCACAAAGACAGGATAAACTTAAAAAAAAACCCTAAAAAAATAAATATTATTTCGCAAAAAGAGGTAACTTAATACATGTGCGGTAAGCAACCCCTTCCGCGGGCGGCGGGGGGGGGGGCAGGGCACGCGGCATCTGTGACGTGGTCGCGTCGCTATTCGCTTATAATAATACCGGTGTTGTCACTTTTTTAAAAATTACCAAATTGCGGGGAAATTGGAATTAATTCCCGGGAAAAAAGGATTATTTCAAAATTCATTAGTATTGTTACTACTTAGGTATTATGATTATGTAAAATTTTATATTATATTTGGTCAAGTGTTTACCTAACCTTTATTATCTTTGTGGGTCGGACAGGGTTTTCTTTACATATTGTATAACTTTAGAAAAGTTACATTGGTACTTGCCTGACCTAGAATCGAACCTCCACACTCATACTTGAGAGGCTGGTGTTTTAACCACTAGGCCACCATGACGTACTAGGCCACCATGACTTAATACCTATACCTATGTCAATTTACGTCAGGCGCTTACTTCATCATCTCCGCGTTTAGTCCCGGTTGGCTTTCGCGTTGGAGCCCGGGGTCCGCTTTCTTGCTCATTCTTCTCCATTTCAAGCGGTCTTTAGCATCCTATGGTGTGAGATTGTTTACATGCGTGCTAACAATTCATCATCAATCATAATCATCAAGAATACTGCACTAAACAAAGTTGCTATGTAGTTTTCAAGTTTGGAAAGGCGTAGTCACACGTTACATATACCTACCGTAGCACTTTGACGTGTGACTGCGGTTTTCCAAACATGAAAACTAGCAACTTTGTTTAGTGCAGTATTCTGAAAATCTTGTTTTATACTTTTTCAGCGTCGTTTTTTGTCGTAGTTGGGTTTTAGTTTTTTTACTTTTTATTATTATCTGTAGTTAAACTCAATCAATTTTTAAAAAATAGTGACTAATGTGTTAATTTTGATAAAACGTGTTTTTTGAAAAATGTTTAGCTTGCCTAATGATATAATGGCATTACTAATGGTCAAATAATTAACTATGACTTAAAAAAATAACCTTCAGATAAACTAAAGCGATAAACGATACCTCTAGAGTCTAGATAATCTAAAAATTGATCAGAAAACATATAATTTTACCATTAGTTACTATTTTTAACAATTAGGTAGTTGAGTTTAAGTTATGTATCAAATGACAGATCCAAAGTGGATTGCCGGACCGGAGGGCAACGGTGGCGACTTAAGGGTTGTGAATCGTAGGTTCGATAATTTCCCATCAAGAACAAAAAAAAAAAACTTTTTTACAAAAAAACAACCGATTTCCAAAAACCACTACAAAGTGAAAAATAACTAATTTCGGAAGTCGGTGTCTTTGGTTTTGTATATTCGTTTTTTGACACTAACTTCCGAAATTTGTTATTTTTCACTTTGTAGTGGTTTTTGGAAGTCGGTTGTTTTTTTGTAAAAAAGTTTTTATTTTACACTTTTTAGTTGTTAAAAGTACTATGTATTCAGTAGTATCCGGTCAGACTGGAAGCTGACGCAAATATAGTTGGGAAACGACGTAATTTTGTTTACTTTAATTTTTACCCGTAAGTATTCCCTCAACTGCCTATGGTCTTCATCATCAAATTTACTGCAGACCATTATTTTAACCCAATGGGTGCAAAGGTCTCATCAATATAAATGAATGAAGTCCAACCACAAAGTAGCTACTGTAAACCGTTGAGGAGTTCCCGGACCTGGCCTTTGTCTTCATCATCAGAGCTCTTATGACAGTCACAACCCATCTAGGTGTAAAGTTCTTATCAATACAAATTAATGGAGCCCAAACACAAGGTATCTGCTGTGAATTGTTGAGGAGTTCCTTCGACTGTCTCCCGGCTCCATCATCAGATCTACTCCAGACCTATATTAAATTGTAGTGCTTTAAAATACTTAATGAAAATGCTAAGAAATGCACTAGTCCCCCCTGCAATTTTTGAAAGTTCCCCTTGTTTTCTCTGGTCTTCCACCATCAAACCCTGATATCCTAATCTTGGGACCACCTTGGGAACGTCTTCTTTCCAACAGAAAAAGAATTATCAAAATCGGTTCATAAACGTCGAAGTTATGCGCGAACAAACATAGAAAAAAAAAAGCATATATACGGTCGAATTGAGTAACCTCCTCCTTTTTGAAGTCGGTTAAAAAAGGTTGGTTTTCTGCTTAAGTAAATATCGTCATCTGTCACAAAAGTAATTAAATTCGTCATCTATAAGAGAATGGGCGCTACTGTTGGCGCATATTGTTATTCTCTTTTTCATAAAAGACTAGATTCAGTGCATGTTTTTGTTTGTAATTTGCAACAAAGAAAAAGATGCTTGGCGCTACTGATACCACCTCACGTGCGGTGCGGGGAGAGTCTGCACCTATCTCTGCGCAGAAGCTCGAGATTGGCTGCCGTGGCTGAAATAGAGTCTGGATATTTTTTTTATTCATCTTCACCATCATTTCTGCCGAAAGACGTCCACTGCTGGACATAGGCCTCCCCCAAGGTTCTCCACGACGACCGGTCCTGCGCCTCCCGCATCCAGCGGTTTCCCGCGACCTTCACCAGGTCGTCGGTCCACCTTGTCGGGGGCCTACCACGCCACGCCACGCTACGTATTCTTTTTATTATTATCATACAATTTTGTTTCCTTTTCTTTCTTTGATCATCGTCATTTTAGAAAGACCTTCACTGCTAGATCCCACAAGCACCGTTACTGTGACCAGATCTTTGCTTTCCGCATCCATCGTATTCCTGCAGCCTTCACAAGGTCATAAGTCCACCTTGTGAGGCCTTCCATCGCTACTCCTTCTAATTCGAAACGCGAACCAGAAGACATAGGGTTGGCGTTAGCGTTAACGTTCATTAATTTATTTTCAGTTAATTTAAAGTACATACGACAGCACATCAAGCTACTTCAAGCTGTCAAATATTCTTTATTATATTTTCAACTTTATCTATAAAGCATTAAGGCTCAAGGTTGGTTGAGAATTTTTGACAGTTTCAGGTAGGTTGACCTGCTGTCATCTGTACTCATAGGTGCGTGACGTATAATTAAGATAAAACTGTAATTGTGTAACATTGTCAGTAGCAGGGTATCATTTTGACAGTTGAAAGAAAGAAAGAAAAAACGTTTATTGTGATGCCAATTGATTAATAGTGTTACGTGTATTAGGGTGCTGGTGTGTAATTCTTTCGAACTCTGTAATAACAAATATCGTTTTGTTGTCGACTGCATTCGGTCGTTGTAGCTTGTAAAACTCGTATTTCTTTTGTTTTAGGTTTTTAAACTCGGATATTCTAAACTTGTAGTCACCCACTATGACTTGTGATGTTTTTCGTGCCGTCAAAATATCATAAACCGAGATGTAATTGCGTAACACATTATCAGTAGCAATGGGTTTCATTTTGACAGTTCAACAACATTCATTGCGCCATTTACGTTGTTGAGCAAATAAATTTTTCGAACATATGAGGCAAGGAATTAGCAGTATCTTTCAAAATTATGCAGATTTAGAATTAGGTTGCTGGTTTATTGCAAAGCATTGAGGGAAAGCAGGTGAAAAATGTCAGGAAAAATAATTAACGAAAACATTGATCTCTTAATGTATACAACGTGTAACAAAAAGGGTATATACATACCAAAGGCATGGCATCTTTAGATGATATCAAACTATATCGGAAGGGTTTCAACTCAAAATAAAATACTCAAAAAATTGGTACCAAATTTCGGTTTCGTGGGTTTCTTAAAATCTAATCATAACAAACGTGGCAGCACACTACATACGTTAATAACTAGTCGTTACCCGTCACGTTACTTGCCAAAATCCGATAAATGTCTTCAATATCTCTGTGCGACTAGTATGATAGACGCCTATCACAGGCGGTGTTTTTCCTCATAACTTCCTAACATAAAGAGATAGGATTAAAAAACCCTTCCAATATCGTTTGATATCATGTAAAAATGCCATGCCTTTGTTATGTATATACCCTTTATGTTACACGTTGTATATTTCTTCTGTACCTACTTGTATTTGTACTTCCTAGCTGGACCGATTGGGGTGATATTTGTGTGTATATTTACAATGGGTCCGTTTTTGGTTTAAAAACATAATTGGACCTGGTGTGGTGCTGCTTTTCCTGGCCGGACGATACCCCATATTGAATATCAGGGTAGGCACTTAACCGTTGAAGTTGGTAAGTAAAGTCGTGAACACTAGCTCGTCACACTAAAAGCAGCAGTGCTCTTGTGTCTACGGACGACAGCAGGGCAAACTACCCGAAACTGTCAAATATTCCCAATCAACCTTGAGCCTTAAGGTCATAGCACACTTAAACGACCCCACCAGGCAAAAAGAATATTATTCAAATGTGGGCTTTAAGTATTGTACTTTAGATATATTTTAAATTGGAAACATAAATTAGCAGACAGCTCGCTGTCAGCAAGCTTACCGCCGTTAGACTGCTCGGTAGTTGATGCCTCGCTAGCCGCTCGTTGTAGTTGAGCGGTCAGCGCAGCGTCTGCGAGCAGACTGCTAGCAGTCGCCGCTCGGTGCTCAGTTCAAGTACTCTGTGGCTCAGTCAGTCAGTATCTACTAAGTAATCCGCTCCCTCGATCTTTCGCGGGTAATCAGGACATTGTAAAAAAGACGAGTTGCTTCAATAGAAACCGATCGCGAACTGTATCAATCGTGGAAAGCTAGAGCGGGCGACGAGGCTGTCGCCGCGTGGATTGCGAGCAGTCGGCTTATTTTAGAGCGATGTTGGAGCAGAGTCGTTTAAGTGTGCTATGACCTTTATCCTTTAGAGATAAGGTTGAAAAGCTAATAAAGAAATCCGAGAGATTGTAGTAGCTTGATGTGTTGTCGTCGGTACCTACACTAAAAAATAACCTACTTTTCGTCAATGATTTGTAATGATGAGTTATTGGCAAGCTGAGCTTATCAACCAAATATCTATGCATAACCTTTTAGAATATGCGAGATCCATAAAGCCGTAATTTTACGTTTTTTTAATCGCAGCTGTCAAATGCACCATTTTAGCCCAATTCCAAATAAACAGCCGCTCATACAATTAGCCGCCTTGCTAGTTAGCTAGCGATGCCCCGATCGATTAAAACCACTGCAGTGAGATTCTTTTACCGAGGCGACTGTGATGAATACTTATTTGCTCTGGTCTGGTCGTGCCCCGGAAAGCACGTTAAGCCGTTGGTCCCGGTTGCCATACGAACATCTAGTGGCAGTCGTTACGGGTTGTTGGAGCCCTCAAAAAGTCCCACAACTGGTCTAATTGCAACGCTTGAATATCGCCTTGGGTTTGTGGAGGTCACACGGCAGTCGCTTCACGGAAAATATCGAAGTTTAGCCAAATCAGCAGTTGGACTGGTATAGCGGACCCCAGACTCCAAAGTTGAAAAAGCTTCGGATGTGACTGGGATTAACGCTGAGATGATGATGATGACTGCCATTCTGTGACCAAGGTGAAAACTTGGGTGAATCGAGTGTGGAGTGAGCTGTCAATACAACTAATGCTAGGGATGAACAGTATCGATAGATCACTCTATTTTCACTTCACCTAAAATTTCAGTATGAGATGTCTATAGAATAATTAATACCCTGAAACTTCAGGTGAACTGAGCGTGGAATGAGCTGCCTATCGATAAGCCGACGGGTCCCAATAACAAAGTCGTATCTACAATATAGACAATATTGTAGATACGACTTTGTTCTTGGGACCCGTCGAAGTACCTAAGGAATAAATTGATTACGAAAAGTATAAAAAAGAAATATTCCTTTAATTTTTGGGGTTAAATAAAATTAAGTTCCACTTTCCTGGTTTGTTACTACTGCAACATACTTAGTGAATAAGTTTGCTAAAGTTCCCGTTCCCACTTCTGGGAGACAGTCCTCTCGGCAGTAGGCCGTAATTTGATATGATTGTGTCCAGTGCGGGTTGGTAGATGTCACATGTCTTCTTGGTTCTAGGTTTGCCGGTCCCTTCACAATGTTTATCTTCACCGTTTGAGAGCGTCATGAAACAATTTATACAAAATGCGTTCCTCAGTAGTCTTGGTGTGGTGGCCTAGTTGTTAAAACACCAGCCTCTCAAGTATGAATATGCGGATTCGATTCCAGGTCAGGCAAGTACCAATGTAACTTTTCTAAGTTATATGTACTTTCTAAGTACCTATATCTTGGACACCAGTGACTGATTACAAGGTGAAGGAAAACATCTTGAGGAAATTTGGCCTTTAAGTCTAAAATCGCCAACCCGCATTGAGCAAGTGATTACGCTCAGTCCTTCTCTGTATGAGAGGAGATCTGTGCCCAGCAGTGGGACGATAAAAAAGTGCGTGCCTAGATCTAGTACATCAGGGTCGTCGAAACCGGCCGCCTGCAGTGCTTTAGACAGAAAGTCAGAACGCTTTATAAAAAGAAAACTCTCTCGATATTTTTCTGATTCGCAAAAATGCTCATTACAAGTGAATGCTCAAGTTTATCAGCACCTTATGTATAAAAAATACATGATCAGTTGACGAGACAGTCGTCTTAAACAAGTGTATGTTTTATTAAACACTATATAACTTAGTAAGCCGCTTATAATTGCAACTTTGATAATAAAACATCATTGTCTTGATTATAAACTCATTAGGTCATTCCCCCATTGTTTTTGGACAATCGATATCTGATAGGCCGTAATATAAATATTATTTTAACAATCACTGGGTATAAAATAAAACTCAAAATAAACTACATTCGTTGTACCCTTGCAAATCTTCCATACCTTTTTCATTTATTCAGATTCATTTAATTTGAAGCTGTCTTAATTGGAAGAAAGTACTTGGAAGACTCCAAATATTATAAATTTGGACACCTTTTTTGGCTTGGAAATCATCGGTATCAAATCAGCGGTAGAAACCGCTCTGGGAGGGCGTGTCAGATTTTTACTGACTGAAACCCACCCGTGTTCTTCAGTTGCCTGTGCGCCAGGGCCACGTCCATCACGCTTTTTTGTTCTGGATGGGAAATCATCAAATGACCTCTCCCGCTCTGGGTGGAGCGGAAGATCCTGTCAGTCTTTTACTGACTAAAAACCACCCGTGCTTCTTCACTTGCCTGTGCGCTAGGGCAACGGTTTCTTTTTTAACTAACCCTGACCCTGATCCAGGAAGCATCGGTTTTCGTGGACCCCGTCACGATCTGCTGATATCATCTTTGAGGCGCGCGTGAAACAACACGCCGGCGACCCGTGCCTGGCCCTTACCGGGCGGCGAGCTGCCCACTGCTCCCGCCCGCAAGTCCGCGCCTTCGGTGTCCGCTAGTTCGCGCAGCGCTTCCTCCTTTGTCAGCATCTCTGCTTCGAAGAAGGAAGTGACGGTCGAGTCGCGCCCTTAGAACATGACGAAAGGATCAAAAGGGGAACAGTCAGATTCACCAGCTATACCTTAAAAGGGGAATCCAGGACGAGTATGTTAAAATACATAGTGACGTCATGAAAAAGAGTTATTTATTATGAAAGCTAAAACGTCACTTATGAATAAATAATGGTATTTATTGTTAACGTATTCGATACGTAGATAAACTAAACATCACTCATTCATTATACCTACGTATAATACCATCACTTATTCATTACATATAATGAATGATATTTAGTTTCAACATTAAGGAAGCTAGGCGACAAGCAAGGTAATTATGTAACAGGCTATTAGTAGCAACAGTTTTCATTTTGACAGTTCAACAACATTCATTGCGTTGTCTACATTGTTGAGCAAAATCATTATTAGAACATATGGAGCATTGGATAAGCAACAGGCTTCAAAATGATTCAAATTGAAAGTAAAAGTGTGTCGGCATCGCACCCATAGAGGAAATTCAACAAAGTCAATGTACAGACGACAGCAGATCAAGCTACTACAATCTGTCATATTTCTTTATAAGATTTTCAACTCTATCGATAAGCAATAAGGCTCAAGATTGATTGGGTTTATTTGACATTTTTGGGTAGCTTTACCTGCTGTTCTCCGTACAATGTTCTTTTAATCAGCAGTCTCTGCTTATTTTCCAAAAATGTATAATTAGCAAATATGTATATATTTATTAGGAAAAATAAGTTTGTTAGCCATTACATCGACTGGCGGCAGAAGTTACCACCCATCGGACGAAGTCTTGCTGCCAAGCGATACGTCGTGATCCGTCATGATGTCGGTGAAGCCGTACGGAGGACGAGTCTGAGCAGTTGTGTTACGATGTGTGCCGGGTACGTTGCGCCAAATGTTGTTGTGTCGGGAGTATGATCATGGAAGGTCTCCAGATCAATCTCCCTCTGGCGCAGCATCGTATAAGTATCGTCAAGCATGATTGCAGTCACTAGTTTATAAGTAATTATAAAAAAAACCACACGGTGCCCTTAATACATGACGAAAAGATCTAAAGGGGAACAATTTGACTCACCAGGGAATCCGGAATGAACATAATTCCTTACGTAATCCTAGAAACGTCACGAAAAATATCAATTTTACTCATTACTGGTTCATTTGAGTCACGTTTTACATCAATGATTAGGGGAGATTTAATGTGTGACGACAGTGATGACACGTTGCTCCTGTATAGGAAATAAAACACAGTCAAAGGGCCAAGTTCTTTTCTATATATTGGGTCAAATTAAATTACTTGGCGGAACTCGTCAATCGTGATTGAAATTGGTCAAACAAGTAAATACATTTTCAAATAAAAACACAGCGCAAAGAAATAGCGCGCAATATTCTTTTCGTTTTCAGAAATTCAGCGATGCGCGTGCATCCGCTTTTTTTTAAAGGCTAAGGCACAAAAATACAGCCAGGTACTGGTAAAGTAAATAAAGTACTTAAATTAATGATTTTGATCACAGAAAGTCTTATTGACTATTCCGTGATTTTGCTCATGACTTTTTTAAAGAGTGTGATTTGTTTGAGTTTCTAATTTATTGTGAAAATTATTTGAATTAAAGAATTAAATGTTTATTTATTATGTTTTATCTCCCAAACTTATTCATAAAATGTTGATCACTTTTCTGACATTAAAACTCTTTGCTAGGACTTCAAAAAATTACCGGCCAAGTGCGTGTCGGACTCACGCTCAAAGGGTTCCGTACCATTGATTTATGAAATTAAAGGATTTAAGTTATTTGTATGAAAGATTACGCCGTAATATGCGATTTACGATTTACGAGGTATTAAAAAAACTACCTACTAGATCTCGTTCAAAACAATTTTCGTTGGTAGGTTTTATAGTAATGTACATCATATGTTTTTTTTAGATTTTTCATATTCTTATTTTAGAAGTTAGAGGAGGGGGGGGGGCAAGTTTTTTCCACTTTGGAAGCGTCTGTCACGCAAACTGTTCGGTTTAGAAAAAAATATTTTAGAAACCTCGATATCATATTTTAAGACCTATCCATAGATATCCCACACGTATGTGTTAGATACAGACAGATATGACGAATCTATAAGGGTTAAATTTTTTGCCATTTGGCTACGGAACCCTAAAAAGATCGTGAGGTGTACATTACAATAACGCACAAATGCGTAATGTGATACAATACGATATTGAAATTAGTGAAATACTTATACAATATGTAAAGAAAACCCTGTCCGACCCATAAGGATAATAAAGGTTAGGTAAACACTTGACCAAATATGATATAAAATTTTACATAATCCTCATAGTAACAATACTATTGAATATTGAAATAATCTTTTTTTCCCGGGAATTAATTCAAAATTCCCCGAAATTTGGTAATTTTTAAAAAAGTGACAACACTGTTATTATTATGAGCGAATCGCGACGCGACCACGTGCCGCGTGCCCTGCCCCCTGCCCCCCGCAGTAGGGTTGCTTACCGCACATGTATTAAGTTAGCTCTTTTTGCGAAATAATATTTATTTTTTTAGGGGGATTTTTTTTTAAGTTTAACCCGGCTTTGTACCCATTAGTAGAATCAGTTATCGATACCTAACAATACCTTCACGGATCGGACAGGGTTTTCTTTACATATTGTATAACAAGGCATTATTGAAAACCACAATGCTAATTGGTTTCCTGTGATGATATTGTTGCTAAGGAAAAATCAGAGGAAGCCGGACGCTAAACCACAAACATATAAAAAGGATTACTAATTTACTGCGTTGAGCTATTATGACACACGACATTGTAAACGTCATTTCAGAGCAGTGTACCCATTACCTGAAACGTCATATCTTTTTTTTATGCACTCGTAATAACCACAGAGTACATTATATATATGTAATAACCTATTTAATGCATAACCGCTATCCCGCCTGGTGGCCATAAGTGATACAATTGTTGAGTGGTAGTTTATTATGAGTCTATTTACTTCTGCCTTGAAAACACTTAGGACCGTATTACAGAACGTTACTCAAAACTCAAGCTCTACTTAAGTCTCGTTTCAAGCCATTTGATTGGTTGAAACTACATAGTTTTAAGTAATGCTTGAGTCTTGAGTAAGGTTCTGTAATACGGTCCTTAGATTATAATATGACGGAAAGACCGCTGCAGCCACGTTCCAGTCCCTCGATGTACGCAGTATGAAAGACGAAGCGAAACACTTCGTCCGGATCGCAATGGAGTCAACAACTTAAGTAATACTCGTCGTAAGACGGGTCGTTTGATGATGGATCGGTGAAGGCGGAATTAAGTCATGTAAATTCCCGCCGACACTTTTCAAAATGCAATGCATCCTACAGAACACCGAAAGGCTGTCTATCCTACGCCCGTGCTCCAGGCTTTGAAGATTGGTCTTGATCAAATCTGGATCTGGATCGCCAATTAGCCTCTTCGCTACATTTCCCGCAAATGCATCATATAGTCAGCCGGTAACTTTGTGGAATTTTATGCATAATTTATTAAATAAATAAACGTAAATAAATGCTCTGATTTATTGTTTAAACTCATTCGTCCGTAACAATCACTTTAATTACATATTTATCAAAGTATTAAATCTTAAATATACTTATTATTTATACGTATTACCTAAATATTATAAGTATTACAGACAAAGTCTTGCCGCCAAGCGATTCGTCGTGTTCCCGCATGATGCCTGGTGAAGCCGTACGGAGGACGGGACTTGTTGTGTCGGCAGTTTGGTCGTGGAGAGTCTCCAGATCAATCTCCCTCTAGCGCAGCTTCGTTTGGTCGTGTTGGTCTTGGGTTTAACATTGCTTCACCTCGCTCAACTGCCGTCATCCTTCTTATTCCTTACTTTTAGGCTTAATAAACTAGTGCGCTTTACCATCAACGATTGCATCACTGCTTAACATCAGGCGGGATTACAGTCAAGCACTAGTTTATAATTATTAAAAAAAAGTTTATAATGTTCCCAACGCTGGGACATACGCCTCATCTCGCGCGCCCAGTGCGTGTTCGTACATATCACGTATGTTCGAATTCTTGCTACCAAACGATGTTTGAGAGCAGTCGTGATGATATAAATTACGCAAAGTAAACCACCTCCCTGGGTTTGCACCCGCGACCTTCAATTTGGAAGTGGCGGCCGTTACCACTGGGCCACCACTGCTCTGGTACTTGGTGTTTATGTGGCGATTAAGCCTGGATGACTGAAAACCTATATACTGAACAGACGGGTTATAGGATAGCATAAAAAACTACTTCAGCATCAATTTTTTTTATCCTCCCACTGCTGGGCACAGGTCTCCTCTCATCATCATCATTTCAGCCGAAAGACGTCCACTGAACATAGGCCTTCCCCAAGATTCTCCACGACGACCGGTCCCGCATCCAGCGGGAGGCGCAGGACCGGTCGTCGTGGAGAATCTAAGAAGAAAACCGGTATCTCCTCTCATACAGAGAAGGATTATGCGTAATCACCACGCTTGCTCAATGCAGGTTGGCGATTTCAGACTTAAAGTCCAGGTTTCCTCAAGATGTTTTCCTTCACCTTTTAATCAGTCATTGGTGTCCACAATATACTTAGAAAGTAAAAAAAACTACTTAAAATTGATAATTTCACACAGTCCATTTTGGGGTCTACGCCGTAGGCCCCGTAGCGTTCCCGTAGGTCCGTAGCATCCCCGTAGACCCGTCGCAACCCCATAGCGAATCTAAGGTCCGTATTCCAGAAGGAAATTCAAGCATTGATCTCTGTCTAAGCATTACTTAAAACTAATTTCAACCAATCAAAAGGCTTCAAACGAGACTTAAGTAGAGCTTGAGTTTTGAGTGACGTTCTGTAATACGGACCTAAGACTTGTCGTCGCCAATTTTAGTAGGATATCGAGATTTGATACAATTTAGCAACGTGCTTTTGATATTTTTTGCTGTAGTTGTTTTCATCGACTTGGATTGGATTACCTGTCGGATTATACGGTATAGTTTTTAGTAGCGAAGAAAAAAGTCCTTACTACACAAACAACTTCTCGCTACTAGCAACTTTTCGGTTTTAGTTCCTTATTTATACAGAACTATAAATGACAAGATCAGACCATGAAAGTACAGTGTGATTAAATAGTGTATAAAACAAGACGCATACCTGGTCTTTTTCATACAATGATGTTAATAAACACATTGCTTAGCGTGTGGTGCAAGTTAAAACCTTCGCGCATATTACGAAGCCGTACGGAGGACGGCTCTGAGCAGTTGTGTTGCGATGTGTGCTGGGTACGATGCGCCAAAATTGTTGTGTCGGGAGTTTATTTGGGGTTTACATAAAACACTGGACACGTGTTTCGGGTTTCGCATAAACAAAAATAATCTTGTATACCAAAGATCATTAAAATCAGCAGTTTTGGAGGATTTCGAGGACAAACACTGTGACAGGAAAATTTTATATAATAGATTGCTTTTTATGTAATTTAACAGGTAACTGACTGCTATGCTACGAGGACTTCGATTGATCTAAACCCACCTTAATTCACTCATTCATCACACATCCACACAATTCACGGTACACCACACAAGTATAAAATTCTACATAATAAACACATAAATAAGTTAATACATATTTTTTATTATATTTGTTTGTTTTGAAGAACAACCTATTTTTGTCACATCAAAAATCAATACCGACCTACCTACCGTACCTACCTAATAATGTTGTTAGACGAAGGAGACTAGTCTCCATGACACAGGAAATCCTATTGTGTGAAAGCTATTGCTAATTAAATATTGTAATGTTTTTCTGAACAATAAAGTTTATATTTATTATTATTTATTAATAGGTGTACAAATAAGTTTCCGCCGTTTTTGAACATGCGGATGAGCATTATTACGTAGGAGAATAATTTTGTCATATCTGCAGTAGTAAGTAATGTGCGCGTTTTCTCTATTCCTTCTTTCTTCCTCCAACAATGCTTCCAATTCCATGTCTTTGTACGATTTCCGCCTTCCTCTACGTTCTTCGTCTTCACAGTTTCTAAACTATTGAAACCACTCACGGCAACTTCTCTCTCTTAAAACAGCTTCACCATAAGCTTCTACAAGCAATCGATGGGCCTCAACTGCAGATTTCTTTAAATTAAAGAAGTAACAAAAGTTCGACGATTATTCGACACTTGACATTATTGCACAAAAATAAATAGGTAAGTATGTGATACTGATACAGAGTCACTAATGGTGGGTCCACATAATACAGACTTTAAGGTCCGTATTACAGAACGTCACTCAAACTCAAGCTCTACTTAAGTCTCGTTTCAAGCCTTTTGATTGGTTGAAACTAGTTTTATGTAATGCTTAAACAGAGATCAATGCTTGAATTTCCTTCTGGAATACGCACCTAAGTTTGTACAAATATCTGTACGAACTAAAAGTCTGAGTAAAAATCTAAAGTCTGAGTGAAATGTGAAGTCTGTGTAAAAATCATAAGTTTGAGCGATGACATGATGTTTCTGCAGACTTATCATTGGCTCCGACTTGAATTACTCAGAGCATGCCAATTTTCGAAAGTTTTCAGCACACTTGTAGTGACTCTCTTCGCGTACGGTTCCAACTTTTATGCTCAGACTTTGGTACTCCGACTTTTTTCACTGAGACATGAACTGAACATGCGGATGAGTGATGACTTTTGTATGCACCGATTTGTTGCGCAGACAAAATTCTATGAAAGTCCGTGTGAAGTTGGTATCGTGTTGACCCACCATAATACTCTAAGTGTATGTTATTACCAGATGTCCAAACTTAAATTTTACATCTGACAATTGGGTTGTATCGAAAAAAATAATTTAATGTCCATTAGATAGATTTATAAAAAATATTTTTTATTTTTTCCTTAAAATCTTATTTCTTTCCTTGGCTGTCTTTTCTCGTTTTCACAACAAGAACTTCGTCGACGTTCATTGTGCACAGTCGCCTCGCGTAGAGTGTTAAAATTGGCACCATTTTCGACCGTGGCCGACAACCGGTTCTAAGTGTGAACAGGCACCGACATCCGATTAATATACGGATCCGATACCGGCCAAGTGGGAACGAGCTGTAAGGGTGGAAACTCGTCGTACGATGAACAAAAACTCGGAAAGAAACAACATCTTATCACTTGCACCACATCAAAATCTCAATAAAAATTCTCTGTTCGTTGAATAGTATCGTCGTATATCACACCGGACAGGCGGAGTCTAACCGGCCATAAATCATGCTCACAGCTACACACAATTACATAGATGTGTGCCGAATACAAATCACCACTACATTATTATCTATACTAATATATAAAGATGAAGAGTTTGTTTGTTTGAACGCGCTAATCTCAGGAACTACTAGTCCGATTTGAAAAATTTTTTTTGCGTTGGATAGCCCATTAATCCAGGAAGGCTTTAGCAGATTTAACATCACGCTGTGACCTATAGGAGCGGAGCATATAACAAAAACGCGAACGAAGTCGCATACGGCCGCGAGTAATCCATCCCTATAAAGTGCGTATGTTTGTATGTCTGTCTGTATGTATGTGCCCGAAGTTGCTCAAAACCCTCACCACTATAGATAATCATATAGATCTGGATGCGCTGAGTTAAAAAAAAACAAAAAAAAAAAAAAAAGAATTTTGTTTTTGTCTCGGTCCTTATTATTATAAAGTGCGTATGTTTGTATGTCTGTCTGTATGTATGTGCCCGAAGTTGCTCAAAACCCTCACCACTATAGATAATCATATAGATCTGGATGCGCTGAGTTAAAAAAAAACAAAAAAAAAAAAAAAAGAATTTTGTTTTTGTCTCGGTCCTTATTATTATAAAGTTGAAGAGTTTGTTTGTTTGAACGCGTTTATCTCGGTTTCACTGGTTCCAATTAAAAAAGTCTTTTTGTGTTGGATAGCCCATTTATCGAGGATGGCTACGTAAGACGCTGCGACCAATAGGAGCGAAGAATTAGTGGAATATCTGGAAAAAACAAAAAAAAATGGCATCTTTGCAGGGTTTCGTTGCGTGCGCTGTGTAACCGGTTCAAGTTACCCAAAAAAGCAATACATAATATTATAAAACAAAGTAACTTTTACTTTCCCTATGTCGCTTTGTATGATTCAATCTTTAAAACTACGCAACAGATTTTGATAGGGTTTTTTTTATAGATAGAGGGATTCAGGAGGAAGGTCTTTATGTATAGGTATAACAATAACATGCATAATATATAAGAGGAACACTGATAAATTTTTGAGGTTTTTAACACATGTCGCAAAATAAACCCATTTTTTGAGCTTACATTGCAAACGGTGGCTGAATCCTATGAGATGGATGAAAATAATGTACTATAGTATTGTAGACCTTAAAAATTCAACAAAGAGTCTGCGACACCATATGTCTATCTACTATAGTTTCTTCATTACGACTTTTTTATGTTTGAAAAGATAATTAAAATGCCAGTCGAGATCAGAGCCCACTATTGGTTCCTTATTATTGATCCTTATCCAAATAAATTACGTCATATCAAAGGTCATTTTAGTAGCAGCAGATCTCTTTTTGAATTATTGGAATTGGTTGTTTCATTCAGGAGATATCACGATTTATTCAAAACTAAACACCAGAAAAAATCCGAGTGCCGCTCGCGCCCCTGCTGGCCGCCTGCTACAGTGTTCCTTTGCCTAAACCGCGGAGTTAGTGGGCCGGAGCGGGGGACCATTATTTTGAACAAATTTGCTACTCTGATAGACTTTCATTCTGTTTGAAGGTGGTGGAACTGGCTATCCATAGACAATAAGGTCGATGTATCTTGCAGAGTCAGATATTCGCTGATGGGCGGTACAGTAGACACTATTTTTATTGAAGGGCCACCGTTTCTTAAGGAAGGCTTAGGTACCTACAGCATTTGTCCACGTGCGAAGCCGGGGCGGGTCGCTAGTGTCATATAAAAATCTTCCTTCTTTCTTCTTAATCGCGATGATAATAACAGAAAATGACTCGGACGAAGTCGGGGCAACAGATAGTTCGTTTAAATGCGGTGTGAACGCAGCCAACATAGCACACGGCGCGAAGATTCCTATCTGTAGGCGGGGTTTGATTACCTACTTTAAAGTTTTTTTATGATGAATGGGTGGATCAGAATGACATAAGAGAATAAATTAACCCGATCACCTAATCGTTCGTCTATATTTATTTGAATGCGGAAAGCGGTACACAATGAAAATTAAGTAGATGCGTAAATGTCATTATTCATTGAAATCAAGCAATTTAAATTCATTAACAAGCTTAATGCTTACATTATGCTGCCCCGTAAATTTCCACGCTGTACTAATCCTGCGGTGGCTTAGTGGTATCGGCCGCGACTTACAAGTTGTCCTTGGTTCGGACCCCAAAGTCCCCGCCCCCTATTCGATGGACCCCGGGGCGGAGGCGCGCGCGAATTTCGGCGCGCGATGAAGCGATGCACGGGGTAGTTTAACACCCCACTACCCCGTGCCGGAGACGAGGCCCGGTCAGACCGGGCCAGCACGAGGGTGTGGGGCCGTGGAAGAATTCAGACTACAGCGGCCCCACGCGCGCTCGTGATAGAAGAGACACCGGCGTGGTTTTAGTCAGTAGGAGTCTGACAGACCCCGTCGCCCACCACAGGGCGGCGAACATCCATTGAAGATTTCCACCACAGAAAAAAAAAGATTCGGACCCCATCAGGCGCTTTACTTTGAGTAAATTATTTCATCACCACTGCTCTCAAAATGGTGAAGGAAAACATCGAGAGGAAACTGGCATGTTCTAGAGCCAAAAATAAATAAATATATATCTACGGACAAATCACACAGATTGAGCTAACCCCAAAGTAAGTTCAAGACTTGTGTTATGGGATACTAACTCAACGATACTATATTTTATAACTAGCTTTCCGCCCGCGGCTTCGCCCGCGTGGAGTTCGGTTATATCGCGCTTTTTAGATTTCCCTCGGGAACATCAAATTTTTCCGGGATAAAAGGTAGCCTATGTTCTCTCTCAGGGTCTAAAGATTGTCTGTGCCAAATTTCATCAAAATCGGTTGAGAGGTTTAAGCGGGAAAGCGTAACAGACAGACAGACAGACATACAGAGTTACTTTCGCATTTATAATATTAGTATGGAATTATGGATAGATATACATCGACGCTTGAAAGGCAATCATATCTAAGCGACAAAAATTCGTAAATTAAGTTATATACACCAAGCGACGCAGAAAAATCTTGCGCTTTCGAATGGTGTAGGTATATAACTCAATTTACGAATTTTTGTCGCTTAGATATGATTGCCTTTCAAGCGTCGATATACAGTATGTTAAATAACAGAGGGCGTTCCCTTAAACTCGTTAATATACACACATCAAAAGTGTCTAGGGATCAACATATATTTTTGCAATAACTTTTCTCCTGATTGATATTAATTAAAATTTTCTTTAATGATTCATCAAATAAAGTGTTTTCGTTTGTCACAGTAACGATAAACCAAGTCACCTTTGCATTAATAAAGAAATTTGCCATTTTCCTAATAAAGGGATATTTGACATTTGAACCACTAACACAAAAGTTCGAAAAAAGACTGAAATAACAGTTTTCTCTAAAATTTTATTGGGTAACTTAAACAATTAATAATCCGTGTTTCTACCGCGAACACTAACAACACAAGAACATCGGTTTGGCATACTCAAAATGAGTTCATCCAAATCACGCTGTGGAATGGCCGCCCATGTTCGTTGCAACAACAAAAAAGGTCTTCTTGCGACTGGATACCCTCCATATTCGGCAGAGCTCTTCTCTGTAGCATATCCCATGCATGCTCAATCGGGTTCAAGTCTGGCGACTGAGCAGGCCAGGGCAGGACATTGATGTTAGCTGCGGCGAGAGTCTGTCTTACAACTCTTGCGGTGTGCGGTCGTGCATCAGCATTATCATGCATTAACTGAAATAAGGGACCGATTTGCACTTGTAGAGGAACGATGACGTCTGATACAATCGTTTCAGCATAAATTTGAGCGTTGAGGTTGCCTCTGATCCAAATCAACTCAGTTCTTCCGCCGATCCAAATACTCGCCCATACCATGATGGTTCCACCACTATAAGGATGGACTTCCTGGCAGGATTTTAATCGCTGTTGGCGTCCAGGGGTTCTCCAGTGTCGTATACGTCTTGTATCCGGTCTCATACCAAAATGAGACTCATCAGAAAAGCACACGAAACGCCATTGTTCTTCTGCCCAATTTCTGTGTTCAAGAGCCCATTGATATCGAATCCTACGATTGTGCATTGCTATAGGTGGTACCCGTAGCGGTCTTCGGGAATGAAGGTTCACTTCATGCAAGCGGTTTCTGACTGTTTGGTCGCTAATTAAGCTCCCTGAAGAGTGATGAAGCCTCACGGCTAACATCATGGCGGTTATTGTTGGAGCTCTTCGAGTTAAGATTTGAATGTATCGGTCTTGTCTCCGTGTGGTGCAGCGACACCGTCCTCCATGGCGCTCAGCCACGGTACCAGTGCTTCGGTAACGTGTCCAAAGTCGACTGATAACACTCTGACTTGTATTCAGAGCTAAAGCCACAGTACGTTGCCGGGAACCAGTTTCTATCATTCCCACGGCTCTGAGCATTTCTTCCCTGCTTAAATGACGTCGCCGCTCCATAATAACGTTGGTTTTAATCAGTAGTAGGGAAACAGTAGCACTAATAATGTCTTCAATGCGTTGTATGTTTTTATAGGGAAAATATTGACAGCTGATTTTCATCTTTTACTCGAATTTGATTCACAGTTCCTGATTCAAATTATGAAATGCACCAAAAGGATCCATATAAATTTATAAAATCATAAATTTATTACAAAGCCACATCTCAATCTCAAGAAATCCGCATAAAAATGCTTGATCCCTAGACACTTTTGATGTGTGTATATCATTAATAGATTAAAATAAAAATATCAGCATAGAAAAATAAGCATAAAAAAATCCGAATAAAAAAAATTTCTAATTGGAAATAAATTTGAAACCTCCTGTTTTAAATCAAAATAGTAGTCGTCATGTATAAATAAATTGCGACGTTGCCGTCTTTCATGTTCGCGTGTACAGTGTGTTTCTTATACATGTCAATTTAAATTTTTTATTGAATATTTTCTTATTGGAAAATTTTTAAAACATTTTGTTTTCGAATGGAAATATTTTTTTTAGCATGTATGTATGCTATACTATTTCGGGTTAACGGGAACGCCCTCTGTTAGTTAACATACTGTATAAATAAACATCCAAGACCCAGGCCAATCAGGAACAGATCGTTTTCGTCTCCACGACGCAGGCAGGCGTGTTGACCGCTGCGCCACGGAGGACGGCAAAAAGTATCTAAGACATGTGACATCTACCAACCCGCCCTGGGCCAGCGTGGTAGATTACGGCCCACTCTTTCTCACCGACAGGAGGCCTGTGTCCCAACAGTGGGAACATTATAGGCTGATTATATGTATATAAATAAGTATCGGCGTATTTAAGATAACTCTTTGTAAAGGTCTTCTGTCAATAGTTTGTGCTATAATAACTCGTGCAGCCTGTGAACCATGTATGCCCAAAGGTCATACAGCGGCTTGCGCATACAGTACAATAACGCATTCCGAATGTTCTTGCGGTCGGCGAGCAGTGGGCAGCTCGCTGCCTGGTAAGGCTCAGGCCCGAGTCGACGGCGCGTTGTGTTTCACGCGCGTCTTAAAGAGATGTCAGCACATGGTGACGGGGTCCACGAAGACTGAAGCCTGCCAGGGCTGAGGGTTTTTCTAAAGACATACCGTGGTCCTGGCGCACAGGCAAGAAACACGGGTGGGTCAGTAATGACACAAGACAGAATAAGGCCATTTGATGATGTCTAATCCGCAAAAAAACAGAAAGGATGCTCTTATGGCTCGTGAGGGATGTTCGCGAAGGCGTGCGGCGATGGATTCGCTGTGATCATGCTAAAGCGTTGCGCTTCATGACGACGCGCTTGCGTTCTTCCCCCAATGGCATCCTGAAAGCGTTTTCAGATCAGTTGCACTCCTCCCTGTTACGTAGAATAGAATAGAATAGAATACTCTTTATTATGTACACCATATAGATTACAGAACCTAAATAAAAATATTTTACAAAGGGTGACACAATGGGCGGTCTTATCGCTAAGAGCGATCTTTTACAGACAACCTTTGGATGGAATTCTAAGGGGAAGGATAAAGAAATAATGTAGGTAGTCTACAGTGTACTATTTACATAGATTATACAATAAATATATACGTTAAGTTTAAATAATTTTATACATCTAATTAATAAATATTATACAAGAGCATATAAAATATAATAATATGTTTAAATAGAGAGGAAGTGCTTTTTGTGTGTTTTAGTGTAGATGGGTATGGGGAAGATAAACACAATACCGACTAACATTAGGCTAAGCTATAGATAGGTACTGCTAATAACGTTGACCCCGATTTCCTAGTTCAGAAAGCAAACTTAATTTAAGTTCAGTGTATCTGTTTCTTTCTAATTCATGCGGTGATGCAATCATTGATGGCAAAGCGCGCTAGTTAAGAGCAAATTCACTCTAGCCTTAAAGACTCCTCGGTGGTAGGCAACAACATCAGCCGCCGGCATAAGTTACCACCCACCAGACAAAGTCTTGCCGCCAAGCGATTCGTCGTGTTCCGGCATGATGTCTGGTGAAGCCGTACGAAGGACGGGTCTGAGCAGTTGTGTTGCGATGTGTGCCGGGCACGATGTGCCTAATGTTGTTGTGTCGGGAGTTTGGTCGTGGAGGGTCTCCAGATCATCCTCTGGCGCAGCATCGTTGGTCGTGTTGTTGGGTTTAGCATTGTACCACCTCGCTCAACTGCCGTCTTCCTTCCTATTCACTGAAATTTTTTGAGTGAATAGGCTTAATAAGCTAGTGCGCTTTACCATCAACGATTGCATCACTGCTTACCATCAGGCGGGATTGCAGTCAAGCACTAGTTTATAAGTATTAAAAAAAAAAAACACTTAAATTGTAGTCCGACGGAAACACCGCCGCTGGTAAATTGTTCCAGTCCCTCGTTGTACGCGCTATACTTTTATACCGCGTACAACGAGGGACTCCTCCGTTTCGTCCGGATCGTAGTGGTGTCAACAGCGGAAGGGTGGAAACTCGCTGTACGACGGGTCGGTCGATGATGGGGGACACAACTGCCTGACCTCCATAAGCTACTTACTGGATAATACGATACCCCTTGGTGAGGTTGGTTGTCAGGCTTCACCCGAAAGTAGGTCCTAACATTAAGAGAATAATCGCATAGGGAGAGACCCGTTCAGTTATAACGAGTCGAGACCTGTCGGAGGAGCGTTGAATGCTTATACGAAATCTCATGGGCTGGTACTGCAAAATGCCACCTGGCTACTTTGGATTCAGTGGAGAGGCGTTTGAATTGACTGATTGGTGACCTAGATTTAACTCAGAACGGTCTCCAAAGCCTGGAGCACAGGCGTAGAGTAGCCAGCCTGTCGGTGTTCTACAGGGTGCATTTTTGTGAGTGTGCGAGGGAATTGCATGATTTAATTCCCACATCCCCCTTTACGTTATTAACACCACTACGATCCGGACGAGGCGTTTTGCCTTCTCTTTTATACATCGAGGGACTGGAGCAATTTGCCAGCGACGGTGTTTCCGTCGGACTAAAATTTAAGTATTTTTACGCTTTACCATCAACGATTGCATCACCGCTTACCATCAGCCGGGATTGCGGTCAAGGACTAGTTTAATTAAAATTTAAATAAAAATTCTTTGAACCTAAATCCGCTTCTACGCCGTCCACTGCAAGCGCTGCTGCCCGCTTCCCTGGTAAGAGTTTCCTTAGTCGCCTCTTACGACACCCACTGGAGGATATGGGTTGGTACTATTCTAAGCCCGGCACCACACGGGACTCTTTCCACTGCAAAATAAAAAAAAGGTTTTTTGTAGGGCTGAACGCTCATAACGACTGTCAAAGATCTACGAATGACAGCCAGGATCAACGGTTTGACTTTGACGCCCAGACGACAGCACGTCAAGCTATTACAATCTGTCAGATTTCCTTATTAGATTTTCAACATTATCACTAAAGCATTAAGGCTCAAGGTTGATTGGGAACATCTGACAGTTTCGGGTAGCTTGACCTGCTGTCGTCCGTACTTTCCGATGCATGGAGAGGTCTCGGTATGTTATTATAGTTAATCATCCGCAGACCAACCGCAACTAGCGTTGCTTGACCTGTTCGACCAGAACAATAATTGTGTAACACACTATAACGATCAGGTGAAATCATTTCGAAGCATATTACTGTTCCATTGCTCCATATGTTAAGAAAGTGTGTCAGCTCAACAACGTAAATAACGCAATGAATGTTGTTGAACTGTCAAAATTAAACCCATTGCTACTGATAGTGGGTTACGTAATTGGGTGCTGTGCGGCTGTTTTTAGCCACGGGCCTCTCAATAATCACTGGTCGGCACGGTTGGAGCTGCGCTGCGTGTCGCGGGTTCGATCCCCGCACGGAACAAATATTTTTATAGCCTACAGGTAGTTGTTCCGGGTCTGGCTCTTTGTGTGTGTGAGTTTAAGTATATGTTTGTGAACGCACCCACGATACAGAAGAAATTCCTAGTGTGAACCAACGTTTTTTTTTTTTAATGGAATATTAAATTGAGCCAAAAAAGCATAGTTTCGAAGATACAGTTATGTGTAGAGATGTATTTCTAATGAAATACTAATGTAAATACGAGTAATATAATAAAAGTTGTCTGTAAAAGATCGCTGTTAGCGATAAGAACTCCCATCTTGTCACCCTTCGTAAAATCTTCATATTTATGTAAGTTCTGTAACTAAATGGTGTATTTACATAATAAAGAGTAGGTTCTATAGGATGTATTCTGGTGAGTGTGCAAGGGAATTGCATGATTTAATTCCCCCATCTCCGTTCCACCATCGGACGACCCGTCGTACGGCGAGTTTCCACCCTTACGTTGTGACACCACTGCGACCCGGACGAAGCGTTTCGCCCGTCCTCTTTTATACCGCGTACATCGAGGGACTGGAACAATTTGCCAGCAACGGTGTTTCCGTCACATTACAATTTGAGTGTCTTCAAGGCTAGAGTGAATAGGCTCTTAATAAACTAGCGCGCTTTACCATCAATGATCGCATCACTGCTTACCATCAGGCGGGATTGCGGTCAAGCGCTAGTTTATACCAGATAAAAAAAAAATAAAAAAGATATTCTTTTCTAGTAATTTTCATGCAAACGAATAATTTCACATACTGTAAAACTAATAAAATGCGTACGTACTTATTTAGGTACAACATCTTGTTTTGTCTACGATAAAAAGGTTGATAAAGTACTTAAAACACCTTGTTTTAAGTATGAAAAATGTAAACAAAAAAAGAAATGATAATATGCCAGTTGATTTTTTGATGTAATCTCATTCATACTCCTGAGATACCGATACCGAGATATAAAAAAAAAAACTACTTAATACAACACAGAGGGGTAACAAACGATTAATTCGTAAGATTGCACAGTAACCAAAATAGCTACGATAAGACATCTAGACGTGCAGGCAGCCTTACAATGCCTAGGAACAAATAATGACATGTATTGTGTAATAAACTGACATAAAATACTAGGAGACGAATTGTGAATGGGTTGCACGTAGAGGCGCCAGACAATTTTCGAATAAACAGTCCGCGATGCGCATCCTAAATTATTTTTTCATTAAGGCGAATATTTGATAACGATCTCTGAATCGATTGGTTTTGGCGCCATCTTTTGCGGTGTATTTTATAATCTATGGCAGTGTTAAATGCAAATAAATAGAAATTACTGCACTATAAGTGCGTAAAACACCTTTACTATCACTTGGAATAATTTTGAAGTATATTCTTAATCTAATACTCCATCTGTTAATAATATGTGTCAGCTCAAAAACGTAAATAACGCAATGAATGTTGTTGAACTGTCAAAATGAACTCCATTGCTACTGATAGTGTGTTACACATTTACCCTGCAGGTTGTAAGACGAAGGGAAAGGGGGCGAGCCAAATAAGGGGTGTAGAAAGAGCCATTTAAGAATTTATATAAATACTAGTTTTCCGCCCGCCTGGAGTTCGGTTATATCGCGCTTTTTAGATTTCCCTCGGGAATATCAAATGTTTCCGGGATAAAAAGGTACCCTATTATTTAATCCGGGCTTCTAACTTTACCTCAGCAAAATTTCAAAGCAATCGGTTCAGTAGTTCTGGCGTGAAAGCGAAACAAAGAAATTCGCTTTCCCATTTTTAACATTAGTAAGGATAAGGATGTTTGAAGTTCAAATTTTTAGTCAGCAAAACTCAAGCCGATAGATGCGGGCAGCACAAGACCGGTCATCGTGGAAAGCCTTGGGGGAGGCCTTTGTCCAGCAGTGGACCTCCATAAGCTGAAGAAGAAGAAGAAGAAACTCAAGCCAAGCTCAATCCTTCTCTATGTGGGAGGAGACCTGTGCTCAGCAGTGGGACGATAAGAAGGTTGATAACGTTGATGAAACTATCATCAGCCCCTTAATTGGTGAACACATTTTTGTCAAATAATTGCGACTAGTTGGGATCGTTTGGACCGCCCATTGGTCCGTCCGCGCCGCGTTTGTCGAACGGACCATGCAATGAGCGGTGCAAACGATAAGTTATTTTTTTTAAAAAAGCTAAGTTATTTTTCCACAAACTTAGGTACATTTGTTTGGTAAATATATCGGAATATTATTTTACATAACTTTACTTATATCTAGCATGTAATTTTATTATAATAGACATCTCCTTAAGTTTTATTAATTTTAGATGATCCTATTGTCTAACATTTGGACATACAAGCAGAACCGGTGTTTATGGGAAGGCCATCAATCTTCCAGACAGAATTTATTGACGACTTCATTCGACGGATGACGTCAAAATACATCAACAATCTACTCGGTGGAATTCAGTAGGTAAGAGGTACGACCACCAAAAGAGATTAGTTACCAGGGTCGTCGGAAATATTTGAAATTTAATAAGAAACCGGTGAAAGTTTTCGAATAAAATTTAATTTATTAAATAGAAAATAAACTGTTCATTTGCCAAGTAAAATTTCATTCGAAAACATCCATCATTTTCTTACACACTTTAACTACACCTGACAAACACTGATATACACATCTCGTTTGCTGACTGTACATAAAAAACGTTGCAGTTTTTGCAATTATAAACTTTAAAACTATGTAGTGTAGGGACTATAATATCGTGGGTCTGTGCTTTAGTTAATCCAGTATGCAATGGCCGTTAAAAATACATAAATAGTTACTTCATGTTTTATGTTCCATGCATTAATTATGAAATTAATTTGCAAAAAGTTCAGTCAATCTACAATTCTGTAACCATGTCATCGTGCAAAGTTAGGTGAAGCGAACTACCGCGGCAGAATCAAGGACTCCCGCGGCTCCGCGCGCATGTGACCGAAGAGACACCGGGGTGGTTTTTAGTCAGTAGGAGTCTGACAAACCCCGTCGCCACTCCAGGGTGGCGGACATGTATTGAGGATTTTCCACCCCGGAACAAAAAAAAAGCGAGCTTGAAGTGAGTTGCCAATAATAGCGTCGATCATTGATAAAATATTAAAATAAGGTAGATATGTCACTAGCGCACTAAAAATGAAGCGTACAAAAGGAGGTAAGTCCTGTATCTCGCTTTAGTCACTCTCGATACACTCGTAAAAACAAACGACAAACACTAACAGCGCAAACGACAAACACTAGCCACCTTTTTCTTCTCTATGCCCCATCTCACTCACACTGTACCAATGTATGCCGAATTAAAATATGCATGTGTGCTGCTGCTGTGTTCGGCACATTTTTTTTGGTCAGTTTGTTAGAATATATCGTATCTGTTTAATATTTTATCAATGGCGTCGATTCTCTTGTTTACAAACTAAACTAATTTTAAGTTAATTGCATCTTTTTCTTTCCACCTCATTAAAAAAAGGATAGAAGATAACATTTCAGTTTAAATTCCATAGACAGTTTAGACGGGAGTCTTGCCATGGCGCCAAAAAAGTGCTGGCTTGACATTGTAAGAGATGACGTCATGCGTGCCAACAATCTCACACCACAGGATGCCAGAGCCGGGCCGAGGACCCCGGGCTCCATAGCGAAAGCCGCGGATGCAACCGGGATTATACGCTGAGATGATGATGAGTTTAGAGTCTAAACTCATCATCATTATCACGTATCGTATTTTAGGTCGCCTAGTTTTTGATCGCGTCTAAAGTTTAGACGCGATCAAAAACTAGGCGACCAAAAATACATCAATTTACGTCAAGCGCGGACTAATTTGACAGGTCTAAAGTGATATATTATGTTCTGTCCTTTTCTGAACGAAATAGAAAGAAAGAGATGCAATGAGCTTAAATTTAGTTTTTTTTCTATTTTTTTATATGTTACTAGCTTTCCGCCCGCGGCTTCGCCCGCGTAGAGTTCGGTTATATCGCGCTTTTTGGATTTCCCTCGGGAATAACAATTTTTTCCGGGATAAAAGGTAGTCTAAACCTTCCTTAAGAATCACTCTATCTATTAAAAAAAAACCGCGTCAAAATCCGTTGCGTAGTTTTAAAGATCTAAGCATACATACGGACATACAGCGAAAGCGACTTTGTTTTATACTATTGTTACGGGCTAGGGGTACTAAAATGCCGGTTAAGGATTACGAAGTTTATTGGCAACGAAGGTACAGTCGATTGTAGGCAATGACAAGTAGAACGTAGCTGATGTCGCACCGAAGTCTTCCCTTATGTCCACGAAGTCGGTGTTGTAAACACACAATAACACTGCAGATGTTACTCCACGTAGTACTCACAGTTCTCGTTATAATTGTCGCAGTAGGTCTTCTTTAAGATCGCTTCTTAACTGTCGCTGTTTTCGTATCGCTAGTCGAGTGTAGACTGACTGTGCGCCGGCGTCGCGCCGCCTATATATAGGCCAGCTGATCGAACATTCCGGAATCCTCTAGACGTAATAATAATACTGCATAACTTCGAGGTCACCGGCCATGTAAGTACCTATGGTAATTCCCGGAAACGGGTTTCCAGAAATTTCGATGTCGACACTTTGTTGACAAAACTGTTGAGACCTGTACCATTTGATAGGCCGTCCTAAGTCTAGCAATGCGTTTTATTATTGTACCTAGAAAATGTCTAGATCTGGCGAAATAGGACTTAAAAGTGACACACTGCTTGTCACGCGATATTGAACCTTATGCCATCGACATAAGGCCCATTCGTAACATTGCCTCCTTCTTAGTCATGCTCGTCCCGAGCATGATTTGATCCATAATAGCGAGCTAGGCGGTCAACGTGTACGACCTTCAGCTTCCCTCTAGGTCCTTTCTTAATCCGGTAGGTGACATCGTTTATTCTGGTTACTATCGTGTACGGACCCTCCCATTTGGCTTGGAACTTTGGACTCTTTCCTTTCCTTCTAATGGGATTATGTAACCATACTAAAGTTCCCTCTTCAAATCCGGGCACGTTAGCCTTGCGGTCGTATCGGATCTTCATCTTCTCACTGGTTTTCAGACCATTCTCTCTCACTAGCTCATGTATTCCATCTAATTTACGCCGCAGGTCGGCCACGTAGTCGACGGCTAGGATAGGAGTATCGGGAGGTGTTCCGGTTAGTGCATCTATGGGTAGTCTAATTTCTCGGCCGAAGTTGACTTTCGCCGGTGTGCAATTTGTGCTGTCATGTGTTGCTGAGCGGTATGACATTAAAAAGAGTGGAATGTATTGGTCCCAATCCCTTTGATGTTCTTCCACTACTTTGGCCAAATGATTCTCCAACGTCTGATTGAATCTTTCGACCATTCCATCTGACTGTGGGTGATACGGTGTTGTACGAGTCTTATGTATCCCGAGTAGTTGGCAAACCTCTTGAAATAGTGAAGACTCGAAGTTTCTACCCTGGTCAGAGTGTAACTCCAAGGGAACGCCAAATCGACAGAACACCTCGTGAACTAGCTTTTTGGCGACTGTATGAGCTTCCTGGTTAGGTACTGCAAAAGCTTCTGGCCATTTGCTGAAATAGTCTTGCATGACGATGATATACCTATTCCCTTCTTCAGTAACAGGGAATGGTCCAGCTATATCGACAGCAACTCTTTCCCATGGTGCACCAACATTGTACACTTTCAGCCGACCTCTGGCTCTCGTTTGCGGTCCCTTTACTGAGGAGCAAGCTACGCATTTTCTACACCAGTCCTCTATTTCCTCGCGACAATGCACCCAATAGAATCTTTTTCTCACCTTCTCCAGGGTTTTCTTTACTCCTAGATGTCCTCCGGATACTCCGTCGTGCACCTGTCTTAGCACTGACGCGACTTTATCGCAGGGGACAACTATCTGTAAGGTGACCTCCTGACCACTGGGTGATTCCCATTTCCTTTTGAGAACTCCATTATCAATTATCAGGCTGTCCCATTGGGCCCAGTAACTTTTTACTGTTGGGCTAAGCGCTGATATTTCACTCCAAGTAGGCCTTTGGCCACGTTTCTTCCATCCGATTACTGTCTTCAAGTCACTATCTTCCTTTTGTGCGTCTTCCAATGATTGATTATCCCAGTCTTCGTCCAAAGCGTTCACCTGGATAATCCTTACGTTCTCTTCCTGTTTGTCACAATGTCGGCCCTTACTTCCTGAAGTAACCTGGCGACGGCGGTCCTTTTGTCTTGCCTTTTTCTCGAGGCGCTTCTTCTTACGGGCCTCGTCTTCGACTTCCTTGTCCCGGCTTCCGTCTGCCTCACTCCACGACATTCCACGCGACCGCTCGCGCTCGTGTTCTCGCTTGCCGGGACGTTCGCGTTCCCGGTCTCGGTCTCGCTCCCGGTCCTTGACGCGTTCCTGGTCTCGGTCTCGCTCCCGGTCCTTGACGCGTTCCCGCTCTCGTTCAGCGGGTCGCTCGCGGTGCCCGCTCCCGCTCCGCTCGCGCCACTCGACTCGCTCGCACGGGCGCTCGGGCTCGACCTTCGCATCGCGCTTGCGCCACTCCATCACCGCGGCCTCCTCACGTGACCAAGAAGTTCTTCTTCCCTTGGCCTTCCTGGGACAATCAATTCGAATGTGCCCCTTTTCGCCGCACTCATAGCAAGTTGGTCCTCGTCGGGCTTTTATATGTGCGGTCACTTCTCGAATACGGTCGTGTTGTGGGCCATCTTGACGTACTGCTTCCACCTCCAGAGCATGCGTCAAAGCTGCCTTCAGGGTCTGATGGTGACCCAGACGTACTGCAGCCCTGACTTCTGCATCCCGAATCCCATCAGTAAAGAATCGTAGAGTAGTAGCGCCAATCAATCCCGGTGTTGATGCATACGCCTTCCGAACCATACGTTCTATTTCCGTGGCCCATTGTTGCAAACCCTCGCCGCTCTTCTGTGTGCGTTCGCGGAGTTGAGCCCTGTAGACATGTTCCAGGTGTTTCTCTCCATATCTAGTCTCCAACGCTTCTAACAGACAGGCTAGGGTATTGCAATCGCCGGAAATATTCTCGAGGATTCGTACGGCATCACCACGCAACGCAAGCATAAGGGCTGTTAGAGCTTGATCGTCGTCCCAATTGTTGCCTTTTGCGACCTTTTCAAACTGTAGACGGAAGGCCACCCATGACGTTGTCCCGTCAAAATGAGGCACCTTGAAAGTCGGCAGAGCACTGGGTACAGGTATCACACCTTTGATACTTCCTTTCTGTACTCTTTCTATTTCTTTCCCAAACTCCAGGATGGTATTGTCTAGTTTCTCTATACGAGCATCTTGTTTGTCTATGCGCGTATCTTGCTGGTCCATACGCGCATCTTGTTTGTCTATGCGCGTATCTTGCTGGTCCAGACGGGCATCTTGTTGAGCTGTTTTTATTCTAAGTTCGTTGACCTCTTCGTTGGTTTTTTGCCATTTTTCGTTTAATTCTAATACCAGTTGCTGGGATTCCTTTATTTGTGACTGGGTTGCTGCCTGGGATTGTTTTATTTGAGCCTGGGATTCTGCTACACTTTTAATCTGCGCCTGGGTTTTTTCTATTTGTGCCTGGATTTCTGCCTGGGATTTTGCCTGTGATTCTGCTACTATGCCTTTTATTTGAGCCTGGGTTTCTGCCTGGGATTGTTTAATCTGTGCCTGGGTTGCTGCCTGGGATTCTGCCATAGCTTTTATTTGCAGCGTCAAGTGAGCCAGCAACGTCGATAAATCGCTTCCACTGCTTCCGGGAATAGTGGTGGTAGTAGGCGCACTCACATTCGTCGGTGTTACGGCGGCCGCATCTACTCCGGGTGCAGGGACACCAACCGATTCTTCCTCTTGACGCGCCAAATCCATCGCTGCTTGTCGTCGCGTGCGAACCCTTTCGTCTTCCCTTGGCGTGACCGGCATCCCACTTCTGACACCAATTGTTACGGGCTAGGGGTACTAAAATGCCGGTTAAGGATTACGAAGTTTATTGGCAACGAAGGTACAGTCGATTGTAGGCAATGACAAGTAGAACGTAGCTGATGTCGCACCGAAGTCTTCCCTTATGTCCACGAAGTCGGTGTTGTAAACACACAATAACACTGCAGATGTTACTTCTCGTAGTACTCGAAGTTCTCGTTATAATTGTCGCAGTAGGTCTTCTTTAAGATCGCTTCTTTGCTGTCGCTGTTTTCGTATCGCTAGTCGAGTGTAGACTGACTGTGCGCCGGCGTCGCGCCGCCTATATATAGGCCAGCTGATCGAACATTCCGGAATCCTCTAGACGTAATAATAATACTGCATAACTTCGAGGTCACCGGCCATGTAAGTACCTATGGTAATTCCCGGAAACGGGTTTCCAGAAATTTCGATGTCGACACTTTGTTGACAAAACTGTTGAGACCTGTACCATTCGATAGGCCGTCCTAAGTCTAGCAATGCGTTTTATTATTGTACCTAGAAAATGTCTAGATCTGGCGAAATAGGACTTAAAAGTGACACACTGCTTGTCACGCGATATTGAACCTTATGCCATCGACATAAGGCCCATTCGTAACACTATGTATTGATAAACTAGCGCTTGACCGCAATCCTGCCTGATGGTAAGCAGTGACGCAATCGTTGATGGTAAAGCGCACTTAGTTTATTAAGAGCCTATTCACTCTAGCCTTGAAGACACTCAAATTGCAACTCGTCAGACTCGTCGACCCGTTTAGTTTATGAACAAGAGAATCGGGGCTAATGTCACTCCCTAGTAGTGTTGCCCAAATGCAAGAACAAGACGAGACTTAGCCAGTCTTGGTCTTGGTCTTGCGCCAATACACCTGGTCTTGGTCTTGGTCTTGGTCTTGCGCTCCCAGTCTTGGTCTTGGTCTTGGTCTTGCAGCAAGAGTCTTGCAAGTCTTGCAATTACCTATTAGTCTATTACTATTTATTAAAGTTTACTTTAAATCTTAGAAAAACGTATTAGAATTGGAACATTGTGAGCTTGAATTAACATAGCCATAGTAAAGATCAAGCAGATTAATAGATAACTGAAGAGTTGATAAGAAATTCGAAAAATCAACTGACCTATTTGTCGTTTTCCATGGAAGTAACTGTTTCTTAATAAACATTTATGATTTATAAGCTTACATTTGCTAAAACATGTAAAAAAACAAATTAATTACAATAACTTGACTGTATTTTAAAGAACAATACTTATCTGTCTAGAAAGAGATTAAACCCTCAACTTATAAAAAATTTAATAAAAGAGTTTTACGATTTATCATTTATTTGAATAAAAAATAAAATACAACACAAATCAACAGATTTATCATTAGGTTATGATACTTTATATCAATTTTTTTGACCAAGAATTAATACAAAGTAACCATCTGGCTGACTCATCACTTAACCTATTTCTATGTTTTCTAATTACTAATGATGCTTTAGAAAATAACCTCTCAGCAGGTACTGAAGTTGCAGGTATTGAGAGAAAATCACGGGCCATTTTCGATAAAATCGGATACTCTGTCTCATGCGTCCTCCACCAATCTAAAATGTCTTCCGAGCTGGCAGTTCTTGGTTTTCTCAGGTACTCCTCCAACTCGTCTATCACTAAGCCTTGAAGACAAGATCCAGATGACGTCGAGGGACATTCATAGAGTTTATCAAAGTCTATTACGTCTTCATCTTCATCACATACTTTATTTTCTTTTTCTGGTAATTCCAGAGATTTGTTCAGTGAGTGTAGACTTTTATATTCTTCATAAAGTTCATTGAACTTGCGCAGACTTTCTGTTTTAAGTTGCTTCCCCCACATTGTCAGGTTAAAAGTCTGAGCCTTATGCCTTGGGTCTAAAATTAAAGAAGTACAATAAATCCAGTTGCTCTTCTTGTAATGTTTAAGCATTTTGTCTCTAGCTGCTTGGAAAGCTAGAATGAGCCTTTCATCCACTTCAGATCGATTAGGTTTCTCATCTAACTGTTTTACCATGGATTCAATTTTATCTAGCAAGAGATTGAATGATACAATGACTAGCGGTAATGTAACATATTTGTCTCCACCAAGTTTTGTACTTACAAGTTTAAAGTTTATTAGAAATTTATGTAATTTTTCGAGTACCTGCCATTCATTAGCTGTGATTTGAAAATCATTTAATTCAGTGACAGAACTGCACAATATGTCAATGCCCGCTCTCACTTTTAAACCAAATCCAATCATATCATGTGTGGAATTCCATCTCGTTGGACAGTCAAGAATGGCATTTAGATTTGATGGCACGCCAGCTGCTTCACAAGCAGACTGAAACTTCTTCTTCACTATCTCACTTCTTTTTATTTTACTGGAAATACTGCGTAACTTTGTTACAGATGTACGCGAGTCAGCAATATTTGGTGCAGATTCTTCATCTTCCTCATCCTCAGTTTCGTCTGCATAGTCTTCGTACTGCTGATCTTGCGCGTTAGTGTCAGACTCACAGTGTAATGCTAAGGTCTTTAATAAATCTTGTACACCAAGGTTTAAAATGTGAGCAAAGCACCGAATCAAAGTGTGGCGGCAGCTGTTTGCCCAGTTCATACATAAATTTGGTATTTGCAGTTGCGTTGTCGACCGTGATACCTTGTATTTTATCAATTATGCCATATTCCAATAAACATTCATGGAAAATCGTTGCAATATCTTCCCCAGTATGTCGACCGCGTGATGGTATAAAATCAAGAACTACAGATTGATACTTCCATTCGTTGTCTATATAATGAATAGTAACCCCGTAGTAACTCTTACCAGCAATTGACGTCCACCCATCAATGGTAAAAGACATTTTAGATGATAATTGTTGAAGTCGTTCCTTGAGATTCAATTGGAGCTCTTCAAATCGCTCTTTGACTTTCCTTCTAAGTGTAGACCTTTTAGGAAACACCATATTAGGGCAAATACGTCGAAAATATACTTGTGTAGCTTCGTCATCGAAAAATGAGAAGGGAAGATATTTTTTCACCACCCAATCAACTGTAGCTGTCGTGATGTTGTCACTGCTGTTTTCCGACTGAAACAAAACAATAAATCTTGTGTTATTATTTAAAACATACTAGATTTGAGCGTATAAGAGGAGGAGGTTTGTTGTTGTTAAATCGAGAAAATCGTTAAATTGATATTTGTTATATTAAGGTTGCACTGTACTGTAATTTACCAAAATAAAGTACTTAGTTGTTACTAGCCGATTAAATGAAAATATGGGTGTTTATAAAAAATATTTAAGACGATAATTACATACATAATATGTCGCACCCCTAGATGAAAACACCACTAACTCAAAAATACTTACGTAAGTTAATGGCGTTTTTGAAAGTATCGCATGAATAGCTATGCGGAGTTAATATTCTTTTAACTGTTAAAAAAATATTCTTACCTGTCCACTTCTTCCAGCGGTTACTAAAAAGCTTGTGATATCTCCACTTAATTTTGGTTTAACAGGAAGAAATATTTCTGATTCCTTTTTGTGGAAAGATATTAGATGTTTCCTTAAGCCTGAAGTGTTTCTGTTTTTCATTTTTATTTCAATCTTTTTATGTTGGCACAATTTACAGAAGGCAGTTTGGGATGCATGAATTATTTCGAAAAACTCCTCAAATTTGCTTTTGGGTCTTTTAGATCTGTGACTCAAACTCTCGTTACTCGGACTAGAATAATTTGAATCTTCGTCACTCATATTAAATTGTACACGTGATACGTTTTTAGAAAACAACGAGAATTATTAAAAACAATTATTAAGTTAGACTCGAAGCACAGCTCAATTGGAAATGACTGGAATTAAAATAATTCCTTTATTTATAGTACGTTTTCTTGCTTTCTACCGCGCCGCCTCGCCACGTGCCGGCTCTATGAAAAGGATGCCGCCGCAAATCAAACAATGCCGCGTGCGGCGTACAAACACACACTAAATATTACCTACTTGTACAGACGCGACGCGTGAATAAAATATATGTAAAGAATTAGTGCCAATCACTATTCTTTACATATAAGTGAATGTTTTGGCGTACATCTATACTAATATTATAAAGCTGAAGAGTTCGTTTGTATGTTTGATGACAGAAGTTTTAAAATAAATAAATAAGTCCTGAACGTCACTATACCTCCACAGTTACTATTCCTCGTGGACGAAGTCGCGGGCACAGCTAGTAAATACTTACTCTCATCATCTCTCTCAGAGATATTCGGGCTGGTAAGTAATACAAAACTCTTATCGCAGGCTTTTTATTTTATTAGTAGGTAAGTACCTACGCTTTTTATATTATTTTATTAGTTTTGTAGAATTTTTTTACACGTTTCAAGTATATTTAAAAGTGGCTACTATATTTGAACACTTTTGTGCTATTTTTTCTTGTAAAAACTTAAGAAATATAATGACTAAATGTACAATAATAGTACCTAAGTAATTAGTTTAAAACCATATAAGTAATCAATATTATAATATATACTTACTAGAATGAATTAATATGACATCTACTACCTATCCTTACCATTTTATCCAAATCATAATACTACTTGCGTGATCAGTATAATGTATTCATTTTCATTCTAAGCACTCTGAAACTTATTTATTCTTTGGAACACCTGTAGGTACTCTTAAAATTCGAAATTATTTTGCATGAGTATACCTACGCCCTATGGCGGCAATCAAATAGTGTCAAATGTTATGATTTCGGCGTGGCGGCAACGATTGTTTTAGATTTCAAAAGAAGCCGCCGGCGCGTGTATCATAACCATGTACTTCCGAAAAGCGGCAAATTTCTTTGAGAAGTAAGTACAAAACCTTTGATGCCGCATTATCAAAGTGCCGATGGTTAAAACATAACTATGCATGCACTCAGTTTGATTTTAATAGATATTTTTTATTCGCTATGTTTATGGTATTAGTCGTAATGCGCATAGGTCCAGTTTTTCATATTCTTTGATACAGTTTTTTGCGTCTCATAGAATTCCTAAGCGTACCTACCTATACACCGAACTGTTACACCTAACTACTCAGTGAAATAGCGCTAAGTCCTAGCTGCAAGACGCAAGAGTCTTGCAGGCTATGTCTTGTTCTTGCTCAAGTCTTGCACGGCCAGTCTTGGTCTTGGTCTTGCTAAAAATACGCGGTCTTGTTCTTGGTCTTGGTCTTGCAAAAACGCAAGAACAAGACCAAGACTGCAAGACCAAGACTGAATTTGGGCAACACTACTCCCTAGCAATAGTTGGAAAGACAGATCACTCCACACTCACATCACCTTTATTTATACTATTCACTAGCTTTCCGCCCGCATCTTTGCCCACGCGGAATTCGGTTACATCGTCGCGCTTTTTAGATTTCCTTCGGGAATATCATATTTTTCCGGGATAAAAAAGTAGCCTATTATATTTTAATCTGGACTTCTAACTTTACGTTTGCAAAATTTCAAAGAAATCGGTTCAGTAGTTACGGCGTGAAAACGGAACAAACAAACAAACAAATTCACTTTCCGATCTATACTAATATACTATAAAGCTGAAGAGTTTGTATGTTTGTTTGTTTGTTTGTTCGCGCTAATCTCGGGGACTACGGGTCCGATTTGAAAAATTCTTTTTGCGTTGGATAGCCCATTAATCCAGGAAGGCTTTAGGCTATATAACATCACGCTGCGACCAATAGGAACGCAGCATAACTAACTCCACGCGAACCAAGTCGCCGGCGGCCGCTAGTTTATAATATTAGTAAGGATTTTTATAGAATTTATCGGCTGTTCTTGACTGGACGAGACCACTTCAACACGGCTAGATTTAAGGGAAATCAAGAGTATGACTAATGCCATGGTCCGAAGCGAGAGTACATGGTAGGCCATCAGTTCCTTCTGCGAAGCAGTGATGCTGGCAAAGGAGAGGCGGAGCGCGTGAGAGAGCGAATCTCAGCGCCTTCACGTCTCTAGCCGCCGCAGGAGACGCCCTGGTCGGGAGACAACATCCAACCCCCGTTCACCGTAGGCGCGGGCTTTCGGGGCCGGTAAGGAACAGGCCCGGGTTGAAGGCGTGTTGTGTTTCACGTTGTCAGCACATCGTGGTGGTGTCTACGAAGATCGATGCCTGGGTCAGGGTTGCGGGTTGGTTAAAAGAGAAATCGTGGCCCTGGTTCACAGGCAAGTGAAGAAACACGGGTGTGTTTTAGTCAGTAAAAGTCTGAGACTTCCTTCCGCTCCACCCAGAGCGGGAGAGGTCATTTGATGATTTCCCATCCACACCAAAAAAAGGAAAGATTATTTTACAAACAGGAGCAATTGCAACCCTTCTCAAAACTTCTTTCCACCCTTACGTTGTTAATACCACTACGATTCGGACGACGCGTTTCGCCTCCTCCTTTATACCGCGTACATCGCGGGACTGGAACAATTTGCCAGCGGCGGTGTTTCCGTCAGACTACAATTTGAGTGTCTTCAAGGCTAGAGTGAATAGGCTCTTAATAAACTAGTGCGCTTTACCATCAACGATTGCGTCACTGCTTACCATCAGGCGGGATTGCGGTCAAACAAAAAAAAAACTATTATTTGTTCACCGTAGACGTATAGCTAATAGACCCTTGGTAAAAGGTAGGCATCTAAGCAAACCTGCATCATTGGGGACCACCGTGCATGGCAAGCTGGTAGGTACATTGAGAGTGCCGGGAATGTTCAAATAAAACAGCAGGGCAATTGCGTAACACTATCGGTAGCATTAGGTTTGTTTTGACAGTTCAATAACATTCAATGTGTTATAAAAAAAAAAATTGTTTATTTCAGGTTTCCCCAAATTTTGTTAGTAACATTATGACTTAAAACAACTATGTTAGTATTTAAATATAATAAAACAAGTAACAGAAAATACAAAAACAAAATAGAATATTAAAAAGAAAAAAAAAAAAAAACCTAATTCATGAACCTGCCACCTTCAGGGGCACCTGGAACAAGCACATGCGATCGTACCCAATGCCGCCGAATGGGACAGTCTGGCTTGTCAGCAATGACCGACAGGATGGTGTTGGTGCTCCCCCTCACCCTGCGCATTAGCGAGGCCATGCGGCACAGACGACATCTGTTTCTATAAGCTACCCGAAACTGTCAAATATTCCAAATTAACCTTGAGTCCGCCAAAACTGAAACATTTCATTGAGCAAGCGTGGTGATTACACTCAATCCTTCTCTGTATGAGAGGAGACCTGTGCCCAGCAGTGGGACGATAAAAAGGTTGTTGATGAACCTTGAGTCTTAATGCTTCAGAGATAAAGTTGAAAATTTAATAAAGAAATCTGACAGACTGTAGTAGCTTGATGTGCTGTCGTCTATGTATGGACGACAGCATGTCTAGCTACCCGAAACTGTCAAATATTTCCAATTAAACTTGAGCCTTAATATTTCAGAGATAAAGTTGAAAATTTAATAAAGAAATCTGACAGACTGTAGTAGCTTGATGTGCTGTCGTCTATGTATGGACGACAGCATGTCTAGCTACCCGAAACTGTCAAATATTTCCAATTAAACTTGAGCCTTAATATTTCATGTCTAGCTACCCGAAACTGTCAAATATTTCCAATTAAACTTGAGCCTTAATATTTCAGAGATAAAGTTGAAAATTTAATAAAGAAATCTGACAGACTGTAGTAGCTTGATGTGCTGTCGTCTATGTATGGACGACAGCATGTCTAGCTACCCGAAACTGTCAAATATTTCCAATTAAACTTGAGCCTTAATATTTCAGAGATAAAGTTGAAAATTTAATAAAGAAATCTGACAGAATGTAGTAGCTTGATGTGCTGTCGTCTATGTATGGACGACAGCATGTCTAGCTACCCGAAACTGTCAAATATTTCCAATTAAACTTGAGCCTTAATATTTCAGAGATAAAGTTGAAAATTTAATAAAGAAATCTGACAGAATGTAGTAGCTTGATGTGCTGTATCGTTTGTACATTGTTGAACAGGCAATTATTTCGAACATATGGATTAACTAGCTTTCCGCCCGCGGCTTCGCCCGCGTGGAATTCGATTATATCGCGCTTTTTATATTTCCCTCGGGAATATATATATTTTTTTTTTTTTTGCAATAAAACAGTAACCTATGTTCTTTCAGATTTCTTCATTCAATTTTCAATAAAAGAAAGCCTATGTTCTTTCTCAGAGTCTAAAGATTGTCTGTGCAAATTTCATCAAAATCGGTTGAGAGGTTTAAGCGGGAAAGCGTAACAGACAGACAGACACGAGTTACTTTCGCATTTATAATATTACTATGGATAGCGTAACCAACTGATAATAATAGCAGATTATAAAAATAGGGTGCGGGCCCCCAGCAACCCTTACACAGTTAAAAAAAAGGCTAGACAGATGATAAATAAGATATAATGTATTTGCGACGGCAACAGCATTTTATATTCGAAATTCAAATGATGCATCTCTTATGGCTCTAGTAAGAGAAAGAGAATCTAGACAGCACGGTTGGCGCAGTTCATTGCGTTGCGTGTCACGGGTTAGATTCCCGCACGGAGGCAATGGACGAAAATGTATGGATACATGATGGCAAGTTGTCGAGGAGCACTACAATAAATTCAGCAATAAAAAAAATATGTATACAATATGTAAAGAAAACCCTGTCCGATCCGTGAAGGTATTGTTTGGTATCGATAACTGATTCTACTAATGCCTACAAAGCCGGGCTAAACTTAAAAAAAAAAATCCCTCTAAAAAAATAAATATTATTTCGCAAAAAGAGGTAACTTAAAACATGTGCGGTAGGCCATCCAGGCGCGGACGAAGAGGGCCAGGTCAGGCGGCACGCGGTCGCAACTCGCATCGCTATTCGCTCAGAATTATACCGTCAAAAATAATGTTGTCACTTTTTAAAAATTACCAAATTTTGGGGAAGTTGGAATTAATTCGCGGGAAAAAGATAATTTCAAAATTCACTAGTATTGTGCCAAACTTCATCACAGAACACATGAACTTGAAAAATTGAGTGAATGATTTTATAAGCGAGTTATTTTATTTTGAAGAATTTCTAAAGGATCCCAAAAGGTACTGCAACCCATTTCCATTTATTCACTACAACAGGATTGCGCTCAAGCACTAGTTTATAATTTATACAAAAAAATACAAGCGTTCATAAGCCTGAACGGACACCAGACACAAATACCAATGCACCAATTTAAACTTATAAAAACTTTAGAATGCAAACCCATTGAGGTCCATTTTGACGAAACGCTTGGTGCAGTGTCTGGGCGATCGACTGCCGCGCTGCTGCCTAATTATCGCGGGTTTGATTCTCGTACGCAACAAATATTTTTATGGCCTACAAGTAGCAGTTCCGGGTCTGGTTGTTTATGTACCCAGATGTATGTGACCCAGACGTCAGCAGGTCAACTTACCCTAAACTGTCAAATATTCCTAATCAACCTTGAGCTTCATTCATAAAAATGAAAAAAAAAAATATTGCGGTTATATTACCTTAATGTACTGTCGTCTGTAATTCTGTATATGCAGATAGTGCAGTCAACGAAAACGCGTCCCTCCAACTTTTGGTTGAGGGTTCACTTTGACCACGACACTCTCCTGATTAGTCTATTTATTTTAGTGTGCGTGTGCACTCATAGGTAATTAATGTTTACCAATAACACACAAATATTAACAAAAGCTTGCACATATAATATTAATAACGGTTAGGAGAAAAAGTGGGGCGCGTCTTCGTGGATTGCACTATCTATACATAGAATACTGCTTTTTCTGAAAGAGTAAATAAATAAAGTCCTCCAGAAGGAAGACGGTCTTTCGCGGGAGATATTAGTATACCTTCTTTATGTGGTAACTTCCAGCTTTTCATGGCGCATTACTTTCCCTTCAAAGCATTAATGCAGATATTGAACGATCAATGTGCGCTGATATCGAGTTAAGCAAAGTTGCAGGTCATCGTGTATAAGTTCACAGCATATTATAGCACGTAGACACCACACGCCATAGTGGCATGCTACCAGCGTGATATGGCGGGACGCTGCCAGCGTGACGTGGTGGTTCACTCACCAAGAAGAAGATGGTTGCTACGCTCAATGCCCTTCTCTATATGAATATATAACCCGCGCAGATAAAGAAAAGATCTGAAAATGGCGGCGGATACTTATGGTACGGTTGACAAAACATGCCATTGTTCAATCACAAACCAAATGCTAAGATAGTAAAATGTCAAATTTACGTTGTAAATATTGTTGTTTACAACGTAAATTTGACATTTTACTTGTTTGTTGTTGTGTTTGTTTTTATTATTCAAACTCAACAAAAACAACAAAATAACAAAGACTTTAGTGGAACGAAATTAACGATAACTCGGGAGTGCATCAAAGTAGCTTGGAAAGCGAATCCTGAATTCCTGATCGATGATTTTTTTTGCAGCGCTTACTTCACTGTGTGAGTATAGACAGCGATAGAGAGTGAGTGAGAACGCATGCGAGCGGACGCCATTTACAGAGCTTTTCTTTATCTTATACATACTTAATAATATACTTAAGAACAAGAATACTTATTTGGTTTAAAACATGGTAGGTATGTATAGTACCTAAGTTCTTATAAATAAAGCTATCCACGGAATAGTTAATATCATCATCTCTTCTGTGAAGCTATCTATGCATCACCATAGACTAGCATACAAATATTTAAATCTGTACATAATATATAAAGCTGAAGAGATTGTTTCTTTGTGTTAGGGATTTTATAATTGTGTTGGGTACCTACTAAAATTACACATCTTCTTTTTTTTGTTTTCAACGTTATGTTTTGTTCATTAAGTCCAACGATTGAGAGCTTGTATTGGATAAAAAATGTATTCTTTTTACCCGACTACGGCAAAGCAAAAGGAGGGTTATGATTTTGACAGGCTATGTATGTATGTATGTATGTTCATCTGTTCCCTCGTAACTTCTAAAATACTTATCAGAATTCGACAAATGACATATCATTAGAAGCGTCTTAATTGTCCGCTGGTTATAGGCTATATGAGGTTTCACAAAATCTAATGCCGCGCCCTCTAGCGGACAAAACATACAGAGTAAAAAAATAAAGTTAAGATAAATATGGCGTGTTTGGTATCATTTGAAAGCTCTTTACTTGTACATTTTGAATATATATATATTGCTAGCATTTGCTCGTGACTTGACCTGTATTCATGGGCTGGTTGCATATAATTCATATCTTTTCGTTCATAGCTTCTTTACTACTTATCAGAATAAGACCACTGAAACACCATTAGAAAGGTCTTGATATTCTGTTAGTTATGAGCTATAAAGCTTGTCACCAAATTTAGTATTGCGCGCTCTAGCGGACAAAAAGTTCTATGTGAATATAAAATTAAAATAAATATACCGTGTTTGGACGTGAAAGAGCTTCACGAGTACTTTATGCTTGTACATAATTACAAGAATGCTTTAATGATGTTAATTATGAGCGATAAGAGTAAAGCGCGGATCACGGGAACTGTGAATCGCTTAATGCAATGTAGAGCAGTGTGAACATTAATAGAATATGTAATGCACTAATGTGAACTATATAAGCTGGGAGTAACTCTACGCGGTGAAGGCGGAAACAGTTTGATAACTGGCTAAAACTCCCATAAAAATGTCCTCTGCACTATATGCCTTCGGGCTTATGTTGTTATATGTGCGTGTAGATGTAATATGTCAAGTACCTAGTTTTTAGTTCATTAATTTAACTTTTGTTAATATTATGCACTACAGTTACACTTTAACACCAAAATAGTACAAATAATAAAAAGTAAAAACTAAAACCCCACTACGACAAAAAAACGACGCTGAAAAAGTATAAAACAAGATTTTCAGAATAGTGAACTGAACAAAGTTGCTAATGTAGTTGCAAGTAAATGGACACAGTAGACTCTACCAAGATGCCTTCGTTGCAAATTGACAATAATGTCATACAATACTATTCTGAAGTATGCAATATTCACTATGTAGAGATAAATTTTCATGTTTGGAAAGGCGTAGTCACACGTTGTCAAGGTGCTACGGTAGGTATAGGTATATGTAACGTGTGACTACGCCTTTCCACTCGGAAGTACCTACGGTAATTCCCGGAAACGGGTTTCTAGAAATTTCGATGTCGACACTTTGTTGACAAAACTGTTGAGACCTGTACCATTCGATAGGCCGTCCTAAGTCTAGTAATGCGTTTTATTATTGTACCTAGAAAATGTCTAGATCTGGAGGAATAGGACTTAAAAGTGACACACTGCATGTCACGCGATATTGAACCTTATGCCATCGACATAAGGTCCATTCGTAACATTGCCCCCTTCTTAGTCATGCTCGTCCCGAGCATGATTTGATCCATAATAGCGAGCTAGGCGGTCTACGTGTACGATCTTCAGCTTCCCTCTAGGCCCTTTCTTAATCCTGTAGGTGACATCGTTTATTCTGGTTACTATCGTGTACGGACCCTCCCATTTGGCTTGAAATTTCGGACTCTTTCCTTTTCTCCTTATGGGATTATGTAACCATACCAAAGTTCCCTCTTCAAATCCGGGCACGTTAGCTTTGCGGTCGTATCGGATTTTCATTTTCTCACTGGTTTTCAGACCATTCTTTCTCACTAGCTCATGTATTCCATCTAATTTACGCCGTAGGTCGGCCACATAGTCGACGGCTAGGATAGGAGTATCGGGAGGTGTTCCGGTTAGTGCATCTATGGGTAGTCTAATTTCTCGGCCGAAGTTGACTTTCGCCGGTGTGCAATTTGTGCTATCATGTGTTGCAGAGCGGTATGACATTAAGAAGAGTGGAATGTATTGGTCCCAATCCCTCTGGTGTTCTTCCACTACTTTGGCCAAGTGATTCTCCAACGTCTGATTGAATCTTTCGACCATTCCATCTGACTGTGGGTGATATGGTGTTGTACGAGTCTTATGTATCCCGAGTAGTTGGCAAACCTCTTGAAATAGTGAAGACTCGAAGTTTCTACCCTGGTCAGAGTGTAATTCCAAGGGAACGCCAAATCGACAGAACACCTCGTGAACTAGCTTTTTGGCGACTGTATGAGCTTCCTGGTTAGGTACTGCAAAAGCTTCTGGCCATTTGCTGAAATAGTCTTGCATGACGATGATATACCTATTCCCTTCTTCAGTAACAGGGAATGGCCCAGCTATATCGACAGCAACTCTTTCCCATGGTGCACCAACATTGTACACTTTCAGCCGACCTCTGGCTCTCGTTTGCGGTCCCTTTACTGAGGAGCAAGCTACGCATTTTCTACACCAGTCCTCTACGTCTTCGCGGCAATGCACCCAGTAGAATCTTTTCCTCACCTTCTCCAGGGTTTTCTTTACTCCTAGATGTCCTCCGGATACTCCGTCGTGCACCTGTCTTAGCACTGACGCGACTTTATCGCAGGGGACAACTATCTGTAAGGTGACCTCCTGTCCACTGGGTGATTCCCATTTCCTCTTGAGAACTCCATTATCAATTATCAGGCTGTCCCACTGAGCCCAGTAACTTTTTACTGTTGGGCTAAGCGCTGATATTTCACTCCAAGTGGGCCTCTGGCCTTGTTGTTTCCATTCGATTACTGTCTTCAAGTCACTATCTTCCCTTTGTGCGTCTTCCAATGATTGATTATCCCAGTCTTCGTCCAAAGCGTTCACCTGGATAATCCTTACGTTCTCTTTCTTTTCCTGTTTGGCACAATGTCGGCAAGACTCTTCGCAAGGTCGTCTAGACAAAGCATCAGCATTATTGTGTGACTTGCCTTTCCGATGTTCAGTGACAAAGTCAAATTCTTGCAGCTGCTCTATCCACCTTGCTACTTGTCCTTCTGGGTCTTTGAACTGGAGGAGCCACTGTAAGGCAGCGTGATCGGTACGAAGTGTAAACTGCCTCCCAATCAAATATTTCTTGAAGTGTTGTAAGGTCTTAACAACGGCAAGAAGTTCTCGGCGGGTAACACAATAATTTCTTTCTGGCTTGGAAAGGCATTTGCTGAAATATGCGATAACGACCTGCCTATCTCCTTGTGTTTGAGAGAGAACTCCTCCAATACCCACATTGCTGGCATTTGTGTCTACCAAAAATCGGCCTTCCCTACTAGGGTAACCTAGTACAGGAGCCTCACACAAGTGAGTTTTCAGTAGAGCAAATGCCTGTTCGCAGTCAGAGTTCCATTCAAATAGACACTTTTCCTCTGTTAAACGATGCAACGGTTTCGCTAACTCGGAGAAGTTCTTCACAAACCGACGGTAATATGCACACAGACCCAAGAAAGAGCGTACCTCAGTTCTATTGCGAGGGGTAGGCCACTTCGACACGGCTTTTATTTTTTCAGGGTCTGTTCGAATTCCTTGCGCCGAAATAATGTGTCCCAAGTATCCAACTTCTTTCTGGAATAGTGTACACTTACTAGGACTGAGTTTTAAATTCGCTTCACGCAGTTTCTGGAACACTTTCTCCAAATTGCGTAGGTGTTCTGCGGAGTTTCGTCCCATAATGATGATGTCATCCAAATAGACCAGGCATGCATCACCAAGCAACCCCACCAAGATGCGCTCCATTAGGCGCTCAAATGTAGCTGGAGCATTGCACAGTCCAAAAGGCATGACATTGAATTGCCAGAGACCGTTTCCAGGACCAGTGGTGAAAGCGGTCTTTTCTTTATCCTGCTGACAGATTTCCACTTGCCAATATCCACTTTTGAGGTCAACTGTGGAGAACCATTTCATGCCACTTAGCAAGTCCAAAGTGTCATATATACGTGGCAGAGGATAACTATCCTTTTTCGTGGCATCGTTCAACATCCTGTAGTCAACGCAAAACCTTGTACTGCCATCCTTTTTCTTAACTAGGACAACTGGAGATGACCAAGGGCTGGTAGACGCTTCGATAATCCGATTTTTCTCCATATCTCTTAACATTTCCGACACTTCCTGTTCTCTTGCAAAGGGGATACGACGTGGTCTCTGTCTTATCGGCTGTGTATCGCCCGTATCTATATGGTGTTTGACGAGCCCGGTCCTTCCCACGTCACTGTCGGTCTTAGAGAAGATGTCATGGAAGTTATGCAACAGTTGCTTAACTTTGTGACTTTCGAACTTGTTTAAATTGCCCTTACAATTTTCGAGTAGTGTCGATACATGTTCCTGCCACTTCTTATCACGTTCCTTTTCGTGCGCCTCTGTTTTTCGCAATGATGCTACATGGTCGCACACACCCACGATGCAATTCTTTTCAAGAATTATTTCCTTGTTACTAACGTTGATAATGCGTACTTTTGGTTTATCGGAAATCATCATCAGTGTCCTTGCTGTTATCCAGTCTGGGTGATCTCCAGAATCTTCTATTATAATGCAACGTTTACGGCATCCTATTGGTGATAATCTAATATCTACTAAGGTTTCTGATCTTGGTGGTAATACCGTTCTCCTTACACAGTACACTGACCCCTGTTTTCCACCTTGAAGAAATACTTCTTGTTCTGGAAAACTCAATACTCCTTTTGCTACATTAAGGACGCACTGCTGTTTCTTCAAAAAGTCCAGTCCTATTATGCAATCATCTGTAATATTCGCTACTAAAACAGGGTGCGTGAATGTTTTATCACCCATTTTCAAAGTCACATTCGTTTCACCAAGGACGAGTACTGGTTGGCCAGTGGCGGTTTGTAATTGGCATTGTGAAGATCCTCTTTTCCATACTATGGTCCGAGGAAATAGCTCCGGTCGTGCAATGGTTCTTGATGCACCAGTATCCAATGTGAAACTGCAGGATTTACCATTCAGTTCTCCTTCTATAATGAGACTGTTTCCGTCACCCACTTGTGATACTGTTATAATGGGGGCTACATGTCGACCAGCCAGTACTCGCCCCATAGCCCTGGCTGTTCCTAGTTTAAATCCTCGGCTTCCACCTGTGTCCCAGAAGTGCTTCTTCCCTTAGCCTTCCTGGGACAATTGATCCGAATATGCCCTTTTTCACCGCACTCATAGCATGTTGGCCCTTGTCGGGGTTTCATTTGTGCGGTTACCTCACGAATACGGTGGTGTGGTCGGCCATCTTGGCGTACTGCTTCCACCTCCAGAGCGTGTGTCAAGGCTGCCTTCAGAGTCTGATGGTGCCCCAGACGAACCGCAGCCCTGACTTCCGCATCTCGAATTCCATCAGTAAAAGCTTGCACCGTAGTAGCATCAATTGCTCCCGGCGTTGAAGCATACGCCCTCCGAACAATACGTTCTATTTCCGATGCCCATTGTTGCAAACCCTCACTGCTTTTCTGTGTGCGGTCGCGGAGTTGAGCCCTGTAGACATGTTCCAGGTGTTTCTCTCCATATCTAGACTCCAACGCTTCTAACAGACAGGCTAGGGTATTGCAATCGCCGGAAATATTTTCGAGGATTTGGACCGCCTCACCACGCAGAGCAAGCGTAAGGGCGGTTACGGCTTGATCGTCGTCCCAATTGTTGCCTTTTGCGACCTTTTCAAACTGTAGACGGAAGGCCACCCATGACGTTGTCCCGTCAAAATGAGGTACCTTGAAAGTCGGCAAGGCACTGGGTACCGGTACCACACCTTTAATAACTCCTTTTTGTACCTTCTCATGCAAAAATTCTACTTCCTTCCCAAACTCCATGATGGTATTGTCTAATTTATCGAAACGCGCATCATATTTGTCTATACGAGCGTCTTGCTGGTCTATGCGCGTATCTTGCTGGTCCATACGGGCATCTTGATGAGCTGTTTTTATTCTGAGTTCATTGACTTCTTCTTTGGTTTTTTTCCCATTTTCCGTTTAGTTCCAATACTAGTTGCTGGGATTTTGCCTGGGATTCTGCTACATTTTTAATTTGAGCCTGGGTTTCTGCCTGGGATCTATCTATTTTTGCCTGGATTTCTGCCTGGGATTTTGCCTGGAATTCTGCCATACCTTTTATTTGCATTGTTAATTGAGCCAGCAACACAGATAAATCGCATCCACTGCTTCCGAGAATAGTGGTGGTAGTAGGCGCACTCACATTCGTCGGTGTTAAGACGGCCGCATCTACTCCGGGTGCGGGGATGCCAACGGATTCTTCCTCTTGACGCGCCAAATCCATCGCTGCTTGTCGTCGCGTGCGAACTCTTTCGTCTTCCCTTGGCGTGACCGGCATGCCGCTTCTGACACCAATTGTTACGGGCTAGGGGTACTTAAACGCCGGTTAAGGGTTACGAAGTTTATTGGCAACGAAGGTACAGTCGATTGTAGGCAATGACAAGTAGAACGTAGCTGATGTCGCACCGAAGTCTTCCCTTATGTCCACGAAGTCGGTGTTGTAAACACACAATAACACTGCAGATGTTACTTCTCGTAGTACTCGAAGTTCTCGTTATAATTGTCGCAGTAGGTCTTCTTTAAGATCGCTTCTTTACTGTCGCTGTTTTCGTATCGCTAGTCGAGTGTAGACTGACTCTGCGTCGGCATCACGGTGCTATATATAGTCCAGCTGATCGAACATTCCAGATTCCTCTAGACGTAATAATAATAGCACATAACTTCGAGGTCACTCGGAAGTACCTACGGTAATTCCCGGAAACGGGTTTCTAGAAATTTCGATGTCGACACCTTGTTGACAAAACTGTTGAGACCTGTACCATTCGATAGGCCGTCCTAAGTCTAGTAATGCGTTTTATTATTGTACCTAGAAAATGTCTAGATCTGGAGGAATAGGACTTAAAAGTGACACACTGCATGTCACGCGATATTGAACCTTATGCCATCGACATAAGGTCCATTCGTAACACTATTATTACTTACACTCTTTTAACTTTGGAGTTAATTTTAAGTTGAATAATCGGTGATGTGATTTCCATTTAGATTGTTAGTTTTAATATTTAATTAGGTCACGCAGAGTATTATTATATTCTCATTCATCGCTCACAACTAGGTTTTAAATCCAAACTGGGTTGTATACCATCAGGGGTACCTCAAGGGTCACATTTGGGGCCTTTATATTTCTTAGTTTTTGTAAATGATTTGGGAAGTTTTATTGGCTCTGAATATAAACTTTTTGCCGATGATTTGAAATTATATCGATCTATATGTAGTGATTCTGACACTTTTCAGCTTCAGAAAGATTTAAATAATGTACCTATTCGATTGGTGTGTAGAAAATAATAATTATGTTTTTGAATCAAAATAAGTGTTACTTCATTAAGTTTAGTCGAAAAAAGAAAACACGTCAGGTTTGCTACACGATTAATAACAGCCCACTCCAAGAAGTTAATACAATTAGAGACCTTGGTATTTTAGTATACTGTAGTTTAAATTTTAGGAGTCATTACGATCAAATTATTAATAAAGCATCTAAATTGTCAGGTTTCATCGTCAGGGAAATGAAAATTTTTAGAGAACCTGCCCTGACTATTTCCATTTATAATAGCGTTATTCGCAGTATTCTCGAATATTGCAGTACGGTATGGAACCCGTTTTATGGGGTACATTCAGATAGAATCGAACGAGTCCAGAAAAGGTTTCTGTATCATTTATGTTACTCTGATAACAGATGTCGTAGTCTAAACTCCAAAGAGTATAATAGTACTAGGGAAACTAAACTCGTACGACTCCAGATTGAGACATTATAAAATTACATCTTTAGCGCACGTAGGAAATATTTGGATTTTATGTTTTTGTTTAAATTGCTCGATGATTTAGTGGATTCTGCCAAAATATTAGAAGAAGTGAAAATCAGAGTCCCTCGAAGTGGCAGCCGCTTAATTAACCGAAGAACATTCGCCCTGCCTCACAGTCGAACTAATATAGGCAACTCTTCTCCCATAAGCCGCATGCTTTCTTTTGCCAACTCTATTGGTGGTGATGTGGATGTCTTTGCTGGTTCTATAGCCTCAATGAAAGCTAAACTCAAAAATTTAATGTTATAATTATTTTTAGTTTTGTTTTTGTTCTCAAATTTTTATCAATTTGTAAGTTTTTATTAATAGCACCTAAGATATTTATTTTACCTGTACATGTTAGATTCACATCTAGTAGGTGTCAATTAGATGTATAAATAATAATAATGTAAAGATAAATTTTTTGTATGCATGAATGTACACCAGGTTTGTGAATTACAAATAAAAAAAAAATAAAAAAAATCGCAGCAGCTTGGAGGCTCGCTTACTCGCAATATCTACCTACAATACATGTGAGTGAAAGCGAGTGCGAAATACTTCCAAACGGCATTGGAACTACTATAGACTATAGTTTCTTAATGTAGCCCTTCGTAAATTGATACAAGCACAGATTACAGAATACTCCATACAGATACCTTAACGTGAACAACAAAATGAGTCCAGCTCAAGTCGAGCAGACAGTCGAGCAAAAAAAGTTTCTTAAAGAGATCACTAGATGGCCACCAGGGAGCGCTGGACCAGTCGGCCACTACCGCCATATATGTCTTGTCTACATTGTCATATATACATCCATGCGTCGTGCATCGAGAAATACGCATTCTAAAAGAAGATAACAGCAATATAATGGTTAGAAGGAATCTTAACCTAAAAAAAATATGTTATGACAGGATTAATTGAGTACACTGCCATCTATTGTCCCGAGTGTAAAATAAAAATCATTGTCAGTACTGAGCCCATTTTACCGTTTTGTTTAATTACGTTATTTATACGTGTAAATATACGGAGTAGCATTAAATAAGTAAATTCAAATAGTTAATAATATTAAAAAGGCTACAAACTGCACATAAGAGGTTTAAAATCGTTCCTAAGTTTTGGACCGCAACCTATGCTGCCATCTATTATCTTTTGATAAGAACTGAGCGTCTGCGGTACGGGATGATACCCCATGATACAAGTAAAGCCGAAGCCTGTCATTTAAATTTTAAAAATAAATAAAACATGTTTTTATTCTTACTGTACACGATAATTGATTTCATTACTTGTAATGCTCGGTCTATCTTAAGTATTCATCATTATCAACCTTTGTATCGTCCCTCTGCTAGGCACAGGTCTCCTCTCTCATACAGAAAAGGATTAAGCGTAATCACCATGGTTGCTCAATGCGTGTTGGCGATTTCAGACTTACAAGTCTAGGTTTCCTCAAGATATTTTCCTTAACCTTGTAATCAGTCATTGGTGTCCGAGATATATTTAGAACGTAGATATAACATTGGTACTTGCCTGACCTGAAATCGAACCCGCACACTCTTAGTTGAGAGGCTGATGTTTTAACCACTAGGCCACCAAAACTGCAAGTCGTTGCAATTTTCATTTTTAATCATACTAAGTACCTTTTCATTCAAAAGTATTAAACATGCTTTACATCACTCTGCCCAATAGGCACTTGGAATTATTCATAATGCCCAGGCAATGTGATAAATTGATTGGTTATAATCACATTGCCCGCTCTTATTGGGCACTAGCAGCCGCCAGCGACTTCGTTCGCGTGGTTTAGTTATGCTCCGCTCCTATTGGTCGCAGCGTGATGTTATATAGCCTAAAGCCTTCCTAGATTAATGGGCTATTATTATTTTTTTTTTTTTATGTGGCATCTCGTAGGTGGCCATTAGAGGCCGTAACTACTTAATCGGACTTTCCTGTGGATACCTTAATTAAAAATTAAAGCCTCCAGCCAGGGGCACTTAAAATTAAGCGACTACGCACTAAGGGCACCCCCTGTGGGGTACGAACCTCGGCTTAGGGCGTCGCTAGAGAGGACAGCAGGGGACGGCAGGATCGAAAGTTATACTTAATGGTTTGATGACCGCGGCGTTTCCTAGTACTAGCTCTGAGAAGAAACGCCGAAACAAACTCAGAGGTTATTGTTGGGACATTATGATATTACTGGCTCAGCTGCGGCGCGGGCTGGCCTTCATCGGACAAGGGACGGGGGAGGGGATTACTACGTGGAGCGCGTCGCGGTGGACCTCGGCGGCGAGGTCGGTAGGTCGGTCTGTGTTTGTGTAATGTGCTGGTGGCCCTATTGGCCTCTTGGAGGAGGGTAATGGGGTCATCGGGGTCTGAGAGAGCATGCCGAGGGCGGCGAAGTCGGGAGATGGTGGAGGGAGTGTAATTGGCGGCCGCTGCTATAAGAGGATTGCGGTGCTTGGCAGCAATGTCAAAGAAACGCTTGGAAAGGCGTTTCATGAACTGCTGGATGGTGGGTATTTTGAGATCAAGATGGAGGATCTCATTTCGGACGAACCAAGGGGCGTTTGTGGCTTTACGGAGGAATCGGTTTTGGACTACTTGCATCCTATGGATATGACGTGGCTTGGCATGTGCGAACACTGGGCAAGCGTAGGTCATTATCGGGCGTATGCAAGCTTTGTACAAGCGCATTTTGCACCTGAGCGATAGCTTGCTACGCGGGTTGAAGACGGGGTGGAGTCGACCTAGAGCGAAGGCGGCGCGCGAGCGGACCGTATTGATGTGCTCTGAGAAGTTGAGGTTGCGGTCGAGAATCACACGTAGGCTTGCTTCTCCCAAGGGATTGGCTTGCCATCCATGGTGATGGGTCGTGGAGGGGTGACATTGAGTCGCGGTCTCGTGTAGAGTACCGCTTGGCTTTTTTGAGGGTTGACTTCGATCCTCCATTTCTTAAACCAGTCAGCGAGATAGTTGACCGCGATTTGAAGATGGAGGCGAATCCGGTCTGGACTGCGCCCCGAGCAATATATGGCTGTGTCGTCTGCGAACAGAGCGAGTTGAGCCTTACTGCTTTTCGGGATATCGCTAGTGAAAAGCGTGAAAATGAGGGGGGCTAGTCCAGAGCCCTGGGGGACAACTGCACGGATGGGGCGGGGGGAGGAGAGCGCTCCTTCGATAGCGAAAGGTGTGGTTTGACAGAAAGTCCCGTAAGATGAGGACGAGACGGTCAGGCATACCGAGTTGGTACAGCTTATAGATTAAGCCGTTGTGCCAGACTTTGTCAAACGCCTTCGCTATATCGAAGTAAACTACGCCTGTGTACATACCACGCAGGAATCCTACGTGAATATGTTCAGTGATGCGTAGGATCTGTTGCGGACAGGAGTGTTGGGTACGGAACCCGAATTGTTCTAATGAGATAAGGCCCTTGTTCTCGGCGTAGGCTCTGAGACGCTTATAAGCCTCTCATAGATCTTACCGAGAACTTCGAGTAAGCTGATGGGACGGTAACTGGACGGTTCGGCTTTAGGCTTACCGGGCTTGGGAATGCCTATGACTGTGGCTTCTTTCCACGTTTGTGGGAAAATGTTATTCCCCAGTGCACCATTGAGGATGGTGGTGAAGAGGATGATTAGGTGGGCAGGGAAGAGGCGGATCACTCTGTTGGTGATGCCGTCAGAGCCGGGCGCTTTCCTGGGTTGTAGACCTTTGACGATGTCCTGCACTTCATCAGGGGTGATGGGAGGCAGGGGATCCTCAAGGTCGTCAACGGGTGGGAGGGCGGTTCTACGTTCGACTTCAGCGTCAACCTCAAGGAGATGAGCTTGGTCTACTGGTAGGAGGCTGGGGGAGCACTGGGCTTCCAGGCAGGAGGCGAGGCATTCAGCCTTGTCATCGTCATCGAAGGCGATGAAATTGTCAGGGCGAACTAGGGGAGGCATGGTCACAACTTCATTGGATTTTAGTTTCCTCTGAAGGTTCCAGAAGGCTTGATGGGTGGGCTCTAACTCATCCAGCATCTTATCCCAGCCAGCCTCACGCCACTCCGATAGGCGTCTTTTTACAGTTCTCTGTAAATAGCGCATATGGGTTTTGTCAGCCGCGCAGGGGAAGTTGCTGTAGGCACGGACCGCCGCATTCTTCTCGGTCAACAGTTCACGCAAGTCAGCAGGGAGTTTCCAGCGACAGTCTTCTGTCACTGTAACCTCCCTTGAACATTCGTTCAGGACTGACTGTACGTGATCCGTGAACGAGTCGATCGCGGCTGTCGTGTCAGCGATAGAGTCGAGGCGTGCAGGTATGGAGTCCAAGTGGGGGGATGTGGTGGATTTCAGCCGATCGCTTACTTTCCTCCAGTCCGTTACCACTTTCGTCTGGGGTGCTTGACCTGGGTCAGAGAGGCCAGTACGGGGAACCAGTCGAATGATGACTGGGCGATGGTCAGACGAAAGCTCTGATAGCGCATGTAAACCCATTACATAATAAAAAAATAATATTAAAACTTTAATATTGTTTGATTAGATTTGAAATCGATTATCCGACTAGTACTACCGGTAGACTAACCAATCGATCGATTGCTGGTCGAAGGATACCGGTCGACATAGATCGATTAAGCCCGGCTATATTCCATCAGTTTCTTTCGAAATGTATTCACAAGAGGACGCGTTGTTGTTGGCCAGTACGATGTAGCTCGTACTATTATTACAGAGACGCAAACGTCGACTTATCCATTCTACCATCGATCGATCGATTGGTCTAGTAGTAACAATTGGTCGACGTCGACTAATCCATTCTACCATCGATCGATGGCATCTATCGGCTATCGATCGATTGGTGTGGTAGAAACTATCGATCGACGTCGACTAATCTATTCTACCATCGATCGACGATCGCTCGATTGATGTGGTAACACCCTTATGTTTCAAAACAATGGGATGAGAAAATCCCAATGAATGGGAACACAAAATACTTGAATTATGATCTACATTTATTTTCATAAAGTCTTATACTATATACTTTAGCATGCAATTAAGTAAAAGCCGTTATTAAGTGGCCAGGAACCTAATTAGTAACTTAGTCAGTGGGACTAATAAAATCGTAAGAAAACAAAATACAACCCTCATAATTTTAGAGTAATCAATAACTAAATTTCATTTACCAAGCCACACTCGGCTTGTGTGATTGATTATGGCACATTCCCTTCCATACAGAAAATCCAGTTTTTCACCAGTGGAAACATTATCAGCTGATTATACAATGCTGATATAAAGAAATGGATTTTTATCTATTTCTTACTTGAAAGATAAATGTTGTTTTCAATCATACTTATATTCTAATTTTGGCACAATTGTTGTACTTATTTTAGTGTATTAATCTAAACATTTAGAAGTTGCTTTCTCATTTATTTATGATACATTAATAATTAGAGAGTAACTAGCTAACTAGATTCAATTTATAGTAGCAGTAATTTTTATATTTAAAAAAATTACAAGATACCATTTTAAACCTGATGTAATCTGTGGAAAGTTTATGGCCAACACTGTGCCTTTTAAAAGTCTAGAATTACCATAGTGTAATAGGTAATATTGTCTCTATTTTAATTTATTAGACACAGTTAAGACCTTTTAAATAGTACATGACATAGTGGTCATAAATTTATATCTTGAAATTTTCAACTATTTAATTTTACTAGTATATCTTCTGCAATGCAATTATATTAAATCTTCAAGTAAAGTTCCATTAAATTATTCACAAGTGCAAATTGTTTTTCCAATACGGGGGCTAACACTTATTTTGTACAGAGCTTATACATTCATTAATATCAAGGCACAGACTAAATGGTATATTATGACATACTAACAATATCAAGTATTAAACAAAACTGTCTAAATATCAAATAATTAATTAAAAGCAAATATAATCTCAGTATTAAAAGAAAGTGCTTGTGTTTGAGTAAAGATATTACTTTACTCAAACACAAGCACTTTTGAGCAAGTTTTTATCTATAACAGTAAGGTTGGACCTATGTCCAACCAAAGACCTATGTCTTTTTAGTTCCACAGCATAACTACCAACTACCAGTAGCTCTGCCAAGGAGTAGGTAGACCATTTTCAGGCATACCAGTCAAATCAGATGCTAATGCCAGCTTATAGTTGAAATTTTGAATCCTGAAACTCTTTCTCCATTAACTTCCTCATCTTTTCTGGAATCGGTACTCCGGAATGAGCAGGCTTGGGACGCCTCTTCCAGGAAGGTTTCTTAGCACTCTTACTCACACTGCTGGGTACAGGAACTGATCTGTTATCTTTAGGTTTTGGAGTATTAGCTATAGGTATGGTGCTGGTCCTTTGTCTTGTTACTCTTGTGTCTATTGTGTTGTTGACTGAAAAGGTCATAAATATTCATAAATAAATGAAAGAGGAATATATTTTCCACAGGTAAAGTTATAACAGAATTGCTGATGATAATGGATGCATGGGAATTGTTTAGTTACCTAACTGACAACAACAAAAATGATGAATCATAAAAAAAATATTCAAGTGTAAGTAAAACTATCATCATCATCATCAACCTTTTTATTGTCCCACTGCTGGGCACAGGTCTCATCTCATACAGAGAAGGATTGAGCGTAAAGTAAAACTATGATTGACATTATCACTGAGGAAAATTAATACTCACTATAATGTAGACCTTCCTGATATGGTTTATGAAAACCGTGTTTCAGACCTAATCATCATAATCAGCCTATAATGCTCCCACTCCTGGGACACAGGTCTCCTTTCGGTGAGAGACAGTGGGCCGTATCTACCTCGCGTTTTTGCCTCTAAGATACCTATTTACCGGTGTTTCCTCACGTTGTTTTCCTTCACCGTTTCGAGAGCAGTGGTGATGAAATATTTACACAAAATAAAGCGCCTGACGGGGTTCGAACCTACGACCTACAACTTGCAAGTCGCGACCGATGCGACTAAGCCACCACTGTTCTTCAATAACCATCAATTTACATCAAACATTTTGAAAGATTAGGATAATATATCTATTAGAAGCTAAATGAATGAAGAGGACATTACATTTTCATTAAAGGTAGTGATAACTTACTTTTGAGGGGAGTTTTATCAACTGACTTTTTGGCCAGAATGGTTTTTTTAATCGCCCCTGCTGGTGACGCCCTGCCTTTAGCTGGTATCTCCTTTGCAGTACGTTGCACCTTTATCGAAGGTTTTGGAGTTCCTCGGGGCGCCATTATTTACAATTTGAGAAAAAAATTTTAACAATAAAAGAATGAATTTAACAACACAGCTAAAAGCGCAGCAGCAAACGACCACAAACTACAAAGTTACAAACCATAGATTCTAGATTCTACAAACTTTCGAAAATAACGTTTTTGATTTGACAATTTTGACATTGACAATTTTACGGTCTGTCAGGCAAACTGAACTACGGATTTATGTGCGTATTACAGAACGTCACTCAAAACTCAAGCTCTACTTAAGTATCGTTTCAGGCCATTTGATTGGTTGAAACTAGTTTTAAGTAATGCTTAAGCAGAGATCAATGCTTGAGTGACGTTCTGTAATACGGACCTTAGAAAGATACCTTTAAGTGGAAAGCTGCAAGTTTTTTAAAATACAAAATAAAGGAAAATGTACTAATTTGGAAACAAAATTTTATGACTGATAAACAAACAATAAATAAACAACCGCACAACATTTCTTATATTTTTATGCTATTCATGCACCCGATGAGACGGTGCATTTATGAAGTAACAAGTGTTTTAAACCGACTGCAGCAATATAGGTTATTTGATATTTCGTGAATTCCTATGGAGCAAAGAGTATTCAGTATAGTAAGTCTTCGAGCAACACTGCTCGAAGATAGTAAGTAAGAAGGTCACTCAAAACTCGAGCTTTACTTAAGTCTCGTTTCAAGCCATTTGATTGGTTGAAACTAGTTTTAAGTAATGCATAAGCAGAGATCAATGCTTGAGTAACGTTCTGTAATACGGACCTAAATGTCTTTGGAGGGAAATTTATTTTGAATGAAGTGATTAATTTCACATAAACCATTTACCATAGTAACAAGACGGACATTATTATTTTGGCATAGAAAAATTTGTTCATGAACAAAATGCAGTAATCCTAATTATTATTAATTGATATGAGTATGAAGCGGGTAATTCGATTACCCACTCGCAATGCATTTTGCGTCTGTAAAAGCAAATCATACTAATCGAAACGCAATGAAAAAATATTTATCTCTGACATAATTTTTATCACGGAAAGTTAAGCATTGTAAGATAAATATGAATTGAAATACTTTCATAACGGCGGCGGTCATTGACATTGCAAACAATAGGTATTTTGCATTATCAGCAGCATCCATTACATTAAGGTTATTGCCAACTCAAAAAATAGTAATATAAATTTACGAAAAGCAAAGCGTATAATGTAAGATATAGAATAATCACGATTTATTTCTGAATTGAGATCCAATGTAATGTATATTTGTAAGATTTGCTTCGGAAAACAACAAAAAATCACGTTCATGAATTTTATTTTGCCATTTTTATCAACATAATGACATGCAAAATAACGGCAACATTGCTATTTGGCGTCCATCTTTAATCTTTTGATGTGTTGTGTTATTTTAACAAAATTGTAATAAAATTGTTATTATAACTTCTACCGTTATTAAAATACACAAATTCTATTTAAGAGTTTTGTCTGAAACCTATATCTTAAAATAATAACTAGGTATGATGTGATTTATTAAAATTTTGTCGAAAGTGTCACAGTATGATTATCGTTTGTTCTAAAAGTTTCACTGTTCTTTGATATTCACCTAAGTGCTAATTAATCGTTCAACCTTCAAATGTTTTCATTCGCTTTCTTATAATCGATGAAGTGGATTCGCGCTGTGATTATAACGTGCATTGTTACTAAATTGTCGTTTTCCTGTTGTCGCAGCAGATGAAGTGTGCCAATGGATAGGTTGAGCCACTTGCGGGGTGAAGCGGGGGGCTCGCGGGACTCCACGCTCGACACTACGTCCCCGCCGAGTGAGGCTTTCATGACAGCCAACGAGAGCTCCTCCAAATACTTTTCTCTGTCAGAAGTTGACTCTGTTGATTCAGCATTCGACATTTCTTCTATAAAAGATGTGTCGCTACCTAGTACCACCAGTGACTCTGAAAGTACCATGGCAAACGCCGATGAACTGATATCGAAGCTGTCGCCAATTGGAAAAAAGAGTGATATGCTGGGTAGTTACAAAATTGGTAAACAGATTGAGGCAGCAAACATATTATCAGGTGGTGTTGACATATTTGATGATAATGACAATTCTTATGATGGCGATGAGCTGGTGATTGATGACAATATTGATGATGATAAGTCTAATTCGGAACTAAAGCAGCCTGAAGAAATGGAGTTTAAGTCTGATGAGAATATGATAGAGTCTACCTTGATTAATGAGGAGACAGATATAGCTAGTAAAGATACAGAAGTGGTGCTACAGATTGATGGTAAAAATGTAGATGCTATAGATATTGGTAATGGACTGTACTTGTATAGGAAGGAAGGTCAGGAGGAGCTGGCTGCTGTTCAGATAATTGATGATGACCAGCAGCAAACCAGCTTCAAGTTCCTGAAAGTGCGGTAAGTCTAATAATATTACAAACCCTACTTGCTATGGCTGATTAACATCTGTAAGTTTGCACCTAATTTAATAAATTAAATTCTATATAAAGAATGAGCAGAGTCTGTATATACCTGTTTCTAATGGGTACTATAAACACAAACACTATTAGTAGGGAAATGGAATGATTTGTCAAGCAGAGTTTACCAAGAAAAGAAAATACAATATCATAAAGTATTAAGTCATAACATTATAAAGTTACAATTTTGACTATGGCTTATTTATTTATTTTACTGTAAGTAAAGTAAGTTCTGACCTGTACTGTTAGAGTAAGTAAGATAAAGCTGCCTTCAATTTTGCTACAACTAGTAAAACAATTTCTATGTGTGTAAATTCTTATTACTTATAAGTACCTATAAATAAACTAATTTCGGTGTAACTATAACATAAACATGATACGAAATAATTAGAACTTACATTGCAGCTTCTTCTAGTAACAATTCCAAATAACATAATATGTACAGTTATGAGAATCAGTATGTCAACACTTGGCTAAATTGTTTTTTTTTTTTTTAAATACTGAATACCACATTCTTGGTTTGAAAATGCTATTTTTGTAACAACTTAAAAAGTGTTACAAAATGAGTTAATCGCCTTTACATACTGAAGCTCACTGTACAGCACTCTCCCTCTCAGGTCCGTATTACAGAAAGTCACTCAAAACTCAAGCTCTACTTAAGTCTCGTTTCAAGCCTTTTGATTGGTTGAAACTAGTTTTAAGTAATGTTTAAACAGAGATCAAGGCTTGAGTTTCCTTCTGAAATATGGACCTGTGCCCCAACAGTGCAAATGTTATAGACTGACTAGAAGTTACCCCACTGCTTCTCTTGCATAATTGTTGTTGCCGAGGGTATATACAGATAAAATATATGCTATGTTTTATAGTACTGTATAAGTGATAATACTTGAAAGTTTTATTGAAATCTGTTCAGTGTGTGTTATTTTTGTTTATGTGTCAAAGAGTAACAAACATCTATCTATGCAAACCTTCAGTGACGTATTAAAAAAAAATTGGAGTCTGTATGAAAACTTCGATAATGTAAACAAACAAAAAAACTTTCGCAGCGTACACCCTGCGGAAGTTATTGACAATAGAGCAATGCAATGTAGGTGTACTGTGATGTAGTTTTGTACAACAAACAAACAAACTACAAATGTTCTATGTTATTCATTTGGTTTCCGCACTCAGTCCCTCCAGCGGACCATTGTGCGTGGACCATGGCGGCCTTTGGCGGTTATTCCAACCAGCCCACCTCCCTCCAGAAGCCCATCAGGTCTCCTAGCCTGTTGAGAACATCTGTGTAAGATCTTGGTGCTCCTATGGTTTCGTTTCTAATTTGCATAACGCCTGTACACTCGAAGAGTACATGCGCAACTGTCTCGTCAGCCTCTATGCAGGCTCTGCACAGAGGGCTGTCTGTTATGCCTATTGTGTGGAGATGCTTATTCAGCGAGCAGTGGCCCGTGATGATCCCCGTCATCAATCATAGGTTCCTCCTATCCAGGCGCAGCAACCTTTTGGTTAGCCTGTCATCCAGAGATGGCATGGCCTCCCTGGACTGCCTGCAGCCCGGTGACGAGGACCACCAAATCTCCGGTTGTTCGTAGGTATGCTTTTGTAGCCATCTGTGTATTTGAATAAAGGGAATAGGCACAATGGGCTCCGGTCCGTTGACCAACGCGCTGGATGCCCTTCTAGCCAGCTCGTCAGCTGCGTCATTGCCCAGTGAACCGCTGTGACCCTTTATCCACTGTAGTGTCACAGTGTTGCGGTTTGGTACGGTTATCCGTTCCAATGCATCGTGGCACTCAAGTATTAGACTTGATGTGATGCATCCCTGCTTTAGGGATTGGAGGAAGGAAGCACTGTCAGTGAGTATGCGGACACGCGTGTCCGCAACTCCTCTAGCTTTTATGGCTAGGGCCGCCAGAGTTATGCCCACATACTCTGCTTGATAGAGTGTGTTGAGCATCCCTAGCGGTCTGGATATATTTATGTTGAGGTCTTGTGAGAACACTCCAACGCCCGTTCCTTGATCGGATTTCGATCCGTCAGTGTATACTCTCAACTCCTCCGGTCCTGAGTGGTCGCACTGCTCTTCTTCAAGTACTATCTGATAGTGCTTTTGAAAGCAGTACTGTTTTGGTACCCTGTCATTGGGTGCTTGTAACATTGGTCGCCTCTCGATTGCATCCAGCATCAGGCGTGTATGTTTGACCCTGGAGTCTTTGCTCAGGGTTCCCGATAGGTGGAGTCTGAAGGCAGCCAATGTCGCTTCCTCCCTCACAACGAGGTGAAGGGGGGGCAGTCCCAACATCGCCTGCAGGGCGGCAGTAGGCGTGGTTCTCATGCAACTGGTGATTGCCACACACGCCAACCTTTGTAGTTTCTCGAGGTCTTTTTGGGCTGTGCTCAGACTAGTTCTTGGCCACCAGACTAGTGAGCCATATGTTATAATTGGCCGGATGACAGTGGTGTAAAGCCAGTGAGTGACCTTGGGGCTAATTCCCCAGTTTTTCCCAAGCATCCGCTTGCACTGCCACATTGATATGCTGGCTTTAGTTGTGATGTAGTTGGTGTGTTTCGCCCAATTCAGCTGTTTGTCCAGGTATATACCCAGATATTTTGTTTCAGCGGATAGACTTAGGGTGGTGCCAAAGAATCTTGGTAGATTTAGCGATGTGAGCTTCCTCTTTTTCGTGAAGAGAATCAGCTCGGTTTTATCTGGGTTCACAGAAAGTTGGTGTGTATTATACCAATTTTCTACGATTTTCAGGGCCTGGTGCATTAAATTGCACAGGGTGTTTTCATGCATTCCGCTTATTATTATTGTTATGTCGTCGGCATAACCCACGGTATAGTAGCCTTTGTTATTTAATGTATTTATTAGGCTGTCAACAACCAGGTTCCATAGTAGCGGCGAAAGAACGCCCCCTTGCGGACATCCCTTCGCCACGATGGCCCTTGTGGTGTCGTTCACGGTAACTTGTACAGCTCTTTGGCCGAGCATGTTAGCGATCCAGCCTCTCAGTGACGGGTCTATGTTGTGCCTGTTCAAGGCCGTGCTGATACTTGTGAAGGTGGTCTTGTCAAAGGCGCCTTCAATGTCGATGAAGACGGCTAGTGCTGAGCATTTGTGGTCCACGGCGCATTCAATCTTGGATACCACGCTGTGCAGCGCGGATTCTGTTGATTTGCCCGTGGAGTACGCATGCTGTTGTTTGTGGAGTGGATTTGCCCGGAGAGGTCCGTCGCGAATATACCGGTCGCAGATCCTCTCCAGGGTTTTTAGTAGAAAGGATGTAAGGCTTATGGGTCGGTATGATTTGGGTTGCGTGTAGTCTGATTTGCCAGGCTTGGGTATGAAGATAACCTTCACTTCCCGCCAGGCATGGGGTATGTGTCTATACGCTATGCATGCTCGAAAGATATTTACGAGGCATGGAGCGATGTACACCAACCCCCATTGTAGTAGGGCTGGGAAGATACCATCCAACCCCGCGGACTTGTATGGTTTGAAGGTGTTGATAGCCCACTTTAGCCGGTCTACTGTTATTAGTTTGTGGGCGTTGGACCAGTCCTGCTCTGTTGGAGTCCATTCTGGTACAGCCTCCCAGGTCCTGTCCTCCGGGAAGTGTGTTTCCAGGAGGACTCTGCTGGTTTCCTGATCCGTTTGTGTGTAAGTGCCGTCGGGTTTTTTCAGCGCTCCAAGGGTTCGGTCCTGATCAGTTGATAGTATTTTCCTTACCCTTGCAGCTTCATTGTTGTTTTCTATAGACTCGCAAAATCTCCGCCATGCAGTCCTTCTGGCGGTTCTGATTTGCTTTTTGTAGGTGTATTGGGTTTCTTTGTATGTGTCCCAGTCTTCTGTGAGCCTACTGTTTTTGGCTCTGTTGAAGTGCTTACGTAGTGTTTGACGTAGCTTACCGAGCTCGGGATTCCACCACGGACTTCGCCTACTGTTAGCCCGCGGTGTCCTTAATTTACAGCAAGCGTGGTAAGCTTCTATTAGGTATTCTGAGAGCTTTGTTACAGTGTATTCCAGTTGTGCAATTTCTTTTATATTTGTTTGTGACAAGTGCCTAGCTAGTAGGGCAGCTAGAAGGCGCCTGTACCCGGGCACATCAGTTCGCCTCGGGTTACGTTTCGGTACGGGCCCTCTCACGCTAGTGGTCAGTGTAAAGCGTATCCTTCTATGGTCTGAGCAAGAAGGTTCGCCCGACACATGCCAGTTCGTGATAAGGCCCGTAGCGTTTTCTGAAGCTAGTGTTAAGTCTATGATTATTTGTCCTCGGACTGTAACCCAAGTGGGTTCAGAGCCTCGGTTAATAATATTAAGGTTAGTTGAAAATAGATAAGTGGATAATACCTCTCCTCTGGGGTTTGTTGTCTCGCTGCCCCAAAGTGGGTGGTGGGCATTCGAGTCGGCGCAGATGATCAGGCCCAGCCCAGCATCCTCGCAGTGACGCACTAGGTCGACCATCTCCTTCGGCGGGCAGTTTGTGTCCTCACCTGGCATGTACACCGAGGCTAAAATTACGTCTGCGGCGTCGCCTTCGGTCCCGAGCTTGACAGCCGTCAGGTCTCTGGAACAGAATTGGGTGAGGGGTGTGGTGGGGATGTCTTTGGGTGCGTAGACGCAGGTTCTAGGTTTATCCGTGTTATGTGTGTTAAGTATTAACTTACCTCCGATGTTGCTGAGGCCACATACTCTGTTATTCCTGATCCACGGCTCTTGGACCAGTGCGATGGTGTTAGGCTTAACCTCCAGCGCTCTGCGTAAGCTAGCCGTAGCAGTCTGGCTGTGTTGGAGGTTAGCCTGTATGATGTTGAGTGGCGTTGACGATGATGAGTGGGGTGGGGTGTTAGTCGGTGTCTGATCCATCAGAACATCCTTCTCTCGCCCCATCCCTGTACGCTCCGTGTTGGTCTCCCGGTGATGCCAGGAGCTGTATGGCCCAGTCAGGAGATGTGAGTGTAGATGGCTCGGCTTCCTGTTCTTCTGCCATCACTGCCCGGGCCATGTCCTCCTCCAGTTGAGCAATGTCTGCGTTGTCGCTCTGTGCTGTCCGAGTCTCACTCACTGGGTCTGGATTGCCGTCAGAGGGCCGGGTGCGGGGCCAGAAACGCACGTATATCGACCCCAAGAGGTACGACAAACGCCGCTCCTGAGCCAGGACCCTTTCCACATCCTCCGGTGGCACACCCAGGGTCAAATAGGACCCATAGTTGTCCCCACCGACGGTGGTTGCCTTGTACAGCGACCACTGTGCCATGTTGTAGCATTTATTTTGACGTATCAGAGTCCTGTGTAGCCTCCGTATGTCACCTGTGTAACGAGGGACAAAGAGGGAGGCCTTGACACGGGTGGGCACGTCCGACTGCCTGAGTACCGTCAATTTGATGTCGGAGTCCGGGAGGTTTATTCGGGGCACATTTTGGGTCAGCCAGGTCAAGGCGTATTCGTTCTCGCACCACACCTGCACTGTACCGTCCGCTACCCGTGGGTATCCGCGGAATTTAGGGAGTTCTGTGTCACTGTCGCCGTCGTCAAAGAGGATCAGGTGTTCCAGTTCTGCCTTGACTTGTTCGGCTTCCTCTGGAGATAGGTCTCTTGAGGGGGGAGAGCAACAGATTGCTACGGCGAGGCGCTCCGGAATGTTCCTGGTGGCCCGCGCGTAGGTCTTCGTTTCTCCCTGGTCAGGGTGGATCCTCACGCGTTTTGCATCCCCCTGGAACGTGCTCGGTGAGCCCGAGTCGTCTGGGCGCTCCCTCTTCGACGAGCCCGTACCGATAGGTCCTGGCTGCGCCGCAGAGACGTCCGTTAGGGTAGCAAGCTTTTTGTGCGAAGATCCGCCCCGTTTCCCTCTGGTCTTTCTGTGTCTGTGTCCGTCTGTCGTTGGCAAGGATCGGCTTGCGACCCCGGCTGGCTCTGCCGCATATGAGGGCTTTTCGCGCGGGGTTGCCCTCTCGCGTACTTGCCCCTGGGCTAGTGGTTCCGCGTCTGGCCTCTTTTCGCGCTGTGTTGCCCCTTCGCGTACTTGAGGCTGGTCGCTTGGTCCCACGTCAGGCCGCTTTTCGCGTTGAGTTACCTCATCGCGTACTTGCGGCCTCACCACCTTTTCGGCGTCCGATTGTGCTCCGTGCTGGCTCATGCCTTCGCGGATTTTGCGCTTTCGGTCGCCTACTTTCCTCCCCCGGCCAGTAGGTTTTCCGCGCTTAGGTAGCAGGCGTAGTCCCTCTGCCGGGCGAGTGGTAGGGCCGCCAGGTTCGCTTACCTTTCCAGACGCCGTCAGTACATTAGTCAAGCTCGGGTTGATGACGCTGTTTCTCACGATGCTCTGATGCCAGAGGCTCGTGGAGGGCGTACATCCTTTGTCGGGTGTTGGCGCGTGTGTCGCTGCCGGGATGGTGTCAGTGGGCGCGTTGGTCGCTGCCTGTGTTATGGGCGCTAAAGCAGCCGGCCGTGCTGAAGTGCACGGCAAACTAATGCAAGGTTTAGCCCCCCCCAGAGTACGTTGGGGGCTGACCGCCGTGGCGGTGTGGGATTCCCCGGCTTGGCCGGGACCCACCTGGGTAGACTTTTCCTCATCTTGCATGTTCATTGTTCTTCGAGGTGGTGGGCTTTTTTGGAATAGAGGTTGCCCATCCTCTGGGACCGACGGGATATGGGGATAGGAGGGAAGGAATCAAGGAGAGGTGTTTGATGGTAGTAGGAAGGAGGAAGAGGGGGAGGGTAGGTCACCCTTAGGTCTGGGATTTGACCTAGGGATTTTGAGAGGAGTGACGGGAATTCATGGATAAGGACTGGGATGGGTTTGTGTGGATCTTTCGGAACATGGGATGAGGTGTGAGGGTTACCCTAAACCTGGGGTTTGGTGTTCGGGCACTTCTCTTGTCCGGGATCTCTTTCGAGATGCCCCAGATGCGGGACCAGCCGCGTTGGCCGGTCCCGCAGCCGGAGTTGGGCTATCCGCAACCTGCCCACCCGCTCGGTTGCATGAGAAGAAGTGCCCGGCTGTCCGGGTCGCACCACCACGGATGTACGTATACATACGCGTTGGCGCGGTCCGGCTGGCCCCGAGTTCACATACTACGAATTTAAAAATTTAATTATAAAACAAAAAACGGATTGTACTCCGAGGTGAAATTGCAGATATGAAATTTTTAACATCTGCACATTTTTGAAATTTTTTAAAATGAGGGCAACGAATGGCTTTATTACTTGAGCAGTCAGCAATTACCATCAGTGGATGCGGGTAGCAGGCCTGCAGGCGTCCGTACTGGACGACAGCAGGTCAAGCTACCCGAAACTGGCAAATATACCCAGTCAACCTTAAGCCTTAGTGCTTTAGAGATAAAGTTGAAAATTTAATAAAGAAATCGGACAGATTGTAGCTTGATGTGCTGTTGTCTGTACAAACAAACACACAGGCACACTCGCGAAAGCGCATCGCGCCTATAAACGATATAGTAGGAGCAGGCATACATGTTGGTCGAGTCGGCAACAAAAGTGAACAAAACCCACTAAAAGAGTTTTCACTTCAATGATACACGCTACCGTGTCAATATGGCTCCACGCAGGGTGGCAAGCAATGCTGACTAGGTGTATAGTAGTAGATACTATCTAAAATTATTTCCAGAACGACCCCCTTAAACCTTTCCTGAGCTATATTTTATAATCTTGTTTATTTATTCTTATTTTCACTGATTAAAAAAAACCATCCTAACAGTATACTTAAAAAAAGATCTACATGTCTAAGTAGATTCCAAGCTAGATTAAGAAAACTACGTAGTATTGGAGAATCTTCAATTGAAAATTCAGATCATCTTGCAAGCATAGAGTACGCGACTCAATAGCGGGATAGAGAATCTATAGTAGAGCCAAATTCAAATAAAGAATAGAGGTAAACAAATCGTTGCTAGGCAACGAGTAGTTTACGCCTAAAATACAGATGTTAACAACCTTTTCTACATAGATGATTTTCATAAAAGTAATTATCCTACTTCCTACTAATGTAAACAGTTTATTTGTTTAGATATTTATGATTTGCATAGAACGCTTAACCGATTTTAATGAACAACACACACATATGTAAGCTAATTTCCTAATAGGTAAAATTTTTTGATACATGTACTTAGTCCACACTTGAAAGTATTACAATGCATGTGCAGTTGATTTGAAAGTACTTAAAATACGCAAAATTGTATTGACAAATGCCTCAACTTTATTCATTGGTTGAATTCCACAAAATGTGTTCAATACCTGGATTTCATCCATCTTTCTTTTTCTGTAGGGCTATCAAGTAAAATTATTGTCGACTTTTTAATGGTTTTTCGAAATAGCAAGTTATTATGCATGTTATCTTAGCGATTTTATTGAAATATGCTACAATAGGAATTGTTAATAAATACACACATCAAAAGTGTCTAGGGATCAACATATATTTTTGCAATAACTTTTCTCCTGATTGATATTAATTAAAATTTTCTTTAAGGATTCATCAAATAAAGTGTTTTCGTTTGTCACAGTAACGATAAACCAAGTCACCTTTGCATTAATAAAGAAATTTGCCATTTTCCTAATAAAGGGATATTTGACATTTGAACCACTAACACAAAAGTTCGAAAAAAAGACTGAAATAACAGTTTTCTCTAAAATTTTATTGGGTAACTTAAACAATTAATAATCCGTGTTTCTACCGCGAACACTAACAACACAAGAACATCGGTTTGGCATACTCAAAATGAGTTCATCCAAATCACGCTGTGGAATGGCCGCCCATGTTCGTTGCAACAACAAAAAAAGGTCTTCTTGCGACTGGATACCCTCCATATTCGGCAGAGCTCTTCTCTGTAGCATATCCCATGCATGCTCAATCGGGTTCAAGTCTGGCGACTGAGCAGGCCAGGGCAGGACATTGATGTTAGCTGCGGCGAGAGTCTGTCTTACAACTCTTGCGGTGTGCGGTCGTGCATTATCATGCATTAACTGAAATAAGGGACCGATTTGCACTTGTAGAGGAACGATGACGTCTGATACAATCGTTTCAGCATAAATTTGAGCGTTGAGGTTGCCTCTGATCCAAATCAACTCAGTTCTTCCGCCGATCCAAATACCCGCCCATACCATGATGGTTCCACCACTATAAGGATGGACTTCCTGGCAGGATTTTAATCGCTGTTGGCGTCCAGGGGTTCTCCAGTGTCGTATACGTCTTGTATCCGGTCTCATACCAAAACGAGACTCATCAGAAAAGCACACGAAACGCCATTGTTCTTCTGCCCAATTTCTGTGTTTAAGAGCCCATTGATATCGAATCCTACGATTGTGCATTGCTATAGGTGGTACCCGTAGCGGTCTTCGGGAATGAAGGTTCACTTCATGCAAGCGGTTTCTGACTGTTTGGTCGCTAATTAAGTTCCCTGAAGAGTGATGAAGCCTCACGGCTAACATCATGGCGGTTATTGTTGGAGCTCTTCGAGTTAAGATTTGAATGTATCGGTCTTGTCTCCGTGTGGTGCAGCGATACCGTCCTCCATGGCGCTCAGCCACGGTACCAGTGCTTCGGTAACGTGTCCAAAGTCGACTGATAACACTCTGACTTGTATTCAGAGCTAAAGCCACAGTACGTTGCCGGGAACCAGCTTCTATCATTCCCACGGCTCTGAGCATTTCTTCCCTGCTTAAATGACGTCGCCGCTCCATAATAACGTTGGTTTTAATCAGTAGTAGGGAAACAGTAGCACTAATAATGTCTTCAATGCGTTGTATGTTTTTATAGGGAAAATATTGACAGCTGATTTTCATCTTTTACTCGAATTTGATTCACAGTTCCTGATTCAAATTATGAAATGCACCAAAAAGGATCCATATAAATTTATAAAATCATAAATTTATTACAAAGCCACATCTCAATCTCAAGAAATCCGCATAAAAATGCTTGATCCCTAGACACTTTTGATGTGTGTAGTTAGCATGTAAAAGTCGATAATCATGTGAATAACAGGAGATTTGTAAAACGTGAGTTGTGATAACCCTAAATTGGTTTGTTTACCTCTATTCTTTATGGAGCTTGGCGGGAATATAGCTCTGTAGGTTCAGTGTCTTGCAGAAGTGCGTCTCGAGCGCCGAGTGCTCTAACGCTCCTTCACTTGTCCGTGTGGTACCGGGCTTAGAAATATATTGTTAAGGGCTTCGAAGTTTATTGGCAACGAAGGTACAGTCGGTAGTAGGCATTGACAAGTAGAGCGTAGGTGATGTCTTACCCAAATCTTCCCTTACCTCCACGAAGTCCGTGTCGTAGACACACAATAACACACACACAACTAGAGATGGGCAAACAACCGGGTTTAAACCCTATTACTGGGTTAAAACCCAATAAAGACCCATTTATTCCTTCCCACCGGGTTTTTATTCGGGTTTTTATTTTAATTATAAAACACGGTAAATGTAAATATTTGTGAATATTATAGTCCGTATTATATAGTATTGTAATAGTAAGAGTCATCGTCCGTTTTTTGAAGAAAAAAGGCTATTTTTAGATTAGATTATATACTATACTTCTTCTTCTTCAGCTTATAGAGGTTCACTGCTGAACAAAGGTCTCCCCCAAGGCTTTTCACGATGACCGGTCTTGTGCTGCTCACATCCGTCGTCTTCCCGCGACTTTCACCAGGTCTTCGGTCCGCCTTGTTGGGGGCCTATTTACGCTGCATCTTCCGGTACGTGGCCGCTACTTCAGAAACTTACTACCCCGTCGGCCATCGGTTCTACGAGCAATGTGCCACTTAATTTTAGCGACTTGAAGAGCTATGTCGGTGACTTTGGTTCTTCTGCGGATCTCCTCATCTCTGATTCGATCGCGCCGAGAAACTCCGAGCATAGGTCTTTCCATAGCCCTTTGCGTAACTCTCAGCCTTCGTATGAGGCTCATTGTGAGCGACCACGTTTCAGTTCCGTAAGTCATCACTAGAAACATACACTGATCAAAGACTTTAATCTTGAGACACTGTGGTATCTTGGACGACGCGAAGATGTAGCGTAGCTTCGCGAACGCTGCCCAGCTGAGCTGGACTCGACGAGACACCTCCTTCTCGAAGTTGGACTGTTTGCCCCAGGTATATATGTTTATGTATACTCGTTAACAACTTCGAGTGCAGAGAAACCGACTAGAATTGAAGTGGGTGCGATATGAGAGTTCGACATGATCTTCGTCTTATCCATGTTCATCTTTAGACCCACTTAGGAAGCTCTGCTGAGGTCATTGTGCAATTTGCCCAAGTCGTCCAGGGTTCCGCTATGACCACGGTATCATCTGTAAAACGGAGATTAATTATGTACTCGCGGTTGATGTTGATGACAAGTCTTTTCCAGTCCAGGAGCTTGAAGATATCTTCCAACACAGCAATGAACAATTTGGGAGATATGACATCTCCATGTCTCACTCTAGGCTGCAGTTGGATCTGTTTCTAGTCCTGATGCTGGAGACGGACTGACATGATGGCGTTTTTGTACAAACACTCACCCCAATGTGTCGATAGTCAATTTGGCACCGCTGGAGAGACTAGCACCGCCCAAGTCTCGATCAAATCGCAGGCCTTCTCATATTCCACAAACGCTAAGCATAGTGGTTTGTTATACTCCTCGGACTTCTGTATAACTTCCCGCAGCGTATATATGTGGTCTATGATGCTAAAGCCTTTTTGGAAGCCTGCTATATAAAGCCTTTGCGGAGCGAGACGATTCATGATGACCCTAGAAAACAGCTTATAGACATGGCTCAGGAGGGATATCGGTCTGTAGTTTTTCAGTAAGGTATTATCACCTTTTTTGAAAAATAATACGCATTTCCACGCTCATATGCCATGCCGAAGGCGTTTCGCCTTTGAAAATGACGGAATCAAATAGCTTCTGAAGCGCTTTAAGAACCGGTTTGCCACCCGCTTTCAGAAGCTCAGCTGTAATTCCATCATCTCCAGCCGCCTTATCGTTCTTGAGCTGTTTCAGGGCTATACTAACCTCGTACAGGCTGACGTCCGGGATATGGTTGGTGTAGTGTCGGGTTAGTCTGGCTCTAGGATCATTGGCCAGGCTCAACAGGTGCGCGTGTTGATGTGTATAACTCTCCGTAGAATTTCTCAATCTCTCCCAAAAAGCTCGGGGTGGAAGTGACGATCCTACCATCCCCATTCTTCAGCTTCGCAAGTAGGCTCTGTCGAACAGACAAATCTCTTGCGAACACTTTGGAACCTTTGTTCCGCTTGATAGCCTCTTTAATACAATTTGTATTAAATTGGCGTATATCGCGAGTCAGAGACTTTGAGATTTGTCTGTTATGACATCTGATACGCGAAGCGTCATCAGGGGATTTTAAGACCACCTCCCGTCTTTCTTCCATTAGCCGACGGGTGGGACAGGAGATTTTCTTCTGTCCTTGTGAAGGGAAGATTTTGAAGAACTTGGACCCTTCCGTATGCAGTTTCCACAAACCTGTTGTTATAGTGGTCCACATCTACGCATTCACCGAGGCATTCAAAGCAATTTTGCAGTTCGATGTGAAAGCTTTTAGAGTTTTGGAGCTGGGTTGATGCTGGACGGAGCGTAGACTTCGTAAATCGAGAGCGTTCGAACCTAATGTTGAGGTTCAAGATGCCTCTAACAATACGGTGATCACTCCCGGTTTAAACCGCATAGAGCACGAAGACATCGATGAACATTTGCCTTCTCGTTGATATTATGAAGTCTATCTCGTTTTTGGTCTCACCATCGGTGCTAATCCAGCTCCACTTAAGGTACAATGGTTTCTTTTTCCACGAAGTCCATTAGCATCTGATCTCGAGGATTCCGATTTCCAACTCTAAATTGCCCCACTTTCATCTCGTCCGCCTTTCGCATGCCCAGTTTTGCGTAAAAGTCCCCCATGACAACAGTGTAGTGGGTTTAAGAGGTATATATGTGTCTACTGACGTCTTCATATATAACCTCCGCCTCACTATACAATACGCGGCGCAGTACAGCTGATTTTCGGGTCTTAAATCGAAATGTGATGCCAGAATACGGCGTGCAAGACTGTGCGTAACCACATAACTTCGAGTAACATTATATATTTCCGAAACTGCAATGGTTAATGAGAAAACTGGAACGAATTCATAGGATGGACTCTTAAATCAGCAGTAAAGTGTACGCCTTAAACTACTGTAACTATTATTTTAAAATAGGCTTGATCATACAATGAATGGACTGTGATGAAATACTTGTATAAATAATACAGTTGAAATATCACGTTCGAAGAGTAAGTGCTCAAACTTGCTGTGATCTTAAATGCACCACTATTAGTGATATTTATACTCCAAAAAACACTAGAAGTACCTAAGTCGTGTTAGGTCCACAATCGAAGATATTAGTGATAGTAATAAATAAAGACCCGCTTCTGGGTTTTTATTCGGGTTTAAACCCGTTTAAACCCAAAAAACCCGGTTTTATCCCATTTCCACCCATTGGGTTTAAACCCTCTGCCCATCTCTACACACAACACATGTTTTTGTTCGATATTTGATTTGAGTACAATAAAGAATATATAAATAAACTAGCTGACCCGGCGAACTTCGTTCCGCCTTAAAGGCAATATCACATGACTACTTTTTAAATTAGGATAATTTTAAATAAATGAATATTATTATTCAATTATTCTTTATTTGGGAGCACAATCCTGGCTATTCTCCGGAAATCTTTAATGTGCTACAATACTCGCAAACAACATCCATTGGCCCAATGCGAACGCCATTGCGCTATATTATATGCGTATTGAAACGCTGCCCGATTCAAATCAGTATTTGATGAATTTCTTCTTGTGTTTCGTAAATTATCTAGCGCTTGATCTCTGAGGTTTGCTCGACGATTTCGCATTGCCAACCGAGCCATTTCACGGGCTGCCTCCCTTTGCTCTGGTGAGTGAGAAGCACGAAGTCGAGTCATACTAAGGCTGCGCCTTCAAGTGCAATTTCTTGCTCTTATTCAGTTTTTTTTTTTTTTTGTTGTGGATGGGAAATCATCAAGTGACCTCTCCCGCTCTGGGAGGAGCGGAAGGGCGTGTCAGACTTTTATTGAGTAAAACCCACCCGTGTTCCTTCACTTGCCTGTGCAACGGCCAGTGCCATGGTTTCTTTTTTAATCAACCCGTAACCCTGTGGACCAGTCCTCGTGGACACCGTCAAGGTGTGCTGACATCTCTTTGAGGCACGTGTGAAAAACAATGGGCCGTCAACCCGGGCCTGGTTCTTACAAGGAGGCGAGCTGCCTATCTCTCGCCGCCTGCAAGCCCGCGCCTACGGCGATTGGGAGTCCGATGTTGCCTCCCGACCAGGGCGCTTCCTGCGGCGGTTTGAGCCGTGAGTGTAGTGGGATTTCCGCTCCCTCACCCGCTCCACCTCCTCCTTTGTCAGCATCACTGCTTCACAGAAGGAGGTGAAAGCTTGCCATGCACTCTTGCTCCGGACTATGGCCCGGACCAGAGTCGGACGCGAGAGATCGCCGCCGATCGCCGCCACGAGAACACGGCTGTGCTCTATCCAAGCCGGGCAGACCTCCACCTAATGCTCCACCGTGTCCTCAGGGCGATGCATACAGTGGTCACCCTGGCGTTTCCTCCCGCCTTATACGGAACAGGAACCTCCCGAAACAGCCGTGTCCGGTAAGGACCTTCGTCAATCGGAAGGTGAGGACGCCGTGGCGCCTCTCTAGCTACTCCTCAAAGAGAGGACTTACCGCCGCTATTGCGGCGTGCTCAGTGCTGGATTGCGACAATCACACTTTTCATGTCGCCATGAGACCCCGCCGGAGCTCTGTCTGCTGTACTGCGATTTTTCGCGGCAACAGAGTTATGCCTCCTCTCATCACACCCACATGTGGGCGAGGGATAGTGTTTCTCCACAATTAAATGGATGTTATCATACATATAAACGTTTCTTTTTAATTACTCTATCTATTAAAAGAAACCTCATCAAAATCTGTTTCGCAGTTTTAAAGATTTAATCATACAAAGGAACATAGGGAAAGAGAAAGTAACTTTGTTTTATAGTATGTAGTGAAGTGGTAAATGGCACAGCAATACAATATTAGAAATTTTGAAGTTGAAGTTGGCTTTGGGGCTTTTATTAAAAAAATTAAACCGGCAGAGAGCATTTATATTCCTTGCTTTAAATAAATGCATCAACATTCAACCGGTAAGACTTTTTTTTAATATGCCGGAGTAGTGTAGGAGTGTGTTTGTACCATTTTTAACAAATGAACCGCTATATTTTGACTGAGTTGTTTTGTTATTCCATGTCAGTTGCGTTTTGTTAAACCATGTCTTATGTCACGTCACACGGGAACGACAGGAACCGCGGGAACGGGATAAAAAGTATCCTATGTGATATGTCCTTCTCCCAGTTCTTATCTACCTCCCTACCAATTTTGAGCCATACTGGTTAAGCGGTTCTTGAGTTATAAATATAGTAACTAACACGACTTTCATTTATATACATAGACTTCATTCAAATCGGACCAGCCTAGGAGGAATTCAGTGACGTACACACGTACAGCAGATTTAGGATGGAAAGAAGAAACCCATGGAAAGCATTGTCATCTACATTTGTAACAAAGATATCATACCTCTCTCTACCTCTAGAGCTCTTGTTTCTGTCTCTTTAAGTAAAATAAAAAATCTTAAATAATTATTTATTTCTATTTATTTTTTTCTCTTTTAGTTCATAAGTACAAATTTAGTTAAATAAAAAAAAATCTTTTTTATTTTTTCGCCTTTTAGTTCTTATGTACAATTATATTTTTAAGTAACTAAAAAAATTAAAAAAAAAACTATAAACTTGTCTAAAAACAAAAAAAAAAACTTGTGATTGACCGGGTTTGAACCGAGGAACACCAGCCATCGCGAGTAGACCATACCAATATCGACGCTACAGCCGCTATGTCAAGTCGCGCGAAATTAGCGCCCATATTATGCGTGAAATATTGCGAAAGAGAAAACTCGAAAATATGCGCTTCCCCAGACATAAGACTGAGCTAGATCGATTTTTCGTCCCCGAAAACCACCACATATTAATTTTCAGCGAAATCGTTAGGGCCGTTTCCGAGATCACATGCTTCTTCAAGCGATTAGCGCCATCTGCCGGGTTGATTTGTGAATCTAAACGATCCAGGTCGCCACTCAAATGCATACAGAAAAATTCATTAAAATCGGTCAAGCCGTTTAGGAGGAGTTCAATGACATACACACGTACAGCAGAATTATATATATAAAGATAAACACTAGGTACAAATGTTACTTCACATAGTATTCAAAGTTCTTGTTACAGTTGTCGCAATAGGTATCCTCAAAGATCGCTTCTTAACTGTCGCTTGTATTCGCTTCGGTGGTCGAATGTACTGACCGCCCGTTTTTTTTTTTTTTTGATATGGCATCTCATAGTTGACCATTAGAGGCCGTGACTACTTAGCCAGGGGCACTTAAAACTAAATTAAAATCACAGCGACTACGCACTAAGGGCACCCCCTGTGGGGTACGAACCTCGGTTTAGGGCGTCGCTAGAGAGGATAGCAAGGGACGGCTGGATCGAAAATATTCATAGTGGTTTGATGACCGCGGCGTTTCCTAGTACTAGCTCTGAGAAGAAACGCCGAAACAAACTCAGAGGTCACACATTACAATAATAAACACATTACAATAATTACTGGCTCAGCTGCGGCGCGGGCTGGCTTTCATCGGGCAAAGGACGGGGAGGGAAATTAAGCTGAGGGGCGCGTCGTGGAGGACCTCGACGGCGAGGTCGGTATTTCGATTTCTTGTATAGGGTGCTGGTGGCTCTATTGGCCTCTTGGCTCTTGGAGGGTTATGGGGTCATCGGGGTCTGTGAGGGCATGCCGAGGGCGGCGAAGTCGGGAGATGGAGGGAGTGAAGTTGGCAGCCGCTGCTATAAGGGGATTGCGGTGCTTGGCAGCAGTGTCAAAGAGACGCTTGGAAAGGCGTTTCATGAACTGCTGGATGGTGGGGATTTTGAGATCAAGATGGGGGATCTCATTTCGAACGAACCAAGGGGTGTTTGTGGCTTTACGGAGGAAACGGTTTTGGACTACTTTGATCTACTTGGATATGACGTGGCTTGGCGTGTGCGAAGACTGGACAAGCGTAAGTCATAATCGGGCGTATGCAAGCTTTGTACAAGCGCATTTTGCACCTGAGCGATAGCTTGCTACGCGAGTTAAGGACGGGGTGGAGTCGACCTAGAGCGAAGGCGGCGCGCGAGTGGACCGTATTGATGTTCTGAGAAGTTGAGGTTGCGATCGAGAATCACACGTAGGCTTGCTTCTCCCAAGGGATTGGCTTGCCATCCATGGTAAGACTCAATGTCACCCCTTCAAGACCCTTGAAGGGGTGACATTGAGTCGCGGTCTCGTGTAGAGTACCGCTTGGCTTTTTTGAGGGTTGACTTCGATCCTCCATTTCTTAAACCAGTCAGCGAGATAGTTGACCGCGATTTGAAGATGGAGGCGAATCCGGTCTGGACTGCGCCCCGAGCAATATATGGCTGTGTCGTCTGCGAACAGAGCGAGTTGAGCCTTACTGCTTTTCACTAGCGCCCCCAGGGTCTCCCAGGGCTCTGGCCCTGGGGGACAACTGCAGGGATGGGGCGGGGGGAGGAGAGCGCACCTTCGATAGCGAAAGGTGCGGTTTGACAGAAAGTCCCGTAAGATGAGGACGAGACGGTCAGGCACACCGAGTTGGTACAGCTTATAGATTAAGCCGTTGTGCCAGACTTTGTCAAACGCATTCGCTATGTCGAAGAAAACTACGCCTGTATACATACCACGCAGGAAACCTGCGGGTACTTATTCGGTAACCCGAATTGCTCATTAGGGATGAGACCCTTGTTCTCGACGTAGGCTCTGAGTTGCTTATATATAAGCCTGTCATAGATCTTGCCAAGACATTTGAGTAAGCTGATGGGACGGTAGCTAGTGGGTTCGGCTTTAGGCTTACCGGGCTTTTGAATGCCTATGACTGTGGCTTCTTTCCACGTTTGTGGGAAAATGTTGTTCCCCATTGCACCATTGAGGATGGTGGTCAAGAGGATGATTAGGTGGGCTGGGAAGAGGCGGACCACTCTGTTGGTGATGCCGTCAGAGCCGGGCGCTTTCCTGGGTTGAAGACCTTTGATGATGTCCTGCACTTCATCTGGAGTGATGGGAGGCAGGGGATCCTCAGGGTCGTCAACGGGCGGGAGGGGGAGGCTCTACGTTCGACTTCAGCGTCAACCTCAAGGAGATGAGCTTGGTGTACTGGTAGGAGGCTGGGGGAGCACTGGGCTTCTAGGCAGGAGGCAAGGCATTCAGCCTTGTCGTCGTCTTCGAAGGCGATGATATTGTCAGGGCGAACCAGAGCAGGCATGGTGACTACTTCATTGGATTTTAATTTCCTATGAAGGTCCCAGAAGGCTTGATGGGTGGGCTCTAACTCATCCAGCATCTTATCCCAGCCGGCTTTACGCTACTCCGATATGCGACTTTTTACAGTTCTCTGTAAATAGCGCATATGGGCTTTGTTAGCCGCGCAGGGGAAGTTGCTATAGGCACGGACCGCCGCGTTCTTCTCGGTCAGCAGTTCACGCAAGTCAGCAGGGAGTTTCCAGCGACAGTCTTCTGTCACTATGACCTCCCTTGAACAGCTGTTCAGGACTGACTGTATGTGATCCGTGAACGAGCCGATCGCGGCTGTCGTGTCAGCGATAGAGTCGAGGTGTGCAGGTATGGAGTCCATCCAAGTGGAGGGATGTGGTGGATTTCAGCCGGTCGCTTATTTTCCTCCAGTCCGTTACCACTTTCCCTATGTGGGTGTTTGCCCTAGGTCAGCGAGGCTAGTGCGGGGAGCCAGTCAGATGATGACTGGGCGATGGTCAGACGGTAGTTCTGGTAGTGCTTCTATAGAGTAACCGTAGGTTGACGTTCTTTAAAGGCGCTACGTCGAGGACATCTGGGGTGTGGTCGGGGTCATAGGGGAAGTGAGTGGGGGTCATAGGGCCCACGACATCGAAGTTTGAGTGGAGAGGTCAAAAAGGAGTCCGCCTCTGGAATTAATCCTGGTGCTGCTATTCCAGGTTGTGTGTTTGGCATTGAGGTCGCCCGCTATTATAACGGAGTCACTCAACCCAAGAAGTAGGGTGATGTCGTCAGCTAGGAGTTGATGATTCTCTGCAGAGGAGCTGGGTGGGAGGTAGGCCGACACTATGGTAATAGGTTGGTGGCCAGACATGCCGAGACGGCGCATTGAAACATCGAGTCGAGAGAGGGGTGGGGGGCCATTGGGATGCAATATAGAGCCCTTTTGAAATACATGAGTGTACCGCCCTTGTGACACCGCAGCCTGTCGTTGCGAACTACGCGGTAGTTTGCAATCAGGGGTGTGTGGTGACTACCCCCCGACTGTCCTGTGCCGGTCCTTCCCGCCTTGCGGCATACGGACCGTTATGCAGTCAAGTTTGCCCGTCTACTCATGTCAGCTCTCCCGACTGGGACGTGCAACGACACAATACGTGACTTCGCACCTGAGCAGCTAGTCCCAAAGTAAGTCTACAGCCGCATCAGCACTATGCCTAGCGGGCCTCACGCTCTGCACCAAGCTCCCACTCCTTCCTTTTCCTGTGCCATTTGTGGGCGAATGACCGCAGTCTCCAGAAGCCCTCCGCGTCTGCTACCAGGTCTTGGTGGTAAACCGGACCGATCCCGCGCCTTGGCCAGTCTGATAGCATGGCCTCTCTCTCTTCCACATAGAGGGTACATTCCCACAGGACATGGTCCCGAGTTTCATCCGCCAGCCCACAATAACACACGGCAATGTCGGATAACGACATCGCGTGTAGCCGGCTTCTGAAACTCCCATGTCCTGTTAGGATCTGTGATGTCACATAGTCCGGTTCCACCCACCCCAGCGCCAGACGCAGAGCCACGTCCGGAAAGAAGGAGTACAGCTCCCTACAGTCACTGGAAGAAGCCCACCGCTCCTGCCACTGGGCAACGACCTCCGCTCTCACCCTCTAGACCGCCTCCCTGCGCTCCTTGCCAAACATTCCGGAACACTCCTGCGCGATTCGTCCTGCACGGCAAACCTCCAGGTCGGCCGGCAGCACACCCGCCAGCACTGGCAGTGCCGCGGTACTTACCGATCTATAGGCCTTCGACAGCAGCACCAGTGCCGGGCGTTGCGTGCGGATCAGCGTACTCCGCACTGCATAGCAATAAACTCTCCGCCACCATACGGCCGCAGCATATGTGAGGACAGCCACATAGGTCCCTGCAAACAGGACCTTTAGGGCCTTATACCTCACGCCCCAGGAAGACGCAGAGACCCTCGACATCTTCCCGAAGGCGTTCACAGCCCGTTGGCCGGCCAAACTAGCATGCGGCACGTAGGAGCTCGCTTCATCAATTACAACGCCCAGCAACTTGACCTGTCCCACGCTCGCGATCGAGGCGCCGCCCATACGTATCGTAGGGGGGCGTTTAAATTTTCCCTTCAATGATATAGTTCGGGATTTGTTAGTTGAGAACTGGAGACGGTTCCGCCACCCCCAAGCGGACACCGCCTCGAGCGACAATTGGGCTTTGCGCTCAATCGCCGCCCGTCTCGGCGCCTCGATCATCGAGTCACTCATAGCCCCCGGTATCCCTCCTAGCACGCCTCCCAAGGCAGTCCTCGGCGGCCTCAGTGACCAAGTCCGAGTACTGGGAGCAGATTACTCGTGCCGGCTTCCAGGTCTGAAGCCTACCCATCCTATGGTGGAGCACATTGCGAAAACGCTCGTAATCCACTCCCTTCTCCCGGAACGGCATGGTCACCTCGGCCTGCCGTCCAGCCCGACCTACTGTCCGTGCGGCGCCCATGCTGACCCTGTACGTGATCAGCTGGTGGTCACTAACGCTCACCCCCTCATGCACCGTCCACCGTGACACTGCCAAGCCCCTGGTCGACAGCGTTAGGTCTATATTGGACTGACCATTTGGACCCGAGAACGTGGGGGGTTGTCCGTCCACGTTGTGGATCAGGAGTCCCCTGCCGAGTATAAGGCCCTCCATTTGGGTCCTCCTGTACTCCGTGTCCGGTCCCCTCCCCACGTACTGGTTCCTCTCGCAGTGCCACAGCGGCTAGTGAGCGTTACCGTCCACCCCTACCAGCACATGCCTCCCCGCCAGCTGGTCGAGGACTCTCGATATTTGCTGCAGGTGAACTGCAATATCGTGGCTGTACTGGCAGTATACCGACATCACGTACAGATCTAGCCCCGTATCCCCGGAACTTACATGAGCCACCGCACAATGGTCATTGCTGAGGTTCCCCAGGAACGCAACAGCCACCCCCGGGTTCATCACCAAGATCAAGACCAAGGGCCCTAGAGCCCGACCCACTCTGGAGAATCCTGCAGTCGCCGTACTGTGTGTGTGGTGACTAGGCTTGAAGAAGGTCTCTTGAGCGAGGAAGATGTCAATCTGTTGCTCACGGAGGAAGGTTGAGATCTCGATTTATGATCTCTAATGCCGTCGGCATTGAAGTGAGCCAGTTTGAGGGATCGGGGCTTGGTCCGCTGTTTGGCTGTATTATCCATTAATTATTGGATGCGAGGAAGGAGATGGCTTGCGTAATTTCGGGATACGCATTGTATATGCTGAGGATAGCATGAAGATTACCAGTTGACCTGGCGGCTTGTAGCTCGTTCGCCATCTGTTTGGCGCGGGGAGACATAAAAATGAGGAAAGTCCCCGAGATGACATTAAAGGCATCCATTGAACCGTTACCTACTGGGATTGAGGTAGGGGGTGCGGGGGTTACTGCCGCAGCCTTGGGGGGAGGGGAGGGGGGCGGGGCCACATTTTGGGCAGTGGTAGGACGGATGCGAGGATCCTTGTTCTTCCAGGCGGGGGTGGTTAGGGGAGTCTGAGGGGCAGCCGCCACTAAGGCCGGGAAGGCCTTTTGGTGGTTGAGGAGTTTCCAGGGACTGGGTCTCTGGGGGCTCAGGCACACCGGGGGCTGGGGCTGGGGTTTAGGGGCCTCTCTTTGCTGGCGAGCGCTTGCGCACTTTGCCAGTTAGGACAATGATGACGGGTGCTTTAGGGCACCCTCGATAATTGGCCGGATGGCCAGTTGCGCCACAGAGGACACAACTCGGTGGCTCAGTACAGAGCGACCGGTCTTTAGGGCGAGTGCACTCGGCCGTGCCATGATTACCCAGGCACTTGACGCACCTGGGTTTGGCGTGGCAGTGCGTTTGAGAATGCCCGTAGAGCTGGCATCTGTGGCATTGTCCGACGATGCCGCTTTTGTGGGGCTTCTCTATGACTATTCCCGTGCGGGAGCAGATGCTCTTTACGAGGAAGATAGGGTGATGCGTACAACCTATGGCAGGGGGGCAAACCACCAAGACCGTGTCGTACGCGACACTGCCTCTGGCTCGGTGCCTCCTGTGAACTTCCTTCACAGGGACGCTTTGAGCCTCTAGATCCGCCTTAATGTCCTCGGAGGAGATCTCCTTGGGCACGTGGCGGATTACCAAGCGGTTGAGGCGCTCTTCGGGGAGGGAGTAGGTGTGGAAGGCCACACCTCTCTGGCGAAGGAGCTTTGTCAGCTCTCGAAAGTCCTTTGATGTCGGGACGGACACTTTAATGCCAGTCTGAGTGGACTTGGCAATTGACTATTAAAATTGATTTTCTGGTCTGTGCACCAGGAAGAGATCTGGGTCCATTTCCCCTTATCCTGTACGAAGACAGGCGGGGGAGGAGGGACTTTGGAGGCGGCTCGGGGGGCCGAGCGGGCGGGGTTAGGTGTCGGGCACGCGGGGTGGCGGCAGCGTTATAGGGGACAGAGGTGGGGGTGGGGAGGCCGCTAGCGAAGGCAGCAGCCGCCAACTTAGGGGCCTGGTTTGAGGAGGATTTCTACCTCCTCTTTCCCGTGACGACGATGAAGCCATCAGCTTCGTCGTTCGGGGACGAGCGTGATGACTCCTCAGAGGAGTCCGAGGAGTCGGGGATGGGCCGTTTGACCGAAAACACCTCGGTGTCCATAGACTCCTCGGTTTCAGTGGGGGCGAGCTGGGGAGCGGCGGCTATCTGCTGTATCTCAGATAGTTTATCGCCATACTTGACGCGAATCTCGGGATCCTTTAATAGGACATCATTGACTAGGGCAAGGAGCGCCTGGTATTGAGGATGTGGACTTGCGTCCATGGTACCTAGTCCTCCGGGTAGTAGGCCCGGGTGTGTGTACCCTCCTTGTCGATCGGACAGGGAGGTGTGTACTTAACGCCGTACTAAATCCGACGCCACAGAGCTTCGTTGGCACCGTTAGGTTTCAACTGGGGCGCGTTGATGCGGAGAGTGACTACTCGCTGTGGCAAGCTGTCGCACTCCGCGGGAAACGATCAGACTCTTGCAAGTCTTTCACTGATCGTATAGTGGCTTGTAGCCACCCGGTAATCAGAAAGATCTACTCGCTTTCTTGAGCTAATCCGACCGATAAGAGTACGTTTGGTAACGACAATATTCCTTAGAAACAGAAATGTACGTTTTGACGACAATAAGTCAATTGAAATAAGATAAGTACGTTGCTGCAGCTTCCAGATGCAGGGCGATGACACTGCTCGACGAGTGCAGGAACGTAGACACTATACACTATACACACACCACACACTAGAGGCAATACGCACGTGGCACGAGCGATAGCGCGGCGAGGGCAGCGAGAGCGGCGGTAGCGCGGAGCGGGAGTAGACGTGCGCTCGGGGCGAGCGCGAGACGTCGAATTGTAACTGCCCGCTGGCGTCACGGGGCTTTATATAGACCAGTTGATCGAACATTCCAGATGTGTCCAGAATCAATACTAATAGCGCATAATTTCGAGTACTTTCGGTAGGTACCTATAGGTACTTTGCCAGAGACGATTTTCGCGAAATTTCGATGTCGACACTTTGTTCACAATATTTATGAAACCTGTACCATTCGATAGGCCACCCTAGGTGCAATGCGTTTTTATATTGTACTAGCTGACCCGGCGAACTTCGTACCGCCTTAGCGTAGCTTAGATGCCTATCTTAGGTATGAGTACCTATTCAATTTAAACTGGAATCTATAATATCCTCCATATATAAATTAATCCCTATTTCCCCGGTCTCGCCATATCTGAAAAGGACCTAATTTTATTAAATACAAAACAAAATATATATTTTCATAATAGTGTTTATTCCATAGGGTTCAATAATTCCACTTATATTTTTACAAATCGCTATTGAACAACTTGGCATTTTGAAGTAAACACTGAGCTTAACACCACGCGCGCTCTAGAAAACAACTAATAGCCTCTATACCCTTCACTGTTTCTCTCTATTCTAATGCTGCTGTTTCTTTAATCTAATGCTTTTTGGTACACTATATTTTTAGTTTTATGTTCTGGCGCGTAAATAAATAATGCTGATGGTTTTCCGACACGGGAACAGGCGACATATAATTGGCCATGTGAAAAACATGGATTTTCTAGATTGATGCCACATACACTTAGCGACTGCCCTTGTGATTTATTTATTGACATTGCAAATGCAAGCCGCACTGGAAACTGTAAACGCTTAAAGCTGAATGGCATATCGTTCGGTATCATAGGGATGCGTGGGATTAAAACATCTTCGCCTTTGTACTTCCCTTTCAAAATTGTGGCTTCGATGACGTTGTTCAATAATTTCTTCACCGCAAGCCGGGTGCCATTACACAGACGTGGCTGGTTTATGTTCCGTAACATAATAATTACTGATCCGATTTTTAATTGCAGATTATGAGGTGGTAACCCGGGCAATTCCAGCGAATTTAAAAATTCTGTTGGATAATTCACAACTTCATCTTCATTAGTAACGGAATCAACTGATTTGAAATTCTTCAATTCGCCAGCTATTTTCTCCTGAATCTGAAAATTCATTTCGTTCACATCAACATTTTTTGCGGCCAATATAACACGTTCGCTTAACCAAACGTGATTTACGTAATTTTGTGCAATGTTTGGGAAAACCTTCTCCATGAGTTCGGTCTTTGATTCACAAAAGTTACAAAAATTGGTAGGGAATGTAATGTATCCAGATGATCTATCAACAGCAATATTACCATTACCAATATCGAGTAGTTGTTTGGAAAACACTTCTCCTGACTGGTCTTCCTGCAATTCGACTCTCATGTTTATACTCAATTTAAGTGTTTTAATGTATTTCCATAAAATGGACGACTTCAAACATGCATTCAGTTCATCAGCTGGCGTTGAGCGTGGAACAACTGGCAATATTTGTCGAAAATCACCTGCCAATAGTATCATGGCACCACCAAACCGGTTTTTGTTATTTCGTAAATCTTGCATCGAGCGATCTAATGCCTCCAAAGATTTTTTGTGTGCCATAGTACATTCATCCCATATGATCAATTTGGTTTGCTGCAGCACTTTGGCCATCGCAGAATTCCTCGAAAGGTTGCAAGTTGGAGTTTCATTAATTTGAAGGTTCAACGGCAGTTTGAGAGCTGAATGAGCTGTTCGACCGCCTTCCAACAACGTAGCTGCAATACCTGAGGAAGCTAGGGCTAGTGCAATTCCATTTTGCGATCGAATCGTTGCCAAAATCAATGATAACAAAAAAGTTTTCCCAGTTCCACCGGGAGCATCTAAAAAATAAAATCCGCCAGTTCCATCGTTCACTACTTTCATGAGCGTATCGTAGGCATATTTTTGTTGTTGATTTAAAAGGGGAACTGTCCTATCAACCATTTCTCGTAATGTTTCGGAATCGTATTGGGCTTCGCGTCTCAATTCTTGATCAAATGAGTCGTGCATTGGGCGATTGGGTGCTATCATTCCTATTTGTGCTAATACTTTGTTGGTAAGCATCAAGCACATGTCCTCAATTAAAATTAATGCTTCATTGTGAATTTCTTCGTTCATTTGCAAATCTGCATTCGATGTTCTAAGACGCATCTGATGCAATATATCTTCCGCCATATGATCTTTGTATTTATGCCATAAATCAGTCGGTGTTGATGGGAAGCATGTAGACAAAATTATAGAAAATAATGTTCGTATTTGTTTAGCATTTGACGAAATCACAGCATCTTCGAGAGTGTGGTCCCAATGAGTGTCATTCTCTAACAATCCCAAATGTTGACAGGCTTCTCTGTATGTGGCACACAATACACCATTAACAGTTCGCAGATATTGGAATGATGTTGGACCACGAACATTGACTAACAGTAAACGCAAATAAAAACACTCGTCTTGACTGGGATGAACTGTATAAAGACGGCCTAGTGCATCGGTGGAAAATACTTGTGGGTAACCTGGAACTGGCTGTCCTCGTTTTCGTCGTTGAAATTTTTTTGATGATTGATTCCAGGTATAATATCTTGGCATTGCAGAGTAAAGTAGCGTTCTGGCAAAATCATCAGTCTGGCACATTTCAAAGAAGCTGGTTAATGTTGTTGATGGTGGCCTGTCAAGTCGTTGTAATACGTTTGCATCTGTAAAATACACCCGTTGACCATTTTCCAAATGTACGGCCAAGTGAACAACAGTAGGGTGTCGTTCATGTATAGGAAACGAAAATATACGCCACATGCCTTCGTTACTACTAACATAGCGGCCCATTTGATATTGAGTGACTTCATCATTTGAATTTTCGGCAGCAACTCCGAAGACAGCCATGTCACTACCTTTGTTCACATACTTGCAAATGTATTTAATCGATTTTACGGAATGGCAAAATTCGACGTTTATGTGTGCTTTATATGCCTTGCAGAGTAATGGCGAAAACGGAACAACCCAACGATTATCAACTTCAATGTCCTGTCGATTTACTTTGACTATTGTTGACTTTCCATTGTCATCAATGGATCGGCGGCGATAAAGTGGATATCCATCATTTCCAGTAATAGTTTCTGGTACTAATTGTCTTGGGTAGCGTTTTGAACATTTTCCTTCAACCATACACGGAGAAATGGGATTTAATATTCCACATGGACCATGTATCATATTTTTTGTAATAACCTCATGTAACAGTGGGTCTTCATTATTATCGGGAATTTCTGCTGATATCACATTATCAATTTCATTCGGTCTTATCCTCTCAACCAACCAAATGAGGATATGTGCATGTGGCAATCCGCGTTTTTGCCACTCAACTGAGTACATCCAACAGCGCGTCTCTCCGAATATGCTATGCTTAACAATAAAATCCATGAGTGATTTTAATTTCATTTTGAACACCCTTGCAGTGATATCGTGGCGATCAATGGGTGATTGGCCAGGAAATAATTCTTGTTGAATTTCTGTCCACTTTGGATTGCATGTGAACGTGATAAACAAATCTGGTGTGCCATAATGTCGTACATAGGACATAGCATCTTGAGCATATTCATGCATATGTCGCGGACTTCCGACGTATGTTGCGGGGAGAATAGTTGTTCTGCCAACATTCTGTGCATTTCCATCAGCAGTAATGGCATCCCGAAGATGAATGTATTCCTCGGAACGGAGTTTTGCCTGGTTCAACCTGATAAATGTCAATCGTTCAGTTTCAACTTTCACATACATATCCACAGCATATTGGTGAAATAGACGCCGACATTTTAAGATGTGATTGTCCTCATTTTCCCGAACCATCAGTCTGTATGAATAATAATTCATTGAACTAACTTTTTTGTTTGTTTCAGCACCTGTAAACAATTTTTTTGTGTTATAATAATATAAATTTTAAGTTAGTATACATATATTTTAATGTAGTAAACATATATATTGTTAATAATTTACCTGTAACTGGATTTATCATCTTCATTGAAAAATGATAGCCGTCTTCACCTTGCCAAAATAGGATAGGATATTGTAAGGCATCATATGATCGATGTGTTTCAGACACGCGCTGAAGTTGATTGTTCCGCCGATGTAAAACAATGTCTCGGTTATCTAAATTTTCACCCACAATGACAATAGCCACTTCATCAATTGTTGGCGCATTAAAACGTCCAGCATGTTGTCCTGCAGGCGCCTTATCGGCTCTGATGACAATTTTGTGATTATCTGATGGCATGCGGTCTAATGCAGTTCTGAATAATGCAATTAATTCATTATGTTGATGGAAAAATATTTGAAGTTGTTCCACAATGGATCTTTTCACTGAGTTGTTGTGTGCGCAACGCTGATCGACTTCTCTTGCTGAATTGCCCATAAAATATATTTGCAGAAATGTATAGTCGTTATCGGGCATTGGCAATAAGGAACCTGTTCGATGATATATTTGACCCTGAATCTGCAAGAATATAAAAATGTATATAGGTAATTTTATATCAAATTGTTTATAATATACAAATGTACACAACACTGGCTCAACATATTTTGCACCAGCTACATGGTTGTAAAACTAAATAAAATTGTTTGCCATTATTGTGCTTACTTACCTTGAAAGTAGGCATAAAATTGTCTCGAATAACTTTTGTTGCGCCAAATGATGTCATTTGAAAGCAATTATTATATTGCTGGATATGAGTCAAAAAATGATTGGAATCTGGCCTATTTCCGGAAACCAATGAATGTAATGGCTCTGGTGGCGGTACCAATGGCGTCAATTTGACTTGGCCGCTGGCGCAACACAATCCAGGGCCTTCATTTTTGAATTTCAATGCCTTGCAATGTGGACACACAATATTCATTAGTCCAATAGCAACTATTCGCTCTGAACTGTAATCAATTGCCACATTATAACTGAATGCAGCTCTGTGGGGATTAAACACAACATTTCTATGTTGATTTCGATTCCGTTGAAGTTCATTTCGCGCTTCGCGTTGCTCATCAGTTTGATTTGCTCGTAGATTTCTTTGACTTGCCGTATTTCGAGTTCTGCGGCCTAAATTTGTACGTCTGGTTGGTGGCATTGTTAAAAACTGAAAATAAAAAGCTCTCATATATTTTCTGTATAACCAAATTGTAATATTATGTAGTCACCAAAAGTTACGAAAAATCGATATGAAGCTGTCAACTTACCGTAATTAACAAACACTTATTAACAAACAAAAAACTTAACAAACACTTAAAACTTCTTAGTCTTTATAACAAAACAAACTTTATCAAAAACTTAGAAAGCGGTTAAGGATGTGATGCCACAGATTACCACAGTTTTTTTTTTTTTTAACTGGCTTGGCTGTTCAGCCATTCGCCAATGACGCCAATGTCAAGTTAGGGAAACAGATACTACCACAGATTACTAAATGGGATATGCGAAATTTGTATAGGTTTACTATTTGTATTATTTTCAAAAATTTATAAAATAGTGCAATAGAATTTAATTAAGTAACCACGTTTCCGAACAAACTTAATTAAGTAACCACGTTTCCGAACAAACGATGCTCTTTTAATATAGTCTATGGCTGTGAATGACGTTGACATTCGTAACGCGCGTTTTTTAAAATATGCAAAATTAAATGTATACTTTTCAATATTTCTGAGAGATTTTCTTAATATTTTTTTCCGTAAGAACCATCCTTGGACTTCCACAAACATTTAAAAAAAAGAATTATCGAAATCGGTTCAGCCGTTCACACGTGATGCCATTACAACGCGAAACGGGTTTCATTTTTATATATATAGATGTAACATGTATTCATGCTCAATCAGTATGCCTATAGCCTGATAGCCTTTGATTCAATCTAAAGTATCCAGGAGAACTGTTAATTAATGTTGTTAAGTAAATAATATGTGATATTGCGTATTAGATTATGGTTTTATGGAGTAAATCTCTGTATAAGTCAGCATATTCCTATTGCACTTTGATTTCACGTACAAAAGGTGTTAATTTGCCAAGCAATATAGTAATTATATTTTTCATGCTGTGATTTTTTACTATTTTGATAGTCATATTGATTATATTTATTTCAGTGAAAACGCGGAGGGTAATTTAGAAGTTTATGAAGAAATAGAGATAGAAGTACCTAAAGAAGTGGTAAGGGTTTTTTAAAATTGGATAAACCGTCTTTTTATTATTTTGTTCTACAAATAAACTACTAGGATCTGTCAATAATATTTATTAAGTTTTTTTTTTACAGCCTGCGAGAGAAGGGAAAATGGCTGATAAGAAAATATCATCACATGTGCCTATAAAGGATATCAATAACGTCATTATTGAGTCTGCTTGCAACAAAGTTGCTGACAGAAAAGTGAAAGCACCAAGAAATGAACCAATTTTAACAACTAAGATTACTGAAGTTGAACTAGAAGTGAATAAAGAAACATCTCCTGATGGAAAATCTGAATTTAACATTAACGGAAAAATGATGAAGTTTAGTGAATCACGAAAATCTCCAGTTATAGGAAGTTTCACACCCATGACATACCACTCTACACCTAATAAAGAGCGCATACCACTGACTAAAACAATGGTTGAGCAACAACTGCATCCTAACCGGCATTCAGATAATGTCAAGAAAACAATAGAAGTACATACTGATAGTAGTAAGCAAAGAACACCTGAAACACCAACTAAACAAAAAGATGATGACGACAATAAAAGTCATGACTTAGACAGTCCAGAAAAAGATATGATGACTGATGAATCACTTGAAAAAGTTCCTATAGAGGAAGTTGAAGAAAATGAGAACAAAATTATAGAAAAAAATAAGATTGGTTATGATAAACTTAAACCTTTGGAACCAAGTAATGAGGAAGTTTTGAAAGAAAAATCTACTCCCAACGACACTTCAGATCAAATCAAACAAGATAATACTATTGATTCCACTAAAATAGATGTCACTAATTTAAAACCAATATTAAATGAGAATATACAGACTGAAATTGTATATGAAGACAAAAAAGAAGTAATGATTGAAAATATAATGGATATTGAAGAAGACATGACAGAAGACCTCGTAATTGTAGAAACAGTGGCCGAAACTGTAGAAACAGTTGCTGGAACTTTAAAAACCGTTACCAAAACTGTAGAAATAGTTGCCAATACTGTAGAAACAATTGCCGAGACTGTAGAAACAGTTGCCGGAACTGTAGAAACTGCTTCCGAAACTGTAGAAACAGCTGCCGAAACTGTAGTTGGTAAAGATGAGGCAAAAGATCTTAAAAATGATAGTGAAAAAGTGGAAAAGGTGAATGATGAAACTAAAAAATGTCAAGGTGAAGTTAAGATATCTGAGCTTATTCAAGTAATTAATAAAAATGATGAATGTGATGCAGCTGAACAAAGTGATAAGGCAGTGATAGTTAAAGTCAATACCCAATGTGATAAGCAAGATGAGACCAAAGCTGAAGAAATTATATATGATATAACAGACCAAGAACATGATGATATTATTATTATTAATGATAGTGAATTAGATGACAACAAAATTGAAGAACCAACTTCATTAAATTCAAAGGTAAATATTACTAGCAATGATCAAGAAAACGAGAAAGTTGTATCAAATGTTGCATCAAAGAATGTAGAAGATGAATCAAAAGTTAAAGAAATCTTTCAGGACAGTAATAAAAAACACGTTGAAAATGTTCACACCGCAGTAATTCTTAACACACACAAAGAACAAACCAAAAAAGATGAGACCTCTAAGGAAGGTCGCCAAGGTGACATTGTTAAAAATAATCACTCCAGAATACCCACAGCAAAATCTAAAACTAAGAAAGAGGTAACAAAACCTACTAACAACGAAACTACAATAACTATAAAGTCTTCTACTGCTGTTGATGTCAAAGAAGTTGAATTGAAATCTACATCTTCTAAAGAAAAAGGTTCAGGATTAAAAGAGGTTGTTAAAGATATACTGAATACAAAATCATCACAACCAATCATTACCCCAGAAGAATCCCAAAAACCACTAAAAACAGAAAAACCACAAATTATACCTGAAGTACCTGCCAACAAGACATCACTTCATATTTCTCCCTTCTCAATTACTAAAACAGAAACGGCAGTTCTCAAAAGAGAAACTAATGTATTTGAAAAATCTCCTAAAAAGGAACCTCAAAGGCCTATTCCAATTACTGAATCTCAATCTAAAATAGTGCCTATGAAGGTTGACAGTACTGCCAAGGTGAAAGCGGAAACATCTGGACAATCTCAAGCCAGCAGTGGCAAAGTGCCTTGCACTGAAGCTAAGAAACAACCCGTTACCCAAGAACCAGTAGCCGGAACCTCCTTTGAAGTAAAACCTCAAGAGACACCCATAGGGGATACAAAGCGAGAAATAAAAATTACACCTAAAGCAAGTACTTCTGGTGAACTGAATGTTAAAGTAAGTCAAGTGCCAAAAGAAGAACAGCCTAGTTGTTCAGGAACACAAGATGTCAGTAGTACTTCAACAGACAGTCTTCAGAATAATGATAGGAATGAGGGAGAAGATTATTCCGAAGAACCTAAACCAGGTGGAAGTAAAAAAGCGGTGCCTTTTGGAAAATGGACAGCTACTAACAGAAAGGAGTTCTTAGATAAAATAAAGAATAGAAACACAACCCCTGCTCCAGCTGCCGTGCCTTCTACCAGTACCAATCAGCTCAAAAGTTCCAACGATCTCAACAGAAGAGATGTTCTACAAAAAATTGACAGTCAACGGCAACAGTCGAGCAGTGCAGCGGCAGCTTTAGCAAAGGCTCAAGAAGGCAACAAAGTTGTTAAAAACGAAACTGCGTTTGTGAGCAAAGCCAATCAACTTAAGGATAATAATACTCAAGAAACCAAGAGTCCTTTAAAAGTGGACACAGATAAAGAAACATCTGGAGCGGAGGCTGAAACTGTTCCTATCAAAAAAGATGTATCAAATGATATTCAAAACGAAGGAGTATCAGAAGCAGCATCTGCAACCAGTCTAAAGAAAGAAGCAAAAGTGACGGAAGTAAACTATCAAGACTTAATTGATAAAACGATTGAAGATATGATACAAAGAACGGTAGGGACTTCAAAAGCAGGTCAAGATGAACCTAACCAGACGTCGGCAAGGGATGCTCCTCCTACTGGTAAATTCCCAACAAACTACAAACCAACTGACCATGCCACACTCGATGAAATAGAAATGAAAATGAATGAATTGCATGGTATTCCTTTTATCGAAAGACCTCCACATGAATTACCTGTAGTTCCATTAGCTGAACCTAAACATAAAACCAATTCTAAAGTTGAAAAGGAGAAACCATCAGTCCCTGTTAAAACTACTAAACTACCAAATCTCTTACCATTTACAAATAAAACTCAACAAAAGATCATCAAGGAAAGCGTAATAGAGGTTGATTCTGAAGATGAAATAATAGAGCATGAGCCTATTACAGGGGACATTAATATAAATAAGAAAACTGTAGCAGCTAAGTTACCTCCTAAGGAGAAGATATTATCGAATGCTAACACTGATAAATGTAATAGTTTAACTGCTAAAAAAGAACCCATTATAACAGAAAAAGATTTTGACAAATTTGCGAGAAGAAATTCCATAACTTATGAGAATTGTCTCACTATGAACTTCGATAGCAAAGATCCGCACAATGTGATTCAGACGGTTGTGGAGAAAGATCCGTATCCAAAGACTTACTCTAGGAGTGACGTTGCTCGTGTCGATAAACCTAAGATGCCGTTTAAATATCAAAATGCCCGCCAACCTATCCAGCCGGCTAAAGTGCACACTGCTAACAAATTGAGCGCTACTGAAGATTTATCTTCTAGAAATCAATCTAAGCTACAAAAAGCATATCAATCAGCTTTGTCAGCCAAACGCCAGAAGGAGTGCCCTATAACTATCATCGAAGACAAACCAGTAAAAGTAGTATTTATGGACAATATGGAGTATGTTCCCAGCTCATTAAATATCCAGGGTCAACAACTTTCACCTGCTAAGAAACAAAGTGCTGAACCAGACAGCTTCACTCTGAGCACTCTTGATTCTATTGAATCTGACGTGCTAGATGCAACTGATGAAGCCAAATCACAGGAAGTTAAAACAAAAACTAAGCATCAGAGAAAACAAGTTTTAACTCCTGTTAACGAACCTGAACTAGAACTTATACAACCAATAGATTTAGGCCTTGAAGTGTCACCCAAAAAGAAAAGAAAGGCCGATGACGATAGAATGGATAAAAATATGAAATATCCCATGCGGAAGAAATATTATCTTCTTGGATCAAACACAGCAGCGGAGGATAAATATACTCACTCAACAGAAATAATTAAAAATCCACTCAAAGAGACCGTTAACCGTAACGACAATGGTGTAGCTCACAAAAATGCTGTGTCAGCTATAGACAGTTTGGTTAAAGCTGCCGAGTTACTCGAACACCAATCAGAAAATATGAACATCATTGATTCTCCAATTCCTGATAGTCAACAAAGTACTCCAGTTAAGAGAGGAAGAGGTCGTCCGAGAAAGTATCCTCTTCCTGAAGAAGGAGTTGAACAGAAAGTGCCAAGCCCACAAAAGAAGCCACGGTTGATTGATGCCAAAGTTCCAAAACGTGATACCGTGATGACTAGCGATGATGAAGATGATGATATAGACAGCGACGGACAAATGATCAAAGAAAATTGGACCATGGGAAAAATTAATGAGAACATAGTATGTCCAATTTGTAATAAATTGTTCAGAACTGAGAATGTTGTGTTTAAACACGTGAAACACTGCACCGGACCTTCGCCAAGTCGATCTGGGTCAGACAAGAGAAGCCCCAGAAGAATGAGGCCATCACAAGAGTCAGAGTCACAAGGAAGTAAATCTGATGATATGGACCTTGACGATGACAAGCCACTTGTCGTCAGAAAAGAGACTCCTAAGAAGCGTAAATCCAATGATTCAATTTGTAAATCGGGCGATAAAGACGACATTATCGTCATAGAAGATACACCACCAGCCAAGGAAAAGGCTGAAAAGAAAGAAAAGGAGGTTGATGAGAGAAAAATTCACGAATCTAGAAAACCAAGAGCCAAAATATTCCCCAGATATAATAATCTGGTTTGCGAATTCTGCGGCAAAACATTCAGGCAGTTATCTTATTTGGCCAGCCACAAACTACAGCATAAGAAAGACGAGCCAAAGAAAATAGAAAAAGAAGCTCCTGTTGCAAATAAATCAGTATACAGCTGCGAGGTTTGCAAAAAAGAGTTCAGGAAGCTTCATCATCTGGTTCAACATCGCATTATTCATAACTCTAGTGCAGCACCTGCGAGGTCGCTACGAAAGAGTTCTTCAGAGCAGTCTGACACAAAGATTGAAAAAGAACCAATTACTTCTAAACTAAGTGAAGACACAAGCGCTGGTTTCCGCTGCGAACCATGCGATAAATCTTTCAGAAAACTACATCATTTAGTTGAACATAGGGAAACCCACGACGGTATTAACAGACAGAAGACAGCGCCAACGGTAGTCCCGAACAACGTTGAAAAGTCAGTGACTTTGCACCAGTGTGAAGTTTGTAAGAAAACGTTCAGGAAACTAAGTCATTTGATTGAACACAAGGAGCAACATGTTGAAACCAGCTCTGAAAAGTCTGATGACAAGAGTGTCAAAAGCTCCTTATCAACCAGAGACATAATACATGAGTGTTCTCTTTGTTACATGGTGTTCCCCAATGAGCACTCGCTGAACAAACATACCATCATATGTCAACGAAAGAAACGGCAATCTAAGCAAGCTAAGGCAGCTGAGGAATGTGAGGCAACTGCTGAATCAGTTGAAGACGCGAGTGAGAGTCCAAAGATAGAAGAAAAACTTGAAGGGGTTGATTCACCTAAACTAGTTATTATTGAAGACATAATAGAAGAACAGCATAAAATGGAGGTTGTTGAAAAGATAGAATTGCCAAAAGATGTACCTAAACCAGCTGAAGAAGTTGTAAACGAGGCAGAAAAAGAAATTGAGTTGGCTCCACAGAAGATAGAAATTAAACCTGTCGAGCCACCCGTTATTCCGGCAAAGAGAGAATTCTCAAAAACGGAAGTCAGATCGAAATCAGAAGCAAAACCAGAAGTGCTAGCGAAAATAAAGAAATTTGAAATTAAGGAAGCTGTTAAAGTCCGTGAAACACCTAAAAAGAAAACATCGATTAAAGAGAAATCTAAAGGTAATGCAAGCAGACGTCTTAAGGCTACAGCCCCTGTTGCCATTCCCGAAGAGACTAAAGCAACGGTGGAATCGAGCGACGATGACGAAGTCAGGTACATGCTCAACCCGAACTTCAAAGTGGAAGAGTCAGCCGAGGGGAAAGTATTTATGAAACTGAATGAGAGCAAGCGCGACTCCCTCCAAAAAGAACGGCCCAACTCCAAAGTCAAAGTGGAAGAGTCAGCCGAGGGGAAAGTATTTATGAAACTGAATGAGAGCAAGCGCGACTCCCTCCAAATGGAACGGCCCAACTCCAAAGACTTAGTGAAGAGAAGAACGTCATTACAGCACCCGCCCAAAATACCGCGCCTAAAGCCGAAAGCCGTTGAACCAAACCCGGTAGCTGTAAAACACATAGCTAAAACACCTAAACTAGAACCAGTGCCTTCGACGGATTCTGATGATAGTGAAACTGTAAAATACTCTTTCCCAAAAACCATTCCTGAAAAAACATCGAAACCCCCACGAGAGCGCACACCTAAAAGTGTAGAAAGGAAAACTCAAAAGAAATCTTTAGCTGATAAGAGAAAGTCTCTGAGTGGGATAGCAAAGCGGAAATCTTTGGGGAAAGCTGTTACTGCCAGGCACAAAGCAACACCCGTGAAGCAGATTAAGCGAAGTGAGTAATAGATATGTGAACTTTATAATATGAATGTTATCTTTACCCCAATTTATATGTCAGCCTTTGTTTACTAACTGGCGAACTGTTCTTGCTTTGCATATGTGCAAAGGCGACCTTTCACAACATCGAGATTACTCTATGAAACTCGCAAAGTTTAATATAAATATATTGTACATATAAAATCATACGTCATAAATTCTCCAAATGATGCTGAAAATAAATTGTGGAGTTTTGGTGATCCAAGTGATGATAAGTACAGATGCAGAAATTTGAGTGTTCTGTTTTTATTTTGCCAGGAATGTTGGAAGTGGAGCACAGATGCGACTGCGGGCAGTTGTTCAGCAGCGCGGCGCTGTTGTCGCGTCACACCACACTCGCACACACTCCGCCGAGACTCCGTACGCGCCGTTCGCCGCCGCCCGACGACCAGCCCGCCGACCGCAAGCCCAGCGTCGCCAACAAGCCCAAACAGGTGCCGGTTTCGAGGAAATCCAGCGCACAAAGTGATAGTACCAACTCTACTAATACTAAACCAAACAAAAATGAAGCAAAACCTACAAGGAAGACCCTCGACAAAGAAACAAAGATTCCCGCGGGTACGAGGAAATCGAAACCAGAAAAGTCTGAGGCGAAATCCAACGTCAAACCCAAGAGGACGCCGGTGGACCGAGGAGTGCCCGTGCCTGACAAAATGAGGAAAACTAATGCAAAAAAATAATTAATAAATATATTAATAATAGAGATCGGATAGTGTTCGAAGTTGGACTGAAAGTTCCCTTATATTTCGGGATGTTATTAGTAAGGGGACCGCTAGTATGTTTAGATAATATCACGCATCACAAGGCTCACAATCGTAACAAACGGACCATTGTTAAGTAAAAATTATTTACACATTTGATGAAATGTTACATCAACAAATAATATTTTTATCGTGAGTCCTTAAGTTAGGCGTTGATCTTGTCTATATGTAAATTAGAACTTAAATAATAAGTATATTTTGTCAATTTGTTTTAGAGTTTAGATATTATATATGTGTAAGAGTAAATATTTATGTTTTATTAAATGTAGGGATAAACATTTTCGTTGGCATTATCAGTTAGTATGCTATAATTTTCAGTTAAACTGAAATGTTTGACATTCAATGATTTATCTGATTGATTTTGAAATGATAAGCCTAAATATATTGCAGGAAGGTGCAAACATATGTTGTAAAATTTATATTAGTAAAATAACAGAGTTCTTAATGAAGTTTATAAGTCATGTTTGGAGGGATTTAAATGAGCTTATTATTATTGAATTTGTTTTTGAATATTGATTTGAATGGAACTAATTGTATACAATGCTTATAATAATGAATTATTGAGCTTCCCCATCGCAGAGTTTGGGTTATTTAGTGCTTCGTAGTATGTATTCATAATTATTATAAGGGATTAGAGGAATTTGAAACCAGATTTTTTTAATTAAATTTTAATAAGCACAGCAAACCAGATATTTTTTAGACTTCGAAAGTAGTACCTATTGAAGTTGCTGTTTTTAATATAAATGAAATTATGTACTTCAATGCAATAACTAGAATGAATACACCTAACCTAACGCGCCCTGCGTTAAGAGGCATTGCAAGTTAGGGATATTCCTCATATCTGTCGCAACTAAGTCTCGAGAGTGCCAATCAGGATGGCGCTTCATAAATGTTGTGCCCGTAATAGGAATAGTTAATTGTTTGGAATATCCCTGAATTCAATTTACCCACAGCACTTACCATGTTGTTGAGATATTTACAAATGTTTTACCACATATACATTAATCATAGCTACAATACATGTTCTATGTTATTGGTTTGGTTTCCGCACTCAGTCCCTCCAGCGGACCATTGTGCGTGAGCTACAATACATTCTTTAGTACTTCTTTAAATCAATTGTTCTGCTGTTAATGTTAGGCCAAATGGCGTGAAGTTTCAATAGCCGTCAAATATATCGTTAAAGTTTACTTGATGTTAGCAGTTTTTCTCTGAATTTTGACCAATGTGTCATATGGTGTTAGTCTACGAGTATGCATACAATGATACTCCCCAAAATTTATAGTGAACTAGGACCAAAATATATCAATTTCTCTGTTTCTAATGGTAATAATATATTATGTTGTTTTTAATTTTAAATAATGTTTATTCTACTCTCGTGACTAACAGTGTAAAATGTAATTAATTTCTAAAATATAAAAGAGTAGTCCGTATTGTGAGATTTATGTTTTAGAAGCATTTAACATAAAATTTTATATATGTAGATGATATCATTATTTTTAATATGATGATGCAATTTTAAAATTGGGTTAAAAAATAAATTGTCAAAAATTTATATCTGTATTTATTTTTACTTATTATAGGTTTACAATACTCAGACATTCATTCATAAACATCAATGGGTTAAATAAGAAATAGATTTTAAATTCTACCATTTCTATCCCCTTTCACAAATAATGTCTACAATGCTAGGTTCCATCAGCTGTGGGTCTACACATCTCAGCTGTGCAGATGCAAGCGCATCTTCTAGCAGCGCGTTCAGTAGTCGTTCATCATTTCCCATACAAGACAACCTTTGTTGGAGGAAATGCACATCCACTTGCAACTGTTGTAGGCCATGCTTCCCAAATGTACGCAATCTGACACATTCAACTAACGACTTCAGAGCAACTTTCAATGCTCCATTAGAGAGAGCAGCTCTGTCTGCGCCAGCTGGACTGAACACTTCAATTCTTTCTGAGAATATTCTGTTCAAAGGCGAGAAAGATGAAGGAGCGCGAGACCAGATAGTGCGTCGACTGGAATCGCTTGATGGTTTGATGCTTGTCGGGAACAGTTGTGATGCGGCGCTGTCTGCGCTCGCAAGCGTTTCCACTACCCTGCGGCACACGGCTCTTGGTCCTCTCGGTTCAGGGGCTCTCAACCAGTCCCTAGCCAGCACAGACACTCTCAACATCTGTGCTGCGGTCTGACCAATAAATACCACTTCAGAATCCAAAGCAGCTTGAGCAGCTGTAGATAGATGTACCATTACACTGTTCTGGTCCTTATTCTCAACTGTCAATCCAGTAGCAGATTCCTCCAAAAGCTTCAGTAAGTGGGTGTGTAATGTAGACACCCCACTCTCTTGCATTTCTAAACATAACTTAGCCAAAATTAACAATAACTCAAAGGGAATGTTGTTATTTGATGTCTGTAAGCAGGCCATCTTTTTGACCATATCTGAGAGGTTGACCATGGTCTCGGAAATAACTTTCCAACATGTATCAGCAACAGCTTTAGCACACCATGGTTTCAGGCCAAAAGAGAGATTATTTTGGAGAAATGCCATAAGATCTAATAGTGATGCTTGTACTTTCTGCATCAAATAGATTTGGAGAGAGTTCAAGATATCCTTCAGGTCTGTGGTGTCTGTACCTTTGCTTGCCAAAGACTGCCTCACTTTAGTAAGACTATCTTTGAACTGAGATTGGATTGACTGATACTGTATTGTTGCCTTATGATTAATGCATTGTATCACAACATCTATAGCTTTATTAGACATAGTATCACTTGAAATGATCTCAGTCATTGCCTGTAACTTCCTAAAGAACTTGTCTAGTCCTCTGATCAATATTTCAGTTCCAATATTGTCTGGTTTTTTCACAACTTCTTCAAAAAGGTGGAATACTTGTAACATGATTTTGTCAGCAAAGTCTGGAATGTTGGTGCTGTCTTTATCTTGGAACATGTCATGGTAACATGATATGATAATGCCCAAGTCTGCTAAAAGGGTGTTATTGCACTTTTCAACCCATTCCAAGATATCAGTGCTTTCCACCATAGCACTTAAAGCTTGTAGGTGCTTGTCCAGCCTACTTTCAGAACAACTTAAGAAGATGTCCTGGAGAGAAGAGTCTGTTTCTTGCAGCTGTCTTAATAAACCTACACTCTCAGCTAATTCGGATGCCGATGTTTCTGGGCTAAGCAGCCTTTCTCGTAAAGTTTTCTTCAAACCATAAATTATTTCTGAACACTCAGTTTGAATGCTTTGAAATGAAGGTTGATTACCATACTTTTGTAGTACTCTCTGCGCGTGAGTGAATTCGTGGACAGCATCAGCATATCTACCATCTTCAATGGCTTTGTTCAGTTGAGAAGGCAATAGGAATAAGAATTGCAGTTTATCCAACAACTGTCGTGTTCCACATAATCTGCTGACGTTATTTCCGCTTTCTCTCAAGGAATCAGATATCTGGGCACTGAAAGTCGTAATCTTGTTCATGTTTTCGCTCAGTTTATTCATTTCTTCTTGCATTATCTTAAAATCTGTCCTCATTTTGCGCACTGTTTCTGTAGCCGATATAAACTTGTTGTAGTTCTCGTATACTAACGTTTGCATCTCTGATTGTAGGAACTGACTCTGGGTGACTACTTCAGCCTCTTTATCCATGATTTGCTTCAACGTTGCACATTTCAGTAAGCAGTCCAAATACATGTCGGGGTTAAAGTTACTCCCGTCTATGTCCAAAGGGTTTTCCTCCTTCTCCGTTGGTTCTGCCATTGTGGAAGAATTAAATTATACCACGAGTGTTGAAACAATACTGTAAATAGCTAAAGTTTAATCATTTTACTGATTTGTTAAGTGTTGACTTTGTATTTTGTTTGATTACGTTTGACAGTGACACTGACAACCAGATGTCGATGACTTTTCAACTTTTGACTCGTGAAATTCGTTTCAAGATTACTAAATAAAAATATTTTTTTATAGAAAATAATAACATTTCGGGATTTTTTAGTGGTACGATTTAAATAAAGGCTGGACTAAACCTTTCTTTTGTAAGGAGCGGGCATTTTAGGGGACTATCTTTTGTAATTTATTTTTTAAGTTTGAAAACTGCTGGTCCTCAGCCTAATTTGAATAATCGACTTAGGATTTTGATTTTTTTGACTTATATCAAAAAACAACATACACTTGCTGAGAGGTAATTGTTGTTTTCGACCAGCTAAAGCAGCCCTTGTCATGCTGCTCTCCCCTGCCGTATGGGTACACCGTACACCTATGGCAATGTACGTAAAATTCTGTCTTTTGATCTAATGAACCAAATAAGCAAAGTGATCATATCCGAGTTTTGATTTATTTCAGTGATCTAAATACAAATATTCCAATTGTAAAAATGACATACTGAGCCATTACGCACTGTCGACTTAGTCCCATCAGCTTACTCAAAGTTCTCGGTAACATTTATGAGAGGCTTATATATAAGCGTCTCAGAGCCTACGCCGAGAACAAGGGCCTTATCCCATTAGAACAATTCGGGTTCCGTACCCAACACTCCTGTCCGCAACAGATCCTACGCATCACTGAACATATTCACGCAGGCTTCCTGCGTGGTATGTACACAGGCGTAGTTTACCTCGATATAGCGAAGGCGTTTGACAAAGTCTGGCACAACGGCTTAATCTATAAGCTGTACCAACTCGGCGTGCCTGATCGTCTCGTCCTCATCTTACGGGACTTTCTGTCGAACCGCACCTTTCGCTATAAAATCGAAGGAGCGCTCTCCTCCCCCCGCCCCATCCGTGCAGGTGTTCCCCAGGGCTCTGTACTAGCCCCACTCATTTTTATGCTCTTCACTAGCGATATCCCGAAAAGCAGTAAGGCTCAACTCGCTCTGTTCGCAGACGACACAGCCATCTACTGCTCGGGACGCAGTCCAGACTGGATTCGTCTCCATCTTCAATCCGCGGTCAACAAGCTCGCTGACTGGTTTAGAAAATGGAGAATTGAAGTCAACCCCATAAAAAGCCAAGCGGTACTCTACAGGAAACCGCGGGTCAGTGTCACCCTTCCACGACCGCTCACCATGGACGGCAAGCCGATCCCTTGGGAGAAGCAAGCCAAGTACCTAGGTGTGATTCTCGATCAAAACCTCAACTTCTCAGAGCACATTGAGACGGTCCGCGCTCGCGCCGCCTTCGCTCTAGGTCGACTCCACCCCCTCCTCAACCCGCGTAGCAAGTTGTCCCTCAGGTGCAAAATGCGCTTGTACACAGCTTGCATACGCCCGATAATGACCTACGCTTGTCCAGTCTTCGTACATGCCAAGCCACGTCATATCCATAGGATGCAAGTAGTCCAAAACCGATTCCTCCGTAAAGCCACAAACGCCCCTTGGTTCATCCGTAATGAGATCCTCCACCTTGATCTCAAAATCCCCACCATCCAGCAGTTCATGAAACGTCTCTCCAAACGCTTCTTTGATACTGCCACCAAGCACCGCAATCCTCTTATAGCAGCGGCCGCCAATTACACTCCCTCCACCATCACCCGACTTCGCCGTCCTCGGTATGCCTTCACAGACCCCGATGACCCCATTACCTTCCTCCAAGAGGCCAATAGGGCCACCAGCACAGTACACAAAAACAGACCGACCTACCGACCTCACCGCCAAGGTCCATCGCGACGCGCTCCCCGTAGCAACCCCCTCCTCCGTCTCCTGTCCGATGAAGGCCAGCCCGCGCCGCAGCTGAGCCAGTAATTATCATAATGTCCCAACAATGACCTCTGAGTTTGTTTCTGCGTTTCTTCTCAGAGCTAGTACTAGGAAACGCCGTGGTCATCTAACCATTAAGTATAACTTTCGATCCAGCCGCCCCTTGCTGTCCTCTCTAGCGACACCCTAAGCCGAGGTTCGTACCCCACGGGGGTGCCCTTAGTGCGTAGTCGCTAATTTTAATTTAGTTTTAAGTGCCCCTGGCTGGAGGCTTTAATTTTAATTAAAGCATCCACAGGAAAGTCCGATTAAATAGTTACGGTCTCTTAGTAGCCCCACCTACGAGATGCCATATCAAAAAAAAAAAAAAAACTGTCGACTTATCGCTGGCGACGGTGACTTCATCATCATTTCAGCCGTAAAACGTCCACTGCTAGACATAGGCCTCCCCCAAGGATCTCCACGACGACCGGTCCTACGCCTCCCGCATCCAGCGGTTTCCCGCGACCTTCACTAGGTTGCCGGTCCACCTAGTCGAGGGCCTACCCACGCTGCGTCTTCCGGTGCGTTATCGCCACTCGAGAACCCGTCGGCCCCATCGGGCATCAGTTTATGAAGTACTTGCCGTACGCAAGACGGTAACACCCGGAAACAATATATCGGATTGATTCACTACGATTATATTTTGCAACTGGATTGGATGACAAAAAAAAAACACAAATTGACGAAAAAATATACTTTATTCAAGTTTTATAAATTCCAAAGGCTCATCAATATACATTTTTATACGTATAAACGTATCTTTGGCTTAAATCTAAAGAGCAAATATACACTTATCTTGCACTAAATTACATTGTACGAAAATCACTCATTCTCATAACAGCCTATATTTGTTTAAAATTTTATAATGAAGCATGTATTTATCACAAAACAATATCTATGCTAACGTTAGATTGGACCAACATTTGGACCAAAACTGACTACCTATAGTATAGTCATAAATACGAAAGTTTGGACACGAATGTCCTTATATCTGCTAGAAAGATGCTGCTCAATTTGTCGATGGCTTTTTGGCCAAAGTTTGGACCAATATGGAAAGCATTATTCTACTAACTTTTATCATAACCGTCATCCTTATTACTAGTAGAGATCGTCAAAATTTAGACTGCACGCCTTTTTTACAAGCTTATATCTTGCAACTCAATTTTGAAGCAGATATCTTTGACCGATTGAGCTAAAATTTTTATACACCGGTCGATTTAAAATATGCAGCAAACAGTGAATTCAGTACAGAGCCAGGGTAAAGTAATGACCACATAAAGGGAAAACTATAAAAACTGGAGAATCGGAGATCTGGAGTACCTGGTAAGTCTGATTAGAAAACAGAAGAGCCCAACCAAACTATTAGAGATTGACGTACCACCGTTATAAAAAGTATTCAACTTGGTGGGCCGCTTCATTAACCGACTTCAAAAAAAAGGAGCAGGTTCTCAATTCGTCGTAAGATGTTCATAATTTTAAATTAGACGATCTCTAACTAAGTACTTACTAATAAATTATATTTTACAAATGTGTATAGGAATTCTAACATTATACTAATTTTAAAACTGATTTTTTTACTAATAATAACCTAATGGCATGAAATAAATGCGCTCACATAGTTGGTTCGTAAAACAACTAACATAACATTACATAAATCATGATAATGTTATTATTTTACAGAAGGATCCGAATCTATGAGAAACAAAACAATATTATTGAGCACAATGCCTTAATTCTGAATTTTTCCTGTAAAAAGGACTAGAATTAAAACTAATATAAATTATTGCATATATTTTTAGAACAAAGATAGAATATTTTAAATAATGTGTATCTTAAAGGCAGTTTGGTATTTTTTAAATTAATTAACAGAATTTCTTCACTCGGAGCTTCACTTATGGCTGAACTAACTGTAGTACCGACTATTAAATACTGGATAGTAGAAATACTGTTCATCTTGTATTAGATATCGGCACGGCAGTGCGGCCAAGGCGAGGCAAACATGGGGATTACATACATTTTTTAACATACATGAAAGAGATATTTTTCTTAAACTAAATTGGGGCATAATTCTTTTATGCAATTGCTAACACCATGAATATGATATTACAATCATTCCAATATTGGTAACTAGTGGTTTAAACAGTGTATTCCAATTCTACAATTAATAGTGATATTTATTGGTCACACCACTACCCTTAAACCATAGACTCATACAGGCCATAGCCATAGAGTATTGACGATAGTCTTCGTAAGTCGATCGTAATCACTTCTTAGATGCGAACGAGTGTTAAGTTTAAATGCATACGCAGCTTTATTCCATTGGAAAACTCTTATACACTAAAATTCCATACCTAACTTTTTTTAAAGATTTAACAATTTAATTTTGTGACCTGACTACCTAGTCTTAAATTTAATCTACTTTCTATGAAAGTAAAATTCTTTCTTCGAAACAATAAAGTTTGAAAACATAAATAACAGAATCAAATGGATATATTTTAAATAAGGAACAAAAAGAATTCGAAATTCGAAAACAATGCTTTTGAGGTAGACGTACGGTCTAAAACAAATATTACGTATTGTTGCCAAAGTATCAAACATTTTACGTGAATAAAATTGTTTTTAATTATTATTTAATCCAAATATGAGATTACTAGATCTTTGACCGTCGTTACGGGTAGTCAGAACTCCGAAAGTCCGAGAACTAGTTTTACCAAGGGGTATCGTACTACCCAGTAAACAGAAAACGAACGAAACGTTAAGCTTCATATTTAATTTCTCAAAAACGTTTGAACAGAGGAACAATTCTCGTCATTTCAAGAACGTTTACAATCTGATCTCAGTCTCAATCCGTCAAAATATCCCCTAATTTTTATACTATATTTTGACATTTGTTTGTCGTCGAGATGAGACTGCTTTCAGGATAGCCATAGACAATCTATCAAAATCAATTACACCAAAAATCAATGATAATAACTGTACAGCATCAACTTGGTCCTTAGTCACTCTGTTCTCAGTCTAAGAGGGTCCAAACACGGCAGATCACTGCTGACACACTCGCCCTGATGGAACACTTTTAATTGAACCTCTTTTATTTTGTTCAAAGGCTTTATGGTATGTTTGGGTGGATTTGGTTTGTTGTTGATCGTAGCTACTGGAACCAATTGGCGACGACCTACCTTTTCTGCTGTTTGACCTTCGGCTGCTTCTAAGGCTGTTTCAACATCGATAAGAGCGTGGTTCCGGCATTGTAGGAGGGCTGCGAGCTGTGGATTACAATTGGTAGTTAATATTTAGTAATTTAATTATTGCGGGTGAGTGGAAGATATTGTAGAAGAAAGCATACGAGTACTTTTATGCCCCGTCTACACGCTCCGTCTTACCTGCGAGCATGCCTGTGCACGGCAAAACGGTAGCGCGCGCAGTCCCAAATGTTCCGTCTTTTTGTACTGTCATGACTGCACAGGCCTGGACTGCGCAGGCAAGACGGAGCGTGTAGACGGAACTTTAGGAAACTGTAGTAGTGTTCTTAAAATCAAAATGTACGTATATCGAAATGAATACTTGGTCAATTCAACAGAAATAAGTTGCAAAGTTATAGACAAGAACATAATAACTAGTTATTAAGGACATCGACACAGCGAAATTAAAGATTTTTTAAATCATAAGCGTCATTTAGATTAGAATAAAAGCTTCGTCTATTTGATCTAAACATTAAATTATATTATATACAATATGTAAAGAAAACCCTGTCCGATCCGTGAAGGTATTGTTAGGTATCGATAACTGATTTTACTAATGCATACAAAGGACTATAAACTTAATGGCACGCTGCACGTGGTCGCATCCCTTATACCTAATAGTATCGTCGAAAATGGTGTTGTCACTTTTTTAAAAATACCAAATTTTGGAGAAGTTGGAATTAATTAGCAAAATATATATATATATATATTTCAAAATTCAATAGTATTGCTACGATTATGTTACTTATGATTATGTAAAATTTTATATTTGATTTGGTCATGTGTTTACCTAACCTTTATTATCCTTATGGGTCCGGACGGAGTTTTCTTTACATATTGTATATTGATTGATAATTATTTTAGTCTATTCAACAGCGCATAAGAAATACGGTAAGCGTCAATTCACACGTACCACAACCACACCACGTCGCAGCGACAAAATGTGGTCAAGCTGTGGCTACGTGTGAATAGTGTCGCAGCGGCTTTTTGCAGTTGCGCTGTGGTAGCCAGTGTGACCAACCTTAAATTAGAGATCCTGCCCCACTTCGACAAGAAAACTGACAAATCCTGCCAAAATCAAAAGCACAAAATGCCAAAATAATGCCAATATAATCTAAAAGTTTAAAATAAATAAAACATTATTTTTTCACACGCGTTTTTTTTTTTAAATGCCCCGCTCCTATTGTTCGCTACGTGATGCTATATGACCTAAGGCCTTCCTCGATGAATGGGCTATCAAACGAAAAAAGAATTTTTCAAATCGGACCAGTAGTTCCTGAGATTAGCACGTTCAAACAAACAAACAAACACTTCAGCTTTATATATTAGTATAGATAATTGATCATAAAGTCTAAAAGTGAACTGAATTAAATTACACATTCCTATTAGCATCGTATTCTTCTAGATCACTTTCTTTATACATCGCTTTCATCATTTCTTTAACATGTTTATTAATAAATCTGTTCCGCGTTTTTGTTTTATCAGATAGATTTTCGAGAACATCCTTTTACAAGCAACATTCGACTTGTTTTTGAACCATTACCTCTTAAGGAAATATTTTTTTAACCATAATTTAGTTTTTACATTTTGGCATTAAAATTTCCTTCTAGAAACATTCTAAATTATTTTTTATTTTATTTGACATAAGAATTTTGTTCTAGTTAGGTACATTCAACATTATTTTCTTTTGACATTTTTTTTTAAACCAAAACAGAGAAAAAAAATCAAATAAAAGAAAATAAAAATCAAAACAGAGCAATTGCTCTGTTCTCTGGTTGTAACTGACGATTCGAAAGTGCTTGTATATAAGCCTACTTGAATAAAGTATTATTTGAATTTGAATTGGATACTGCATCCTACTCTTTTTGTGGGCTGTAGCGGCTAGCGGCTATATATATATAAATTGTTAATACTGCCAAAAGTGCCAAATCCTGCCTGATTTCTAAAACGTCAAACAAAAGTGCCAGAGAGTAAAATAAAGGGCTAAACCTGCCAAAAAGGCAGGATCCTGCCACATTTGGTCACACTGGTGGTAGCAACAAAATGTCGATGTGGTTGCGTTATCGCTGGGGTAACCACGTGGTCATCTGCAGGGCGCGTGCTGTTGATGACGTCATGTCGTGGCGATATGGCCGCGGTGCCGCCACTGGTCGTGGCGTTGCCGTCGCGATGTGGTTGCGATGTAGTCGTATTACACAGGTGGTTCATAACAACGGCAAAATGTGGTACGTGTGAATAGGGTATTTGACTAAAAAAAACTAATTAGTCCATCAGTCAGATTTCCAAAAAATACTAGACACGTATTTTTTCTTTTTTCTTATAAACAAAAAATGAAGACGACACAGTGCGTTGAAAACTCGTGTGACGTCACTGCACGCTACACTTTTTAGCGAGGAGTGACGTCACCAGCCACCACTCCTGATATTTGATGCCTTTTATATTTGTCAATTTTTATTGATTTGATAAAACAAAATATACGTATCCAATATTTTTCTATAATCTGAATGACGGACTAAATAGAATATTTTTTTTTTTTAATCAGGAAAGATCCCTATTGTAATATTCATTTTCAATACAAAATATACGCCCGACCACGTGGCGTCGTTGTGGTGTGGTTGTGATTTTGTGATAGTGGTTGGTTTCCGTTACCTGCAGTATCTGCTGCAGCGGTCTCTGCACGTGCGGCGGCGGTCGCGGCAGTGCTCGCGCGAGTTCGGCGGCGGCGCGCGGCAGCTGGGCGCGCAGTAGCGCCAGCGCGGCCAGCTCGCGCGCCACGTCCGCACCCTCGGCCACGCCCTCCGACCCCGAGTCTCCCTCCGCACACGGGGACCGCACCGACGACGGAATGTGCTCGATACTGCTCCACGGTGCAACACTTTGGGTCTCAGTGTTGCTAACGACAAAATCAAACGATTATGAACATGAATAAGTCCTTATGTAACATGTCCCGAAAAAACTTTTCTTTTAAATGTAAAATACTAACGTATATACCAATTAGTCTTTTACATTTAATCCTAGGTAAATAAAAACAGAGATTCCAAACGATTTCTATCGGGACGTTGTACAAAAACTAGTCGCACAGTCGAAGTCCACCTAGAGGCTGATAAGCCTCACTTGCTTTTCTTGTCGGAAATCCAGATTAGATGTCCGTCAGATGTGGCATACTTCAACTACACGGGATACTCATTGGAGCACTATTTCCTACGTTCCGGGGTCTGTTTGTATGTCCACAATAACAGGTGTTGCCGGCGTCTGCGTCATCTTGAAGATCATAACTTCTTGTCCCCATGGTTGGCGGTTGAAACTGATGTGGACAATTGTTATACCTGTGTCTACCGATCGCACTGCTAAATGATTCATGTTCCCCGATATATAGTATAATAGCTTCTAGCTTGTTTTATTTGGTAAGTACGCAGCCCAAAAGAATCAAGTCAGACACGGTCAGCCTAGGAAACATGTTTAATTCAGGAAGTCTACCATCATCATCAACCTTTTTATCGTCCCACTGCTGGGCATAGGTTTCCTCTCATACAGAGAAGGATTGAGCGTAATCACCACGCTTGCTCAATGCGGGTTGGCGATTTCAGACTTAAAAGTCCAGGTTTCCTCAAGATGTTTTCCTTCACCTTTAGTCATTGGTGTCCAAGATATACTTAGAAAGTACATATAACTTTAGAAAAGTTACATTGGTACTTGCCTGACCTGGAATCGAACTCGCACACTCATACTTGAGAGGCTGGTGTCTTAACCACTAGGCCACCACGACTTGTTTTGTCTACCATCAATTCCTGTGAATTGGGTCTATAACGGCTGATCAGATTGGCATTTATGACTTCTGCTAACCGGCTGGGCATATTTATTCTTTGTATCGCTCGAGTAAGCATTAGTATCTTGTCTATTGTCAATTATTGGATGGAAAGCATTAATTATAGCACAAATACGAACATCAACCCTGAGATGGATGGAAGCGCTTTTCTCGGTGGTAGGCAACAACATCAGCCGCCGGCATAATTTACCACCCACCAGACAAAGTCTTGCCGCCAAGCGATTCGTCGTGTTCCGGCATGATGTCTGGTGAAGCCGTACGGAGGACGGGTCTGAGCAGTTGTGTTGCGATGTGTACCGGGTACGATGTGCCTAATGTTGTTGTGTCGGGAGTTCAGTCGTGGAGGGTCTCCAGATTATCCTCTGGCGCAGCATCGTTGGTCGTGTTGTTGGGTTAAACATTGAATCACCTCGCTCAACTGCCGTCTTCCTTCCTATTCACTCAGTTTTTTTGAGTGAATAGGCTTAATAAGCTAGTGCGTTTTACCATCAACGATTGCATCACTGCTTATCATCAGGCGCGATTGCAGTCGAGCAAAAAAGCTAGATGGTGGTGGCACACACAATGACAAAATACTTACTTGTGGTTGTTAACTTCTTGTCTAAGCGGCGGGCGCGGGTACTCAAGCGGAGCCCGTAGATGTAGTGCTAGGGCACACACGTAGCCCACGCACAAACATACTGGACGCATCAGGGCTGATAGGATCACGCCTGGATCAGGGTCCAGCACTGGATATGAAACATAAGGTAAATAATTGAACTACTTAATAGAGAAACCCTGCCTCGTAAAGTCACAGGTATAACCCTGCTTTGAAAACGAAACCAACGTTTCAGTCACTATTTCTGTAGGTTTTAAAATGTCTGTGTGTTTTCATTCTGACAGTTCTATAACTTCCACTGCGTTGTTTACTTTGTTTAGCAGACAAATTTATCGAAAATACGACTCAATGGCCCCTGCCGCTCTGGGCGAAAGATTGCCGCCACGAGGACAAGGCGGTGCTCTGCCCAAACCGGGCAGACCTCCACCGTGTCCTCAGGGCGATGACACCCTGTTGTTTCCTTCCGCCTTATCCGGAACAGGAACCATCCGAAACAGCTGTGTCCGGTGTGGAACTGCGTCAGGCGGAAAGTGAGGACGCCGTGGCGCCTTTCTAGCCATTCCTCAAAGAGACTGGCCGCTGCTATTGTGGCGTGCCCAGTTTATTATAACCTGGATTAACACATAAATTACTTTTATCCCGGTAATCCGTTTCCGTGGAATGATTTCCGAAGTCTACGTGGGTGAAGCCAGGGGTAAAAGCTAATGACACATAAATAAATAACTCACGCGTATTCCTCATAGATATTAGCATAGCGACGATAACGTACTGCAGATTGGGAAACATGGGTCCGTCAGCAAAAAGAAAACCCCATAGATTGGGAATCTCAGATCTGGGAAATTCACGGCCGAAGAGCAGTCTCAACCATCGACTGAAACAATGACAGGCAACATTTTTGAGTTTCTAACGTTGAATAATGAACTCTGTTGTTAAAGACATAAAGTGCAAAGTCGTAAGACCATCGATCAAAATCACAGACTATCGCTCTATGTACTTGCACTTTATGCCATTGATGATAAAGGGAAATAAAAGTAAATACTATTCTATGAATGAATGATGTAAAAATATTTTTTAAACATAATAATTTGATTTTTCATGGAGGTTCTTGGCCATTCCCTTCCATTGATACCTAATATACTTTGAAATGGACAACTAGCTTTATTTTTCTCTAATCACCCCCCTTCTGTGTTTTGTTTTGACGTGATATCATGTAATGACTTCTCCCGTTCTGAGCGGAGCGGATCAGTGTGTTAGACTTATACTGAATCTTAAAACCCACCCGTGTTCCTTCACTTACATATGCGCCAGGTCCACGGTACCCCAAAGCCCCAAATGTACATATATGCAAAATACAGGAAAACGTTGTGAGCAATGTTTTGGTATGAATGTGGATAAGGGTAAGGTAAGACTAGAGAAGTGTATATAATTAATTATTTGAAACGTTTTTTAGTGAGATAACCCTTTATGAAGGTAGCCATGACACTTTTTATGTCGTTTGATTGGCGACTTTGACTGTTCTATTTTCCCGTTGTGTTCGTGTCGAGTGTTGATTTGAGTTGATTGTGTTTATTTAATGGGCCGTATGTTCGGAATTCATGTTTTGTTTTTTTCGCAGTCATATGGTAGATAATATAGATACGATAGCCTTAGATACTTGACACCTCAATCAAATGTCACTGTCAAAATCTTATTTCGCTTATTGCTGACCACCATATTTATTAGTAGTTGTGTTGCACTCAGAGTCACACAAAGGGCAATGGAAAGAGCTATGCTAGGAGTTTCTCTGCGTGATCGAATCAGAAATGAGGAGATCCGCAGAAGAACCAAAGTCGCCGACATAGCTCTGCGAGTCGCTAAACTTAAGTGGCAGTGGGCAGGGCACATTGCTCGTAGAAACGATGGCCGATGGGGCAGCAAGGTTCTGGAGTGGCGGCCACGTACTGGAAGACGCAGCGTAGGGAGACCCCCAACAAGGTGGACCGATGACCTGGTGAAGGTCGCGGGAAGCCGATGGATGCGGGCAGCACGAGACCGGTCATCGTGGAAAGCCTTGGGGGAGGCCATTGTCCAGCAGTGGACATCTATAGGCTGAGGAAGAAGAAGAAGTGTTGCACTCCTTGGCCGAGTTAAATTAAATCTGTATAAAAATTATGCCAAAATATAGCAAATTAACATTAAAAACAGTTAACTATAGCATAACTATACCTAGCATTAAGTGTACAATGTGCTGGCCCAGACTCCATACATTTGTGAAACATCTCCTTTGACTTTGAATACGAAAAACATCGTTTCCATTACACTCTCTTTATAAAGTTTGGATGACCCAGATTTGGTTAAAATAGTTTCCAAAGCCTGGAGCTCAGGCAAAGAGTAGCCAGCCTGTCGGTGTTCTTAAATAGGAAGCATTTTGGAGAGTGTGACTTAATTCCCTCAATTCCATCATCCTTACGTTGTTAACACCATTACGATTCGGACGAAGTCTTTCGCCTCGTATTTTATAACATCGTGGGACTGGAACAATTTGCCACCAGTGGTGTTTTCGTCTGACTACAATTTAAGTGTCCTCAAGCCTAGAGTGAATAGGCTCTTAATAAACTAGCACGCTTACCAACGATTCAATCATCAACGATTGCATCACTGCTTACCATCAGGCGGGATTGCGGACAAGTACTAGTTTATAATTATAAAAAAGAACTTACATTCCAAATAGCTCCATAGATATGTTACATTCAACTAAATGTGAAGATAATTCCAGATCCAATGGCACTAAATATTCTTCTCTTACTTTTTCTAAATATCTTATTACTTCGTTAGGATTCTGAAAAAGCAAAATACATATCAATACATAGTATAAAACAAAGTCGCTTTCGCTGTATGTCCGTATGTATGCTTAGATCTTTAAAACTACGCAACGGATTTTGACGCAGTTTTTTTTAATAGATAGAGTGATTCTTAAGGAAGGTTTAGACTACCTTTTATCCCGGAAAAAATTGATATTCCCGAGGGAAATCCAAAAAGCGCGGTATAACCGAACTCTACGCGGGCGAAGCCGCGGGCGGAAAGCTAGTATTATAATAAAAAACTATAACAACTTGTTACACGCACGGTTAGCGCAGTGAATAAGCTACCGATTGTGGCATTGCATGTCACGGGTTTATTAATGCTCATGAACAATATTTGTATGACCTACAGGTAGTTGTTCTGGGTCTGGCTGTTTGTGTATGTTTATATGTTTGTAAACGCACCCATGATACAGGAGAAATTCCTAGTGTGGAGCCAATTAGTCAACCGCGTTGCCTTTTAACTAAACGGCGGCTTTTAACTAACGGCCTTAATGATATTCAATAAATTATAGTTTAGCTATCGGTGGCAGTCGTCGTGGCCTAGTGGTTAAAAGACCAGCCTCGCAAGTATGAGTGCGCGGGTTCGATTCACGGTCAGGCAAGTACTTTCTAAGTATATCTTGGACACCAATGACTGAAGGTGAAGGAAAACATCTTGAGGAAACCTGGACTTTCAAGTCTGAAATCGCTAACCCGCATTGAGCAAACGTGGTGATTACGCTCAATCCTTCTCTGTGTGAGAGGAGACCTGTGCCCAGCAGTGGGACGATAAAAAAAGGTTGATGATGATGATGATCGGTGGTAGTAACCGAACATGTGCGGGCCGAGAGCCAAGCGAAGCGAGAAAGGTATCAAAGGCCTTTGGAAGGTCGCACAATTCCATCGAACAGGTTAAGCTATGCTTACCACGGTTGTCGTTAGATGAGTGACTTTCGTTAAATACCGAGACCCCTCCATGCTTTGGAAAGCACGTTAAGCTGTTGATCCTGGCTGTCATTCGTAGATTTTCCACAGTCGTTAAGGGTCGTCAAAAAGTCGGACCACCAGGCTTAACAAAGGTTGCCTAGTAGCTAGGTTGTAGAGGCATTCATCATCATCATCATTTTAACCGAAAGACGCCCACTGCTGGACATAGGCCTCCCTCAAGGATCTCCACGACGACCGGCCCTGCGCCTCCCGCATCCTGAAGTTTCCCGCGACCTTCATTAGGTCGTCGGTCCACCTTGTAGGGGGCCTACCCACGCTGCGTCTTCCGGTGCGTGGTCGCCACTCGAGAACCCGTTGGCCCCATCGGGCATCAGTCGTACGGGCAATATGCCCAGCCCACTGCCACTTTAGTATTGCAATGGAGGCATTCGTTCCACGGAAAATACTGGTGTTCAGGTGCATCCGATTAGACTGGAAGCTACCTCAAAATAATTGGCTCGGTGGTACGCCATAACATCGGCTACCGGCAGAAGTTACCACCCACCAGACAAAGTCTTGCCGCCAAGCGATTCGTCGTGTTCTGGCATGATGTCTGGTGAATCCGTACGGAGGACGCTTCTGAGCAGTTGTGTTGCGTTGTGTGCCTGGTATTTTGCAACAAATGTTGTTGTGTCGGGATTTTGGTTATGGAGGGTCTCCAGATCAATCTCCCTCTGGCACAGCATTGTTGGTCGTGTTGTTGGGTTTAACATTACATCAACTCGCTCATCTGCCGTCTTCCTTCACTCAGTATTTTTGAGTGAATAGGCTCTTAATAAACTAGCGCACTTTACCATCAACGATTACATCATTGCTTACCATCAGACGGGATTGCAGCCAAGCACTAGTTTATAATTATAAAGGCATGCTTTGTCATCCCCAGATATAACAATTTTTTCTCAGTAGTACCTACTGATGACTACTAATTGTTCATTATTTTCATCGTGCTATTTGCAATCCTACAAAATGGTACAGACGACAGCACATCAAGCTACTACGATCTGTCAAATTTCTTTATTAGATTTTCAACTTTATAACTAAAGCATTAAGGCTGAAGATTGAGTGGGGATTTTTGAAAGTATCGGGTAGCTTGACCTGCTGTCGTCCGTTCATTCATAATTAATGTTGTTTCCTGTTTAATACTCACGTGAGAAGTTTTTGAAGGGGGTAGTCTACCACACGAAGTAGGGACGATGTCGCCCGTTGTGTAGAACCTTTCAACACCTTTCATAATTGCACTGAACAGCATGCTGAAAACATAAATATGTATAAAATAAACTGTTTTCTAAGTATATCTTGGACACCAATGACTGATTACAAGGTGCAGGATAACATTTTAAGGAAACCCTGAACTTTCAAGTCTGAAATCGCCAACCCGCGTTGAGCAAGCGTGGTGATTATGCTCAATCATTCTCTGTATGTCAGGAGAAAATTTTAAGGCCTAAATTCCTTACGGGGTTACTTTAAATACTTAAATTCGGTGACCATTAATAGATCGCGGCCATGACTCGCTAGCTTGCCAGTTCGAAAGGAAGTGCGTTCGCTACGCCGTGCGGCGGTCAGCGGAAGGACGCAAAAATTAACACAAAAATCAGAGGACATATTCAACATCAGGCAATTTCTAATTTGACAGGACCTAAACAATTTGTTCCTAAACAATTATTTTCTGTCAAAAGGTCCATAGAAAAAAATAATAATAATAAAATAGGAAAAATAAGATTAATTGAACGTAAAAGTTTAGTTCGGGAACAAGGGAATTCATCGGGGCCATTATAGTTATCAAGTTCAAAACAGTTTACCCAACTTTTTTTTTTATTGGGACAAAACCCACCACACTTTTCCTACCCACTGCAACTCCTGAAAGCCAGAATCAACAGTGGAGACCGCCAAAAAAACGCCGAGCAATGAAGCTCGACGAGTCCCGGAGAAACGATTCAACTGCCATATCATCTAAAGATGCCATGCCCTTGATATGTATATACCCTTTTTGTTACACGTTGTATACCTAACTACGATATCTACATAGATCTATGATGAGACAGATATCAGACTGTGAACGGTCTTATAATTTAATAGAATTACCCCTCTGGTCTCTCATGGACTTCGTTCACTGGATTCGGATTGTTCTGGTGAGGGGTGTCTTCACCAGTAGATTGCGTCTGGCCACGGGAGCTCGTGAAAGGTACACATATTGCAGTGTAATTACGTAACACACTATCAGAAGCAATAGGTTCCATTTTGACAGTTCAACTAGATACATTGCGCCATTTATGTTGCTGAGCGGACAATTTTCCGGACATATGAAGCAATGCATTACGAATATCTTTCAAAATGACTCGGGTTGAGATTGCTAGTGTAAAAAAACTTTTAGGCGTTAATGAAAACATTTTTTTTTTAATTAGTTATAAACTAGTGCTTGACTGCAATCCCGCCTGATGGTAAGCAGTGATGCAATCGTTGATGGTAAAGCGCACTAGCTTATTAAGCCTATTCACTCAAAAAACTGAGTGAATAGGAAGGAAGACGGCAGTTGAGCGAGGTGATGCAATGTTTAACCCAACAACACGACCAACGATGCTGCGCCAGAGGATGATCTGGAGACCCTCCACGACCAAACTCCCGACACAACAACATTAGGCACATCGTACCCGGCACACAGTGCAACACAACTGCTCAGACCCGTCCTCCGTACGGCTTCACCAGACATCATGCCGGAACACGACGGATCGCTTGGCGGTAAGACTTTGTCTGGTGGGTGGTAACTTATGCCGGCGGCTGTGATTCTAAAAGTTAAATAATATTTAAAAGAGAGAGTGGAGTGATAATGGGTATGAAGAGGTTCTTGCTGACCCTTCACAATAGGAAGCGACCAATTGGAACCGTGAACCTAGTTTTTGACATTAAGTATATCATATAAATGCCCATGTAGGTTTTTGTAAAATAAAATATTTTGACTTGATTGATAAAGGTGATCGATGGACCTGTGGAGGCATGAGGAACAGGGAGTAAAGTTCACTCGATTTCCATAGAAAAGGGAGGATCCTCCGACCAGACGGGTGTTATTTCTGGCGGGCACTTGCCCAACGTTTGATGTTAGGAAGTTGTATGTATGATAATTGCACGGTAAACTCTGCTTGCGAGATGTAGAATTCATATGACGTCAGTCTGACGCGTTGTTTATTTTTGGCATGTAGGTACCGCGGCAGACCTTTATCGATTGTCGATTCCCGCTCGGATACAATATACAATGAGTCTAGATCAGCATACATCAGCATTTCAGAGGCGAAAAACATTTGCGATGGTCTACGTGTCAAAATATTAATAACTAGCGGCCGCCAGCGACTTCGTTCGCGTGGTTTAGTTATGCTCCGCTCCTATTGGTCGCAGCGTGATGTTATATAGCCTAAAGCCTTCTTGGATTAATGGGCTATACAACGCTAAAAGAATTTTTCAAATCGGACCAGTAGTTCCCGAGATTAGCGCGCACAAACAAACAAACTCTTCAGCTTTATATGTATATAAAGTATAGATGTAAAAAATATGGTTAAGATCCCACTATAAATACTCACTAGCTATCGTGCTCTAAACAGTCTTCTTTTAGTATAAATTTTAACTTCTCCCTGAAAGAAAAATAAAAAATCATTCAAACAACGTATTTAATCAAAAAATCCGTTTAACACATTCAGTGCTATCGACTCGCCCGGAGAGTCCTTACGTGTACTCTGTAAGGACTCTCCGGGCGAGTCGGTAGCACTGAATGTGTTAATGTAAGTTCTATATTTACCCTAGATCGTCAGGTGCGAACTTCCTATCTAGGTATAGTTCGAACAACACGGGTGCAAGTATCTCGTGCATGCCTTGTCTGTAGCCCACGTTTGAGTGAGAACGTGCCCAGAAGAATAGGATGCGGACCTAGAACAAATAAAGAAGGTGGATGAAAAAGGTGTTAAAGGTGAGTTGTTCCATTTTATCTTGGCGATTCACACACTACGATGTAGACAATGCTTTCCCGAACGTGACTTATCCATACAAATCCAATAAAAACACGTTTACGCGCGGGGTTATTATACAATATGTAAAGAAAACCCTGACCGATCCGTGAAGGTATTGTTAGGTATCGATAACTGATTCTACTAATGCCCACAAAGACAGGCTAAACTTAAAAAAAAAATCCCCCTAAAAAAATAAATATTATTTCGCAAAAAGAGGTAACTTAATACATGTGCGGTAGCAACCCCTTCCGCGGGCGGCGGGGGGCAGGGCACGCGGCACCTGTGACGTGGTCGCGTCGCTATTCGCTTATAATGATAACGGTGTTGTCACTTTTTTAAAATTACCAAATTTCGGGGAAATTGGAATTAATTCCCGGTAAAAAAGGATTATTTCAAAATTCATTAGTATTGTTACTATGATGATTATGTAAAATTTTATATTATATTTGGTCAAGTGTTTACCTAACCTTTATTATCCTTATGGGTCGGACAGGGTTTTCTTTACATATTGTATAAAGTCTTTGACCTGGGGCCCTAGCCTGCGATTTTCATTTTATCATTCCAACAAGATTCCGTTGTCATTGTGCTTAAAGTTCGTAATGTGCTAAATTTATAATAATCGATCAATGATCGGTCAGTCGTCTCGTGATGGAATGTTGAAAAAATGACATTACCCTATTGCCATTAATAGAAATATATGATTAGTAGAAATGATTTTCTAAAAATTACTAAGTACTCAATTTTAACATTTAATAATATGTAATGGAGTGTAAGTGATTGATCACTGGAAAGTCATAATGACGACATTTTGTTAGTAGATTACGAAACCTGTCAAAATCGATCATTATGAGATCTCTGACACTATTGTAATAGCAAACTAGTGGCCCAGTGCGCGTGGTCTATGGCATCATCAGCCCTATTAGAAGGTTAAGTCACCCAAAGATCAAAGGACAAGAGATTCTTAGGAGAACCAAGGTGACCAACATAACTCGAAGAATTTTCAGACTTAAGTGGCAGTAGGCAGGGCACGTTACTCGAAGAACAGATGACCGGTGAGGTCAAAAGGTTCTGTAGTGGTGAACACATATAGAAAGACGTAGCGTTGGAAGGCCTCTGACAAGGTGAACCGATGACCTTTTGATGTTTGCAGGAACTTGCTGGGTGATCGGTATTAGGCCGTAACATCGGCTGCCGGCAAACGTTATCCGGCAAAGTCTAACCGCCAAGCCCATCGTCGTATTCCGGCATGATGTACCTGGTGAAGCCGTAAGGAGGACGAGTCTGAGCAGTTGTGGTGCGATGTGTACCGGGTACGATACGCTAAATGTTGTGTGTCGGGAGTTTAGTCGTAGGGTCTCCAGACCAATCTCCCTCTGGCCCAGCATCATTGGTCGTGCTGTTGTGTTTAACATTGCATCACCTCGCTAAACCGCCATCTTCCTTCCTATTCACTCAGTTTTTTTGAGTAATTAGGATCTTAATAAACTAGCGCGCTTTATTATTGTGGAAGCATGAGGTTCAGACAGTAAAGTTCACTCATCCTCCATAGAAAAGGGAAGATCCTCCGACCAGACAGGTGTCATGTCTGGCGGGCACTTGCCCAATACTAGAAACTGGGAAGTTGTATGTACGCTAGTTGCACGGTAAACTCTGATTGCGAGATGTAGAATTCTTGTGAAGTCGCTATGACGCGTTGTTCCATGTGGCGTTTGTAGGTACCGCTCCGCTACACTATAAACGATTGCATCACTACTTATCATTAGGCAAGATAGCGGTCAAGCAGGAATGCGAAAAAAAGAATGTCGAATCGGTCGATGTAGGGTTAATTGGGGAAGGAATATGCCCAGCGGTGGATGTCTTTCGACTGAAATGATTTCTTTGTTAAAGTAAGAAACGTGTTTTTAGGCAAATATGTGGTAAATTCTTATATCTGTAAACAAAGAGCCTGGATTATGACAGTAGGCTCTTCAAAGAACAGTTTACACTTACCATCAAATGCTGCACGTCCTTATCTCTAAAGTATAGTTCCTCAGGGAATGTCCGAACCACGTCTTGTAGAATTAGTGTTTTGAGCTCATTATCACAGAAATGTTGTTTCCAAACACTCTGAAACAAAAATTATACTTATAAAAAATATACACAGAGGACAATAACATAGTAAAGTTTTGGAAAGAGCAGTCATACAGGAATGAGTGAAAGAGATGGCGCTCTACAAAGATGAACATTTGATTATAATTCGAGGAGTCATATTAAGTGCCGGCTCATACACACGATCGACACGCGTCGACGAGAGAGGCAACTGCAGCCAGACATGGCAAGGTATGATACGGACAACATAAGTCGATTAACACGAAATTATTCGATAATATACTTGTTAGCATTTTTAAAGAGCGAGAGGGTGAGAGAGAGAGAGAGAGAGAGAGAGAGAGAGAGGGGGAAGAGGGGGGGATAGAGAGCGAGTCAGGGTGTTGTTCATTGAAATGTCAGTTGTAGTCAAACTGTTGGACTTCTGACGACCTGTAATGACTATCACAGATCCACGATTGTTAGCCGGGACCACCGACTTAACGTGCTTTTCGTGGCTGAGTGGTCTTGGTGGTATATGGGTAAAAATAATCAACCAGCCATGGATCAACTGCGACAAGCGTCGCTTGACTCGTTCGGCTGTTACTTAGCCACAAACTCCTCCGCTACATAACCAAGTATGCCTTAAAATAATGGCAACGGCAACAGGTCCGTTCATGTGTGGAGTACTGCAGCATTACCCTTACGTTGTTAACACCACTACGATCCGGACGAAGCGTTTCGCCTCCTCTTTTATACTGCGTACATCGAGGGACTGGAAAAATTTGCCCGCGGCGGTGTTTCCGTCCGACTACAATTTAATTGTCTTTAAGGCTAGAGTGAATAGGCTTTTAATAAACTAGCGCGCTTCACCATCAACGATTGCATCACTGTTTACCATCAGGCGGGATTGCGGTCAAGCATAACCTACCTCATCATCCTGTGAGAGTGGATCGTCGCCGATGACAGCCCTTGGGTCCATTGAAAGTTTGTCACTCAAATCATTGTAGAAATTCCTATGAGATTTTAGACTGAAAAATGAAATATAAGGAATTTAAGTATAGAAATCATGAACTAACGTAATATAATACATATATTTTTCACAACCGAATTCACGTAAATTAAGAAGTTCAAAATCTAGTCGCACATGTCAAAATGTCGGGAAATTTAAGATATTTTTGACAGATTGATAATGGGCCAAAGGGACGCAGAAATGAGTTTGATTTGGAGTTTTGACGGGAAAGCTAAGATGAGTGTCACGCGCATTTTTCATTGGACTTTTAAAATTATTTATAGTGTCGTTTACTAAATAAAAGCGCGTGATTTATGTAGTAAAAGTGCATTAAAATAATTCATAAAGAACATTGAAATATCGCAGCATAGTGGCCACTGTTTATAGACTTGGATACCACAAGTAAAGCACGCGTCGTTTCATTATAATCAGCCTATAATTTTCCTTCTGTTGGGACACAGGCCTCCTCTTAATGAGAGGGACTAGACCGTAATCTACCACACTGTCCCAGTGCGGGTTGGTAGATGTCACATGTCTTCCAAGTTTTGGCTTCACCGTTTTGAGATCAGTGGTGATAAAATAATTTACACAAAGTTGTTTGTTGGGATACAGGCCTCTGTAAAATATCGCGAGGAAACCAGCATGTCCCAGAACCAAAACTTAATGATATCAAATGTGAAATGAGACACGTGTCAGTCCTTTTTGAAGAAAGGAGGCCTCCACATCGCTTTGTGAGATAAAGATACTGAATGAACAACTCTTTAACTAAAAAGATATATTGTTTGAATGGTCACTTGTTTGTAGACAATATTGGATTCATGTTTACAAACTTGAGGCCAGTGACTCCGATCAACAATAATATTTCTCACTGTTAATTCACATTACTCTTTGGAATAAAGAAATATTGTAATGTAGTGCAAATTAATTACTATAGAATATCAATACTGATTTTATTTTTCAGGTTATTGTTGAGTACAAGTATTGGCGCACTGGGATAACACTGGCTGATTTATTTATATAATTAAAAAAGAAAAAAACAAACAGAGGCCGACATGTTTTTTTTATATAGCAGTAATCTATGAAAGTACTGGTCAGATTAGATAAATTTTTTTATTTGATAACCGACTCTTTGGAGCTGAACAAAATAGCAAAATTGAAGTAATAGTGAGGGATGATGTTGCAATGCAAATTGGTGGGTTTAGGGCAGTGGTCTCGAACCTACCGATTTTTTGGTATTTCTACCAATATGGGCTCTGTCCTACCGAAGAAATGCCGAGTTTAGGTAGTGATCTACCGATTTTACTGTTGGAGCAGTGGAAAAATTAACGGATATAATTGAAATAATGAGCTTTTTTTTTAGAAATACCGATTTTTATTAGCGATAGGTACTAATATACCGATTTTTACTGGCAATTCTACCGATCTCGCTTTTTGACGTTCGAGACCACTGGTTTAGGGACATAAGATATGTCACTTTTTTTTAAATTAGTCTAAATAAGAAAAGAAATTCTCTTTTGGTACCTGGAAACAATATCCATGTTTGGTGGAGGGAGAGCATTCAGCAGGATGGCCCACGCCAAGCTGCGGGGGCGAGGCAACCTCTGCTGGATGGCTATAGCCTTCAGGCTATCCACACTCCATGCTGGAAGGTCCAACCTGGTACAAATAAGGATTTACTGATGATCTACATTGATATAACTAACAAAATTCAGTGAACATTCGTTTGTACAGGTAATTATTTAATTGGTATTGGAATTATATTATGAATAAGTGGTGGACTTTCAAACAATCGTCGGTATTTACAGCAAGAACCTTGAACAAAAAAAAAAACAACAACATTCTGTTTTTAGTTCAAGGAGGCTTTAATAAACTTACTGATAATCAGTCACTTCCGGGGACTTCTTTGATGGAGAATTAGGAGAACTGTCAGCACTGTTGTTTTCCTGTGAAACGATTATATGTCCCATAATAAATAATATTCAAATAATATTTGAAAGGCACACACTTGTCGATACTCACCATTTTCGTTTAAACTAATTTTGGGAATGCATTTTTAATAGTATCGAACAAATAAAATCATCGAAGTATTTTTTTTAAATTCCTGTTGGGGAACTGATCTGGTTATTATTATTATTGACTTTATTGTTTTTCTTGGTTTATCAATGTGTTATCAACAGGAGAAGATTACACTCGAAATTGACAAGTTGACAACAATGACAACTGGCAAGCCAAATAAATTTCCATTCACGAGTGACATAATTTTTGACATTGACGTTAGAGGGCGGAGAGCTGTGCTAAAAGAATTCGACTGTCGATATGATAGTTCGACGATTTAGGTTTGGATGATGACAAGCTACTATAAATTATAATATTCCAGAACATATTTGTTTGCAGAAGACTCAAGTTGATGATGTCGCTCGTCGCTCATAATATGACTGTACGTTTCTTTACCGTGATGGCGCTGCTGGCATTTTTTTTTTTGATATGGCATCTCTTAGGTGGCCATTAGAGGCCGTAACTACTTAACCGGACTTTCCTGTGGATGCCTTAATTAAAATTAAACCTCCAGCCAGGGGCACTTAAAACTAAATTAAAATTGGGCGACTACGCACTAAGGGCACCCCCTGTGGGGTACGAACCTCGGCTTAGGGCGTCGCTAGAGAGGACAGCAAGGGACGGCTGGATCGAATGTATTCATAATGGTTTGATGACCACGACGTTTCCTAGTACGAGCTTTGAGATGAAACGCCGATACAAACTCAAAGGTCATTGTTGGGACATTATGATATTACTGGCTCAGCTGCGGCGCGGGCTGGCCTTCATCGGACAAGGCTGCTGGCATGTAGCATCGGAGCCTGTATATTTAGACGTAAACAAAGGTCCACGATCTTGCCATTTCCCTTACAAACACGCCTATGCGTGTGTAAACTGAGGTAAAAAAATTAAAAAAATATATTTTTTTGATTCAGAAAAAATATCGCTCAAATTACTGGAATTCCACTTTTTCGAAGTGAACCACACTCACCCGACATCATCCGCTCAAGATCAATAAATAGCACATAAATGATAATAAAACAAATAAGTTAAAATCGTAAAAAAATGTCATGACATTATAAATAGTTAATTATTTGTAAAATTATAATTGAATGAAAAATATATAGAACGGCATACAGCTATCGTACAAAAATGACGTCACAAAACAGAATAAAAATTAAACGACTACATCTGAATTGTGATTGGTTAGACGACAACAAGATCAAAATAATCACCAATTGAAATGATTTAAAAACAATATGGACGATTATAAAGAAGAACGAAGTGTACGTGGTGTATCTATAAAATACGCGCTATTATGGAAATAAACTTTTTTTTATAAAACTCGATAACGTCGTATAACGTACTCTCGTCTCGAACAACAACGCTCAGCTTGTACAGTCAGTGTGCACGAAAATCGGCGTAACAAAGATCTATGAATATGAAGTCTGTGGTGAATCTATGGATCTTTCTCTTTTTAGTTAGCGCTCTCGCTCTGAACAATTTCGTGAATTTAGTTGTAATTAGTGTTTAGTAATGGTGTTTAAAATATTCCTACAACTGTGGAAATACTTATAAGTGATAAATGTTCGCGATTACTACCGCAACAATGGATTGTAACGCAATAACCGTTATTGAGAACCTGCATGGACTGACATCGCTAGCGCTGGCCTCCCTCGGGTTTCGATGACCATAAGCGACAGCGGGAACCATGATCGCCAACTTGCCGCTTCTTTTCGCTAACGGCAACCCGACAGCATTGTCCCTAATCACGGCTGCTGAGCTGGAGAAGTTCATAACATTCATGGTGACATGTTCCTGGGGACATGATACTGCGAAAGACATTCGACAACCACCGTGGTGGCCTAAAGATGTGGCGTTTTCGCACCCCTTTGTGAGACCCAGTGAGGTACCCAAAGATTGGGCCATAAAATTGAAGCTTCTGGTGAGGAAATGTTACGAGTATCACAAGAGCGCATTCTTGTTGGTGTTCTCAGCGCAGCTGGCGAGGTACCCACGCAACAGGCTCAGGTATGTTGACAACAGAGACCATACCACTTCTCTATACTACCGGCCCAATGGGAGACTCCTAGTAACATTCAGAAATGAAAATATACACTATGACAAAATAACTCCCAAGAGCATTGAAGACACACAAATTAAATCTACTGACATATACCTGTGTGATAACTGTGACAGTCACTTTGACAATCCAGACATACTGCAAGCACATGAGAGGCTATGTAATAATGAAACTATCCCAACGAGTACTTGTAGTGGTGGGTTACCAGAGTTTCTTTCTGCTTTAAAGCTTTACCCATCAGGACAAAAATTTGAGGATTCTGTAAATTCTTATACTGAAACTGAAATTAAGCCCCAGAAGATCACCACAAAGCAACTTAGAAACACCACCGGCATTGACAAAGGTGTACTATATCCATTTTCTTCCTTGGCTTACAGACGGAATGCTAAAACAAATGCCCAGAGGGACTTAAGTTTTTCTAGGGAGAGGGTTGAAAGGTATTGCTGCACCACAACTCCTTTGAGTAAGCATTATAATGTGAAAGTTAAAAACCAGCAGTTTCCGGTGAGGTACAGACGGCCATTGAGCTACTGGAACAGAAACTATGCATTTCCTAATCAGAGAAATAAAAAAGTACTTGATATTAATGCTCAGTTGCTTCTTCTTAAATGTAAACCTGTTACAGTGCATATAGATAGGATGTCAGAGAAAAGTATAGAGGAATACCTGGAGAATTTGAGGAAAGAAAGAGAGAGTAAGGAACAGATGGAAGACAAAGATATTGTTTTCGTCGATGGTTTGGACTGCGATCAGCCAGCTGATTCGGAGATGATGTTGGATCCGTTGAAGCGTTTGGACAATGATTGTGAAGTTATTGACTTGTGTTCAGATGATGAGACTTCTAGTGTAAATGAGAACTGTGACCCTCGCGCTGGAGTGACTTGCGTGATGCGCGGTGGCGCAGTGTTGCGTCGCACCGCGGCAACGCCGCAGGCGCTGCCCGCGGAGCCGTGCGGCGCGCGCCAGCGCCCTCTACCCGCTGCTGTGCTGCAACCACATCCCGTCATACTCATTGCGCATACGCATCCTCTGAACAATTTACAGACTATATCCATAGATTGATTTTCCAGTTGTAATAATTTTATCATTAGGAACATTGCTAATTATTTATTATTCCTTCGAGATTAAAATTTTAATGTCAAGAATTCATATGATTTTATTTCCGAGTTTGAAAAGCATTACTGTACTCCATTTTGTCGAACACTCAAAACACCACAAAATGGCGGATTCACATGTGTCACGTTAATCCGCCATTTTGTGGTGTTGGGATGACAGCCTTACAGCCAAAATGGCATACAGAGTCTAATCGAAAGTATCAATCAGTCGAGTAATATTTTAAACAATACGTTTATGTCTATGGATAACAATATTTAAAATTAAACTTTCATGCGTGTGCGTTTGCGCATTCTTCAATTAGTGAAACTAGCCATTTCATATTACAAAGGAACGCCCAACATGGTACTAGGGCATGCAATACCGGTTAACCGGTTTTCATTTTTACCGGTAAATTGCCCTTCTTCGTAATTATAAAATTACCGGTAAAAAAAAAATATAAAACCGGTAAATAACCGGTTTTATGTTTTTGGACAACATTGTTCATTTATTCACGCATACGTCAAACTTTCCATTATATGTAATGTTTGACCTTTAACAGTAGCTTTGACGTAAGCGTTTGTGAAGTTTCGTGCCATTCATTAGTTTGTAAAACTGTACTGTACAATGACTATCGAACTCATGTCAAATTTTCCAATGACTCCAGAGCTAGACGAACGTAACCAGTCTTACTAGCTTGGCAGTGCAGGATTGAACGCTGTATTAGTGGGGCCAGAGTACTCATCGGTAAACTAATCTGCTTCAGGGAGTTTTATACTCGTCCTAGAGTGGTACGCTTTGTAAGGTGGACGTTTTCGGGTACAAATATCAGCCTACAGGATTATACGACCCCTGTCAGGGAGCACATCGATTTCCTGAAGCAGAAAGTGTACGGTACACCCAGAATCGCACTTTCCAGAACAATGATAGGTGGGTTTATAGGGACTGGGTACGACAAGACCAAGGTGTG